>OY740766.1:90815282-90907782 GCA_963513935.1 Aphrophora alni
ATGGTTTTGAGATACTATTACGACGAAAAATTATAGTTTATTATGTATTGTAAAACAAAAAAATATGTGTTTAATAGAAGCAACAATGTTTAAAAAAAACTGTAACCATTTTGTTTTAGAAAACCTGTATTTTATATTACTGTATTTTGAAGAAAAATCTTTGTATTATCATTTTGTGAATTATACAAGAAATTAAGTATTTAGCTCCTAAATTTAGATAAAAATCTAAAATTTGTCTAAAATAAATTTATTAAAAGTAATCCCTATATCTTAAAGCATTGGATGTTGTAAACAAATTATTACAATAAAAATTAGAAATGTATACACTGTAGGCTAAGATTCAATGATCAAAACATCTCATTGTGTGGAGAAAAAACTCTGGGGAAAAAACTATTTAAATATAATATCATCTCCGACCAATTAATTACACAATAGAAAATATTAGGTAACTACGAGATCATAGATACCTAATGAATCACTAGAGCATTGTAGTGAATATACAATCAAAGAAAAATCCTCGAAACCACAATAAAACAATTACAACACAAAGACTGTGTAGTTATGTTTATTTTACCTTATGTAGATTTCTATAGAACTGCTTTTATCTTCAGAGGTACAATACACACAGTGTAGATTTAGTAGCTATATAATCTAGCCGTCACCTGATTTATATTTAAGTGAACTGAACAGGATTGGTTAGGTTAGGTTTTCAATATGGGCGGTTAAATGTGGTCTACCTGACTTGTCATAACTTTAACCAACAAGTTCTTTGTGTACAAGTACTTTGACAAACCAAAGTCTAACCTAGGCTTTCCTACAGGAACTCAGTATTCATCATAGTCGTTATTGTTTTTGTTTCTTTATTGACTATAAATTTACAACTCATCTATTTATTTGTATTAAACATTTTTAATAAATAAAAAGAATCTGGGAATTATATTATTTTTAGGGAACTTTTATCAAAATAGACAGTATATGGTCTATTTTAATATATAAATTAATATAATAGAATAGAATAGAATAAAATTTAATAATTGAATATATTTAATAAATAATAATTTTTTTTAAATATCCCAGATTTTCAATATGGTCCTCAATGTACTTTTCTTTTTATGTACTAATAAAAATGTAAATTTTATTCTAATAAAATTTAATATATTTTAATAAATCTAATTTATTCTTTTAAAATAAAAAGGAAAAAAAAAATAACAATAATAATATTTTTTGTCTAATAAATAAATAATATCATATAAATACATAATAAAAATTATGTATCTCTCAGAATGCAATGTGCCCGTTCGTGTTTGTTTACATATTGCATTAAATAGGAATATTCAAGTTTTATTTTAAAATAACTAATAATAACAACATGTGTAAAAGTTGCTAATTCTATCTCATTTTTATCAAATACTATTTTATTTAAATATAAAACTAATTTAATATGTGAAGCCCTGACAGCGAGATTCAATTAATGTCACAAAATACAAGCTTAAATAACTATATATTTGGATAAATGTGTCCTACCTCTCTAATCTGAATAAAGCAAATGCTTTCGTAATATTCGTAACCAGTTGTTATAACTTATTATAAAAAACCAATAAAGTTATACAATACTATGTTTTATTTTAGTTTTTAATAATACTATGTTTTATTAAAATAATTTTGGTTGCAACTTCTTGTAGATGTGTTAATTCTTTTGAATTGTTATAAACAAACCTACATATTTTATTCAAACTGTACGGAAGAACTAACTGCAATTATACATAACCAATTAAAACATTTAAAATTACGTTTTCAGAATCATAGTACTGTAGTATGATGTTGATGTATGATTAAAATTATTTGTAAAGTAGTCGAGCATTTTATACATTAATTTTAATATACCAATTGAATAGGTGATTGAGACCCAACTGTCGATAATTATAGGAACAATATAATGTGAATATATAAAAAGCATTTAAAAAAAATACAATAATAACTTTAATTTTTTTTGAAAATTTAAGCTTAAATTTATCTTATACTAAATTACGTTTTAAGAACATTAACTGTTTTGTAACCCATATAATTTAACGTAGACCAAAGTCAACTGATTACCCATTTTGTAAATCTTATGTTAACGTTTATGGCTCTAAATACATGTATTAAAAAATAACAAGTCTTGATCTTTAATTTCGTACTAAACTTTAATCAAAAATCAAATGTAATATTTAGACCTCTTAGTATTTCTACTCAATTAGAATAATTATTATTCCACTTAATAAATCCATTACTTAGAATTTTGTCATAGTCTTAATTTCTTAGAAATTAGTTATAGCCTATAAAAAATAAATATTTCTTATAATTTATGAATAATTGTTGCTATTTAAATAATAAATTTCTTTTTTTGTAATATATATTATTAAATGACGAGAAACGCAACAGAATAGTTTTATTGATTTATAACTAACATTTAGAAATCAATTGTTGTTTTAATGTTATAAATGGATTTTTGCAACGCCAATAATGTTATTAGATATATTTATTAAATTAATAATTTTTGTAGAATATTAATAATACTTTTTTTTGTTCTTTAGCAAAAGGATAACCTTGTGGTGTTTCTCTCTGCTCTGGAATAACCCAAAAACTATATTTTCGTGGTAAGTAAACAAATTAATAAAAATAAATAGTCATGTATATGTAAATCATAGTCTATTGACAGGACATCACAGAACTGCAGTTCTGGGAGTGTTCAGTAGCAAGAAGGGTTAGTTGTTAATTAAATATATAATTCAATATTATTTCCATATAAATTTCACGTGTATATATATATAAAATTATTTCATCTGGTAGTTAAAGATATAATATCAAAAGTCAAATACTTTTTCTTTTTAAGATCGATTGTTCATAAAGAGACCAATAAGAGTATTTTGTTTTTAGAATTAAATTCATTACATATTATTATATATTTTAACTTATGGATTAAAATTATACCGTACCTTACTGTATTAAAGAAACAATTTACTATTTTAATTTCATGATTTATTTTATGTTGTACAAATATAAATACGTACCTGTAGTAATATGGTTATTTGTGTAATTAAACAATATAGAGTTTTAGGTAATATAACTCATTCATTAGATGACTTTTAAAATTAAAATAAATAATGCGTCAAAATTTGTTCATGACACGATCTGTGCACAGATGTTGATTCAAATTAATTAAATCTATCACCCTTGGAGAAAGTTGAGACGACAACCGTGGAACCGTGAACTGAAATGTGACTAAATATGAAACTAAATATGTATATTCAATGTACATATTGTATAGATCTTATTTTATATACTATAAATATCATAATAATATATTTTATATGACTATATTATTAATATGGCGATATTAATAACTATTTAAATAATGATTACGTACAATTAAAATTTATTTTTACATATGTAAAATTATTGTACTTCTTTTGATGAAATAATTAAATACTTTTTTGAACAATGTAAATTTATAGAAAATATCTACTATTTTATAGTATGAAGAATTATATATATATATATATATATATATATATAAGTAAATATACGTTTTATAATACATAAAAAAACATATATTTTTTTTTAAAATTTACAATAGCACTTAATATAATACTTTCAAACACAATATAATAATCCAACTTAAACTGTTTTTTTTTTTTTTTTTTTTTTTTTTTTTTTTTTTTTGTTATAAAACTCAAAACAACTCATAAAGACAAAACATAAATAATACGACATTGGAGTTATAATAAGATTACTCTAAACAAAATTTCTCTTTTAATCTGAAAATTAATTTACATTTATTACACGCATTTAAGCATGTGTACCATGTTATAGACATTTCTCATTATAGTTAATACAATTATTCAATACTGTTAATAGGTTGCATGAGTATTTAGGGATGAATTCTAAGAATAAAAAGGATATCTCTTTTTCTGATTTTGTTGCGATGTGTGAAAAGTAGGTTGGGTTATTTGAATTATTTGAATAGGTCAAAGGTGTATTATTTCCTGGTCAGAAATCTCAAGATCGGCATGACATTATAGCCAGGGTATTCCATCTTAAACTGAAAGCTATGAAAGATCTATTAGTAAAAGGCAGAGTTTTCGGTGAGGTTGAGTGCTTCATGTACACAGTTGAGTGGCAAAAACGTGGATTACCTCACACACTGGTTAAAAGATCGCCTGGTACCAAGTTTAACTGATAAAGTGGTCTCTGCAGAAATACCTGATATCAATAAAGATTCTCTTTTGCACGAAATTGTTAAGACTAATATGATTCACGGTCCATGTGGTACTTTGTACATGAATTCTCCTTGCATGAAAGATGGGCGATGCAGCAAAAAGTATTCGCGACCCTTTTTGAAAGAAACACAAACTGGAGAAGATGGTTACCCAAAATATAGAATGTTATCTCAAGAGGAAGGTGGATTTACTGTGAAAATAAAAGATATGGATATAGATAACAGTTGGGTTGTACCTTACAACCCCGTTTTATCTCGCACTTTCAATGCCCATATTAACGTTGAAGTTTGTAATTATGTAAAATCTATTAAATACATCTGTAAATATATTAATAAAGGAACAGATCAAGCAGTTTTTGAATTACAAAATAAAAGTAATGAAATAAATGAAGTTAGTCAATATGAAAGTGGCCGTTATATCAGCAGCTCTGAAGCAGTTTGGCGAATAGTTGGTTTCCCAATTCATGAGCGATATCCTACCGTTGTTCACCTTGCTGTACATTTAGAAAATGGTCAAAGTGTCTATTTCACTTCAGATAATTTAGCTCAAAGACTTAATAATCCACCTCAAACTACACTTTTAGCCTTTTTTGAGTTGTGCCAAAAAGACGAATTTGCCAAGATCCTGCTTTATTCAGAAGTTCCATCTTATTACGCTTGGAAAAATAATAAAGTGTTTGAAAAGAGAAAAAGGAGCGTAAACGTTGAAAATTGGCTAATAATTTAGTGATTTTACCACCTAAAGGGAAGACAACAAATTTAGTTTACAAAGAGGTTTTAAATACTAAATAAGTACATTTTTTGTTCAATTTTTTTATTTGAATTGTGAAATAATTAAATTTTTCTTTAGTATTTTATAGTATGAATTCTTAAATAGTATAATATAATTTACTTATAACTAGAATAATTACGAATTTTTGTTGTTGTTTACTTTGCCTTTTGATATTTTTCAACTTTAGTAACTTTAAGTTATTGATGAGTAAACATGATGAAAATAACAGATTTAGAAAATAAATTCTTTTTCTGAAATTACTCTATCATTCAATTCACAAATTCTGCATTCTTAAATATTACACACTACATTAAAATTAGCCGGATTAAAGTAATATTAAACTTTTTTATCAAAACATGCGATTTAATAAACGTATAGATTACAACTTGAATGATTCGCGGGCAAAGCCGCGACGGGAGATGCTAGTCATCTATAAAGAAGGAAAGTTATAATACTTAAATATCAAGATACATGTTGCAAAAACATCTAAGATATTAATTGCGCTAAAATCAAATATATTTCCCATGGATGTAGCTAAATTTAGTAGGCACTTGACTAGTTGATAGTTTTACCATTTAAACTCACATAGCAACAAAGTAAAGTTATATTCTGAATGGATTCATTAGAAGAAAACAATACGTGTGTACTCCAGATTTAATTAATCATCCTCATGCACGTAATTAAGTCAAATTAAGAAACAAATCACAACCAAAATTGTTCTACATCGTAGCCTTTTATAACGCAAATTTAAAATAATTTACAATTTAAAAATCTTTAATTAATTAGATAAATGAAAAACACAAAACGTTGTTTAAATCCACTAACATATATTATTGCATAACTGGATTTAACTTTAAATTGCTTTAATAGCTTTTAACGTAGTGTTGTGTTTTCCTTGTTCACAAGGGATAACTTTAACAAAGGGAAAACGTCGAAATTCTAAGATCGTGTTGTAATGTATTTAGTAGGCAATTATAACATCAATCTAAGTTTGTCTAGAAACTTTTTGACACCACCTCACATTTACAATTTTTGTTTCTAAGATTAAGTTTATTTATATTGACATCTTTATAAACTGATCTTAACTAAAGGCATAATAAAATATTATTAAATTTGCATCATTCAATTAAAATGTACACTGATTGGCATAGTCTTATCTCGTAAATGGAGGGTTTTTGTTTGTCTTCTTATCCAAATCATTTTTATTTTCTTCAACATTCATTAAACGTTTTGTCGAATATAGATTGAATGGTAGTACCCAAGATAGTAACTTACAAATATATTATACACTACTCTTAATATAAATATATCAATAGAAATATGTAATAAACTTGTTTAAGACGTTTTACCAACTTAATACCAAAATCTATAATCTATATTTATTTTCATTTTTAAACCTGGTAACAAAATAGCCCTTAAGATAATAACTCGCTAAAAATCAAATAAATAATTATTATGCACTTCACCGTTTAAAGAATTAGTTGTTCAGACATGTTTTATTACTAGAGCTCAAATGTTTACTCTCTTACTTTCACTTTACTAATCATGTTCACATGTTGTATAGATTTCTAGATCATCGATAAATACATAAGTCATGTTAGGATTAACTTAAAGGACAACTCATTATTACAGTATTTAATGATATAAAGTCTTCTTATAATTACTTGTATAAACTCTCCTTATAAAGTCTCCTGTTGGAGAAATGAGATATAGGAAAAAGTGTGGAAACCTTCCTTCGTAACATAAACTATTACAAACTGGTAGTTATTTGAGATTTTTATTAAAACTACTAAATCTGAGTAGCGTAATTTAAATTAAATTAATTTTACATCAGATTTTTGACTAAACTACTATAATTTTTGTTTATATCAAATTATTTTTAAACTACTGAATCTTTGTAATATCATATTGTTCATATTATAGTATTGTTTCAACTACGAAATCTGTATGTCAACAAAATGTCATTTTTCGATACTGGGAGCATCATACAAAGGTTTCGGGATTCAAAAATATACTCATAGTAAAGTACTTACCTTCTTTACCCTTTATGCAAAGCTTTATCAGATCATCTTAGACATTAACTTGCTTTACATTAAACTAAATCCACACTAACAAAGGAAAATATTTTATTATTCTTAAAAAAATTCAAGATAATTAATTATTATGTAACATTATTAATTCGATCAAAAGCTTCGGGACTGCTAGAATTAACTATATAAGTCTCCAACGACAACGTTTGTAACTAATCAACTTATTTAATCACTTTCATCTTATATATTTTCATATTGTTATTCAATGTTTTCAAATGATATTACAATATAATATATTTCAAAATTCATTGAGGAATTTGCTTAGACTGTCACCAACTGACTTACAGTTCTAGGTTTTGGGAAAAGTAAGTCTATATATCGATTTCCTTAAATGTATTTTAAGAAAAACCTAAAACCATAAAAACCGGGTCAGTACAGTTCTAAATCACAGCCGGATACGGTCGATTATATAAAGTTATTCCCGTATAAACTAAAAAAGTGTGTTTTTAAAAAGAAATTAAAAGTGTATAAATAAATGTGTTAGTGTATAAATGTGTGTCAAATACGTACTAATGTTTTAAATGATTTTATAATAACGTTGACGAGGTATATATATATGCTATATATAGTACCGAAAATAACGCATGTGACCATGGCTGAATAAATAGTCGAAACGGCCGTAATGCTTTGAAACAATTTTGGATGAGCAGACGTAAGTACAACAAATATATTATTATTTAAAAGCTCTCCAGTAAGGTGAAGAATATTAAAATGAATTTCGCTAGTCAAGCACAACTCGCCTACCAATACAAAAACAACCATTTAAAACTGCATTATACAATTGACAACATAAACTTTAATAAGAACTGTAAACTTAATAACGTTAAACCGAATTATATAAATGTGCAAATAAATTTAAAGACAAAAGCGAGTCTGAAAGCAAAAACTATAGCCGAGAACACATGGTTGAATGAGGAAATTAAAACTCTTTATAGTAAAAAAGATAATATAAACCAAACTTTATACCGGATCCATTTAAGACTGGCCAACGAATTGAATATAAACGAGTTCGAGTATCTAATTGATAAGATAAAATTGTTGAATGAACGCAAAATAAATAATAAGATTAAGACAACGAAAGCAAAGTTGGACAAACTAATTCAAGCAAAGAAAGCTAACTTAATAAAATTGACCAAATGTAAACATAAATTTCATCCGCGTTTGATTAATAACACGAACATTGAACTTAGCAAACAAGAAACAGAGCTACTCAATAAAGGTCTGAAACATAACCCCCCTCCTAAAAAGATAAATGACGCAAGACGTATCGTCATTGGTATTGAGAGTGCAATCCAGGCAGTTGCCTCAGGCAAACAAAACATGACTCGATGTCTTATCAGCAATAGGGCAAATAAAATATTAACTCATAACGCAAAGCTCCTTAATAAAAATAAAGAAATTAGTACAGCTTCCAAATTAAATTCTAAATTGCAATTAAACGATGCAATCGTCACAAAAGCAGACAAAGGTAGCACTGTAGTTATCATGAACAAGACTGAATACATAGTTAAAACAATGAAATTTTTTAAAGATAATAATATTACTATATTAACTAAAGACCCCACAATGAACATTAATGTCGAAATTAATAGAACCATAACAGCTTGTAGTTATATAATTGATGAACAAAACAAAAAGAACCTGAAAATGATAAAACCATCAGCACCAAAGCTTAAATCACTACCGAAGATCCACAAAAAAGACCAACCAATAAGACCCCTAGTTGATTTTAGAAACGCACCTACCTTTAAATTATCGAAATTTTTAGATAACACACTACGAAGGATGTTAAAGTTCAATACAAGTTATAACCTCAAAAATTCAAGAGACTTAACGCAGAAAATAAATGAGATTAAAATAAAACCAGGAGCCCGATTTGTTTCTTTCGACATCGTAAATTTGTACACTAATGTGCCAATAAAAGAAACACTAGATATAATTGAAAAAACCCTACATAACCAAGGTAACATACAGAAAGAACACATTGATGAATTGATGTGTCTACTACGAGCCTGTCTGAAACACAACTACTTCACATTTAATAATGAATTTTATAAACAAAATGACGGACTCACAATGGGTTCACCGTTATCAAGCATACTAGCAGAAATATTCTTAAATTACATTGAAACAGAACATATCATGAAAAACGATAACCCACACTACAAGAAAATAATTTATTACTACAGGTATGTGGATGACACGATTTGCCTTTTCTTAGGAAGTGAAAGACAAATACACATTTTCAATAATTACTTAAACGGCATACACCCGAAACTAAAATTCACATGTGAAATCGAAGTCCACAATACGATAAATTTTCTCGACTTGACGATTACAAATAATTCAACAGAACATAGTTTCAAAATCTATAGAAAACCGACACAGACGGACCATGTAATACATAACTCATCGTATCATCCTATACAACACAAAATGGCTGCTTTTAATTGTTACATAAATAGAATGTTGAACATTCCAATGAGTAAGAGTGACAAATACGACGAAACACAGATTTTGAAACACATAGCCGTAAACAATGGTTATGACGCTGAACTAATTGACAAAATAATTCGAAAACAAGAGAAAAAGAAATCCACAACAATCAAACAGGAAAAAACTAACAAATACACCGTAATACCATTTAATCAACATATTGATAAAATAGCCCGAAATATTTTGAATGAGCATGGAATAAACTTAGCTTATAGGACAGACAATAGCCTAGGCAAATTACTGAAGCCGAAACTAACAAACCCCGACATTTACACGAAAAGCGGAATTTACAAACTAAATTGTAGTGATTGTACCAAATTTTATATTGGCCAAACGGGAAGAACTTTCCAAAAGAGATTTAAAGAACACATCCCCAATTATAAAAAAACAAATACAACAATAAAATCAACTTTTGCAGAACACTTGATAGATTATGACCACACTTATAAAGACATACAGACGAATATGGAAATATTGCAATTCTGTCATAAAGGCAAATATATGGACGTACAAGAACAATATGAAATCTACACCCACGGAAAGAATGCACCGACAGATATACTAAATGATAAACAAAATTTCCAGTCGAATGTATTATTCGATCTACTGTCGAGATTAGAAGCAAAGACTGATTGATAAAAAACCGGGTCAGTACAGTTCTAAATCACAGCCGGATACGGTCGATTATATAAAGTTATTCCCGTATAAACTAAAAAAGTGTGTTTTTAAAAAGAAATTAAAAGTGTATAAATAAATGTGTTAGTGTATAAATGTGTGTCAAATACGTACTAATGTTTTAAATGATTTTATAATAACGTTGACGAGGTATATATATATGCTATATATAGTACCGAAAATAACGCATGTGACCATGGCTGAATAAATAGTCGAAACGGCCGTAATGCTTTGAAACAATTTTGGATGAGCAGACGTAAGTATAACAAATATATTATTATTTAAAAGCTCTCCAGTAAGGTGAAGAATATTAAAAAGAAGAATATTAAAACTAAAACCATTGTCTCTTAGTACAGTGCTTACTCAAGAAACTATAGAAGGTATTCGGTTTAAAATGTATAGAAAAAAGGAATTTATGCTTTGAAACATGGGATACCAATTAATTTAAGGAAGTATTGAAAATAAAAACCTTTTATTGCACGTAAGCGTTTAAAATGTTTAAAATCAATTATGTTGTCATCTTACTTAATTGAAACAAGAATACAAATATGATAATTAGAAAAATGTAAATGTTTTACACATTATTTTAGAATACTGAACGATCGACTAAAATTTGATCTAACTGTTTACAAGATATGATTAAAACATTGCAATAACATTGAAACTAGTTAATAATACAGTAACTCGTGTCAGAATTGATCAGGAATGGACATTGGAATAAACTTTGATTCAAAAATTAGTTAACTAGTTACTGACATTGTGGCCACAATCCTCAGGGATAGATGTTATATTATGTTGTTTTTTTTTATGTGGAACAGTTATGATATCGACGTCTACTTGGAGACTAGTATATGTTATCTACTGTGTTGTTAATTTCATTGTAACCATTGTTAGCCTGAAGATGTCACCTGTATGTGCGTGAAACGTGTCACTAAAATTAAAATTGAAGAGGATTGTTATCGATGCAATGAGGTATATATTTACTTATTATATCAATAAACAATTAGTTAAATCAACAATTATATTGTTACTTTACTATGAACATATTTTTGCAATTGATAGTATTATGTAAATTGTAGTTAAAAAATATATATAATAAATATTTAGAGTAAAATAATTTTTCAAATACGGGAGCAATATAATTGGTTCAAATTGAAATCTCTTAGGCAATAATAAGACATTACTAATTAATTATAACATTTGATATATTCGAAGTTTATGATTCATATACAGCCGCTATGATTGTCATTTCATATAATCAGCTGTAATGTTATTTTCCTTGCTACTTGAAAACTGGGTTCCTCTAAAAGCACGTTTTTGTTTTTTTTTTTTTCTAACTTATTAACATTCTTCTAATTTTTGCTTAAACTTTCATTGTAGCTATCTCAGTTTTTTCAGCAATGTTTCATGTTGCCTAAGTTATTGTTTTTTTGTTCAGCATAGATATACCTAATCACCATGGATGTGTTGAAATGACGAGTGTTAATCGGCATATAACCCTCCCAGACTAAAATATAAATTGTAAAGGTGATTTCATTTTACTTGTTGGAAAAATCGCAATACATAATTGTAAAGAGTTACATGTTAGAAAAGTTAATGTGCAATAGGTTTCAAAATGTTTCTTTTTAGAATTAATAGTATTGCAAACATCTTGATACATTTAAGGGTTTCTCGTTAAATGTAAAGACGAAGCGCAAACCACAAAGGATTTCCCAGACCACACTACTTGATGTATTTACCACGCTCTGAGTTCAGCACACTTTTCTTTCAGAAACTTTAATTATCGATTATTTACAATATAAAAATATTGTAGTGAATTATTATTTTCAATAAAATTATAGTTTTCATTAATGATTTGATCTCCTATGAAACGAGAATAAAGGATATCATTTACTGATGTGTAAAAGCTATTCTATAATATTATATATTTTAACCTTTGTACAATATTTTAATATGATTAAATTATTGAAATCTATTTCTGTGAAGGTCAGTGATAAATTAAATAATTTTATAAAGACCTTCTCAATAATAAATTATGGTTGTTTTAATATTCACATTTTTTATTTTGTGTAAGAATAAACACGGGAGAGTAAGGGATTTGAAATTAATTAACACAATTATTTTTTGTGAAAACTTACTTTATTTTTTAAAATAAAATTAGCTAGGTTATAAAAAAAGCAATTATTATAATACAGCATATTAGATTTGTTAGGTGAGGTTAGTTTTTTATACAAAAAACAATTATTATAAAACAGAATATTAGATTTATTGGTAATTCAGTATAGCATTGTAATACTAGTTTTCATATATCAATAGTTTTAAATTTATTCTCATATTACTATTTATAAAAAAAGAAAACGAATTCTTATAATCGACAAATAGACAAGATTTTTAGCAACAGTTGTAGGTTTATCCATAGATTTCTAATATAATAATTTAAGAATATCATCTAGTTCTTTACAAAAATAACAAACAGGCGAGGTCTTACCAGATGCATATTTAATTTTTAATTTTTTAAAAAGGTTAGGATTTCAAGCAGTATCCAAAAATAAAACGTTTTGAATTTACTTTTAAAATTACTTAAAGAAACATACTCGTAAACAATTTACAATTGCAAAATAGTGATCAAAATAAAACTTGGTGATATTCCTTATTTACATTACTGATGGAAAAATATCACCGATTTTCTCTTCTATGTATGTGTGGTGGCATATTTTATATAAAAAAGTTGTTAAAATCAGTAGGATTTATCAGGTGTTCTGAGGAAAGGTACATTGTAAATTTCATCTTAACAGCTAATCGTGTTTAATAAGTAAATTATATATAATATTGTTGTTTTATTTGTACTAAGAAGTAGAATCACTAATTCAATAAATGGTCAAATAGTTTTCCATTTTACTAATAAAATACACAAAAATATCATCTTCATAGTTGATGACTTTTAGAAAAAAATTTTGGTTAAAATTGGGGTTTTTCCTATTTGGTTTCATTTATAGATAACTAAAAATGATCTAAAATTAATTAAAATATAAATATAAAATAAAATGAAAATAAAACTTGATGAGGGACAGCACATTCTCAATTTTGTCTCAGTAGCTTAAAAAGTACACTAAAAATCGATATTTATTATTATTATTATTATTAAAATAATATTATTTATTGTATAACCCATTATTTTCTATTGAACATTTGCTTTGTGTAGAAGACTGAAACAAATTTACCAAGTTACGTATACATACAGTAGTGAAAGGTTTTCATGGAATAATCGATCCACACACACACACACAAACACACACACACACACACACACACACACACACACACACATATATATATATATATATATATATATATATATATATATATATATATAACAGTTAATTGTGAAGATATATGTGTTGGTTTTTTTATTTGTCCTTAAAACGTATTATACTTACGTAATAACTTTTAGACATTTATTAATATATAAACTATTACCTTAAACTCTAATTTCTATAAAAAAAAATTAAATTTGGCTATATTTTCATGTAACCAGCATATCGTTCTCTAAATTTACTTTCCAAATATTTCTAAGTCGGCTTATGTCAAATGATACCCACCTCTAAACCTAAAACTCGATAATATCAGTAATTAGGTGAGTAAGTTCGGAGCATAACCCTCAGATTTTTAATTTCAAGCATCATCAATGCAACATCCTTAATTAGTTTACTTAGAAAATGCAAAATATATCCAAATCATTTTAGATGAATTCATAATATCCTTTATAATTAATTAAGGAGTCAACTTAATAGAGATTCAGGGAAACTGTAATTTAATAAATTCTCTATAACACGTATTCAAGGAATAAATTGTTTGGTAAATTACATATGAGATATGTATTATTAAATATTAAACTATTTTGTCCCTACATTGTTAACTCATCAAACCAAAATGTTATTATTAATAACAGTGAACAGCCTATAGGGCTAAGAGTGAATGCAAATGCAATCTTGCTACGGCATAATTATCCACCTTTCAAGATAATTAATGACAAACCTAACTCGACTCTCCTTATAAATAATGATAACACCTTATCTTGTAATACCTAAATGGAGGGGTTAAAGAGAGCGTAATTAAATTGTTTCATTTATATTCAGCCGTTGGAATATTACGGTAATTCATCCCGTAGGATTTTCTTCTTTTGAGGAAAGAAATACGTTTGAATTTTTATGAATACAGTAGGCCTAAATCCACTTTGAGCCTCTACATCTGTAAAGAGATATTTGTTGTTATTAATATCTGTCTGTGTCCCTTTATAATTTCAACACTGATTTCCCAGCAATCTTTTAAGTAATATCATTCATAAGAGGAATAATTATAGGTTGAAAATATTATAGTTTTAATAATGTAAATAAGACACAACCGTGTTATTTTAATCATATCAAAGAAGATACACTTTAATACAAATTTTTTTTCTAAGTACATACGGAAAGAGAATCAGATTTTGTTAGGCTTGGTTAAAAGATCAAATATTTTAAATCTATCGTATTGTTTGAGAAAAAAATTGTTGGTTAATCTCATTACGTAAACAGCTATTATAACCTGTTAACAAAGGTAATATGACCACAAACATGTAAACAGGGACTAATAGTTTTATTTTAAATGTAATAACCTCTTCCATATTAGATGAATAACAGTTTATCTCACCTTGAATGAATATGACTGTAAACTTATCCCAACAACAATAAAAACTGCTTAGGATATCATATAGAACGAATCACATAAGTATCATCATTGAGTTCTCCACATGGACGTCTAAAATAACATTTTTACAACTTTTATCAACTTCACTAGATTTTGTATAACACGCTGGCTCCTGCTCTGATATTTACTGAAAATTGTATAATAGTTGTCATTTTACATTTATTTTATGGTCTGTTGGTCTTTTTAAAATTTACAAATAATGCAACACGTCTATGAAAATTAGTCGAGATTCTACAAAAATGTCAGCAGTGAGAGGATTAGAAACTGACTTCGATGAGGTGGAATTAGACATTCCTTTATATACAAAATATTTATTGATTATAATGGAGAAAAGAGCAAACGTTTTCCTGAACTCGCAGAGTAGTGATTTTGGAAATATTTTTCCGGTGATTATGTACAAGTATTTTCACACCTGTTTTGAGAGTTTATAAAAAGAAAATAGTAGTAGACAGTGTATATTTTATAATATGGGCTATTTACATATCCTTATGGGCTACATAATTATTATCTTAGATACAAGGCAACGGATTTTGAAGCCGAGATTGACGACATTCTTTACAAAACAAAAATACCCCACTCTCTTTCATAACTTGGTTAAAATAACATTTTTTGAAAGCCGTAATGCCACAATGAAGATAAAAACTATACTAATTATGATTTTTAATACAAGAGTAAGACTTATTCAAAGCCAAGGTACGATTATTAATAAAATATTTGGAAACAGATATATGAGAAGCATCATAACCATTTATGTACCACAGTTAATAAATAATAAAACATATCACAATTTGCAGCAAAAATGAGAGTATTTATCCTCCAACCTGAAGAATAGATACAACATATAATATAAAAAGTTAATATACATAGTGTCCAGAGAGTTCCGGGACACCCTATATAGATAAGTGGAACTGTGGATGTCTAAATGAACAATCAAGATAAAGGGGTTTGAATAGACAACCAAAGAATTTTTTTTTCATTACAAGAACTATAATAGATAATTTCAGTTATCTACAAAATCTATATAATCAAAATGAATGGAATATAATTTCCTCTGGCTTGTTAATAGTTTTATTTCACTATACTCGCAATACGTTTTGGTAATATATTTCGATTTAAAAAACACGAATATATATAACAAACAATTTACTATCCGATTTCATTATTATTTAGGTTTTGGAAATAGAGAAAGTAATATAAACATAACTATATATAGTATATATATATACTATATGCATTTATTTAATGTATTTGTGTCAATTACCATAAATATTTATCCAACTTATTTTATCTAACAATGAAACATGGTATTAATTAATATAAAATGAAAAATTAATTTAATAAACTATCAATAAAGCACTATATTAATTGAATAATGAAAACAATAATCCCTGATTTAAAAGCAACAAATGAATTAACCTTGCTAAAGGAAGGCTTTGTTGTTGTTTTTTAACTACAAAAACTTGCATCAATGAGTGTCTTGATTTGCTTGGAAATTTACATAATTACAATTTATATCAAGTAATGTCAGATAATGCGTGTAGAAAATTGTAAATATGGTTAGATTATTATGAAAGTACGGATGGCATTTATTAGTCTTATTTTTAATTTGAAATCTCACTTAATTATTATTTGAAGGGACTGGTTGTTTACGTTTAACAAGTTGTGGAAAAATAAGAAATGCATTAGTAACATTTTTGTGTCGGTTTTATTTTACTGAATAAAGTATACGGTTAGAACATTTCCTTAATTTTTTTCCAAGTACGTAGTCATATTATCTCTATCAACTAATTTCTCTTTGGTTTATAAGGAGACGCGAAGCTTTTACCTCTTACAAGAACAGTCACTGAGTTGGAAAGAGATTATTACACTCTGATGAATAACTCAAATGTAATTAATTTATTAAACCGAAACTAACGTAAACTCATTTCTCGTTGAGCAATTAATTAGATAAAGTGGTTTGAAATGCGAAGTTATATCTACTTATTAATAGAGGTTCAAGTGCAGTTATTGAACCATATTATTCTCTTATCTTGTTACGCATAAAAAGATATATTGATTATCTAAGATACAATGGATTCCATAAACCTTACAGTGTTTTATTTTCATATCATTTGTATTTATTTGTGTCATTTGTATTATTTCCATATCTTAATGTATTCCAATAAGTTGATATTTGAAAATATCTTTTTATCTAAATATACATATTAAAAATAATATAATTTATAAATTGACATTGATTCTATTATTACATTATTAAATGTTTAATGATTTAAAAAAATATTATTATTATTTTCAGAAAATAATTTAAACTAGTAAATTATCAATTTCAATATTTACTTCAAAGGAACATTTGTTATAAAACAAACAAATGTTACATTTAATAAAATATAATAATCATAAAATTATAGGTTTTTAATTACCTTAATAAATAAATAAAATACAAAATAAATCTCCAAAAACTATAGAGTAATTGAATTTGATGGAAGGAGTGAAAATGGGCTTAATTGTAAGAAAATTGATGTAGGTTTTTATTCAAAATGAGACGATAGTGGTCCCATTGACGTTAATGGTCTGCTTTTGAGCTATTCTTAAAAAAATGTTTTCACTCTATTTCAACTTTTACTATTTAAAATCGTACCCTATAACAAAACAGGTTTCGAAAGTAATTAAATTTAAGGTATGAAACTGTAAACAAAAAAATTCGGAGACCAAAAAAAAAAAAAGAAAAAAATTAAACCAATTTCTAGATATTTATGATTAATTGCCCTCCACTACGTGAATTTCTAACTTTATAATCAGATTTATAATGTTAGTTGAAGTGTTATAACAGCTGTGGACACAAAACAGATGTTAGTTGAATTGAATAATTGTTGATTTATAAATCCATTTACTCAACAACGTTAATCAATAACAGCCAATTTATAAGATTTTTGGTATCTTCATAAATGGGTTCCTTTTTTAAAAAAAAAATTAAAAATTAATCTCTAATATTAAACATTGGAAACTAATTCAGAAAATCAAGGAGATAATATTATTCTCAAAAGAAGGAACGTTTTGTCAATTTCTTAAGCTTTTAAAGATGCCAATGGTGGCTTAGGTAAAATGATCACTGTATATATTCAAACAAAAATTAAAGTATACAGATATATCGGTAAATAAAAAAAAAGGACAAATTTAATAATGTTTATTTTTAAATAACAAGATGATACAAAAATTAAACACAAACTAAAACTAACGAAATAAACCCATGTTCCTGGGTCGTCCTGTACTCTTCCTTTGCAAAAGCAGCCGGTGTCTTCAAACAGATGGTACCATCTACGTATGCAATTATCACTTGGACGATTACATTTGAACTGTAACTACAAATTGAATCCTTGCGAACTCCAAAACAAAAAATCTTTCTGTTCACCAGTCACCATCTTTGGTAATAGAGCTTTCTAACGGAAGACAGATAAACAGTTGATGGGCACATGTGTACAAGAAAACTGAGTTGCTCTTTTATTTGATGTATTATTTACATTTGTAAGTTGAATGTAATAGATATTACACAGCCTTAAAACCCCGATATTCATTTTGAAACACCCGGGGTATAGTATACAGTAAAAGTAAAACGATAATATACAGTTTTTGTGTTGTTAGTGTTTTTTGTTGTGGTTTTGGGGTTAATCTTTTCCTTTACTGAGTGTAAATTAGCTCTGGAGTTTTTGTTCTATTAAAATTAAAGTAATATTTTTCTAGCAATAAAATTAAAGCAACAATTACGTACTACGGAAGTAGATAATTCTTATCATTTTTGTAGTGTAAATCACAACATAAGTTATGACACAATAATACAACCTTAAACTCAAATTGTAAAGAGCCTTATTTTAAATATTTTTTCTTCTCTTTATTTAATTTTAATAAAATTAACATTCATTGTGGATGAGACGTCCCTGGTTAAAGAAATCTGTATAATATGTGTTCTGTTATTATCGTATTTAGTTTGGTAAACAGTTGAATGTTTTAGTATTATTTTAGTAATATGAATTAATTATTTTGTTGGCAATTAGAGTGAATTTTTAGTTAATAAAGAGCCAGTTAATTTTGTGTTGCATTAAGAAAAATATTATTTCAATAACTGTAACCATATTTAAATTTTTTCTTATAACTGGAATATTATTCTAATTATTTTTTTAAACACAACGTTATTTTTAATACTTGATGATTCGTTGTCTTGGCAAAAATTATAGAAATGTTATTAATATTAAAGGTGATTTTCATTTAGATTCTTTCACTAACTACATAATTTAGTGTTGATAAATGACTATGTTAGTACCGTTATCCCACCCCCTTCTCCACTGAAGCTAGGAACGCCAAATCATTTGAAACCAAATTATTACCAGGTAGACTAGGTAAATAATACTAGAACTTTGGCGACTTCCTCAGGTGTAGTAATAATCATTAAAACATAAACAGTGAACACAACCACATACATCACTGGTAAAAATATATGATATAATCTGAATAAAAATCTTAGTAAAGAAATAAAAAACGAGGTATCTATAAACTGATAATAATCTAATCTAAAGAAGTTATTAATAGCTTATAACACTCTTTATTGATTTGTTCAGTATCATTGGGTAACAATTTCTAATATTTCTACTGATAACGTTATTAATCGTGGTAAAAGTCATAAGTTGTTCAGAAAAAATTAATAAGAACTATTAGTGTATGAAGTTCAACTTGCTATTTTATATAAGTGATAAAATGAAATAACCACAACAACAAACTTATACTCTGAAAACTTAGTAAGTAAATCCTTGAGATAAACTTTGACAAAGTGTACTTCAGCTTTCGATGAAGGAGAAATGGATACATCGTAAACTAATTAAAAAAAAATTGAGATATTGTAAAAAACGCCATCAATTAATAATGTGCAGGGAAAATTTACAAGAAATTAAAAGTTTCAAATCAGCCATATATTTCTTAGGATTATTGCAATGAGCCCGCATTAAGGTTCATTGAAATGTTTATTCAGTCAAGGTCTTTGTAATGCAATGATATTGCTAGACAGAAGGCTTATTACACAGGTTATGACATTTATCTTTTAAAACGTATTTAAAATTATCTTTTCGAGGAATATTGTAGGTTATGAAAAAAAAAGAATTAAAAATGAAATAAACTAATAAATTTTGAATTAAAACAAAGGATTATTTATATGTTACACATAAGCTTATTTGAGTAGCGAGCGAGCAGTCAAACAGTAAGGACGTAGTTTGTGGCTCTCTTATCTCTACTGTGCAAACACTGTGTGGATGATATAAAACAAGTTATCTGTTATGCTGGTTCCTGCAAGAATTTAGCTCAAATTAAGCTTGGTGAAATAATTATTTTATTTCGAGTAATAAGTTACCGTGATGCGAGTTTTGGTGTTGGCATATGTCACAGAATATTAAAAAGTATTTTTCAACAACGTCCGGTGGGAAACGTAGCCGATCTCAGACGTCTCCGGAGTTGGTTGAACCAAAGACAGTGAAGAAATCTACAAGTGATCGACTTCTGAAAGAAAGCATGGATATGGGTGCAGTGAAAGAGCAGTTGGACACATTGTTGGATAAAAAGCTCGAAAAGTTGGCCACAAAAAGTGATATACAGAGTCTGATGACAGAAATCGGTAGACTGCGGGAGGAAAATAAAGCATTGAAAGAGGAAGTAGAGGGGATGAAACAGACAAACTCTACGATTATATATAGACTGAATGATTTAGAAAACAGAAACCGTAGAAATAACATTATATTTAGAGGTTTAACGCACGATGAAAGGGCCGATTGTGTCACGATTGTGAAAGATTTCTGTGTAAATGTGCTTGGCGTAAGGAGTGAGATTTGGATAAATAGAGCTCATCCCTTGGGGTCAATAAGAAGAGATGGTCCCATCATAGCGCATCTACCTGACGACCATGATATTAACTGTGTTTTGTTTAACGCTGGGAAACTTAAAGGGACTAATTTCTTTGTGAGCAGGGATTTTTGTAAAGACACTCGAATAACAAGAGCAAAATTTTTCCAGTTGAAGAGAGAATTAATGAAAGTGGCTCCGAATAAGCGTATGCTAGTGGTGCAAGACAAGTTCATAGTGGAAAATTACGCGTTTCGACTTGAGGATAAGCGTTTGATGCTGGGAGGAGAAGATGGCAGCCAAAAGCTGATACAACTTCTGGGACACGATGTGGGAGACTTAGTGATGAAGGTTTTGAATGATGACTCCGGGAAGAAGAGCAAGTGAAAGAGAAGTGTCTGTCAGAGTGAAAGTGGTGTGAAAAATGTGTGTGTATATACCCAACCTCTGTCTTGTTTACAGTTTTCTGTTCTTTACTATAATATTGCAGGATTAAAAGGTAAGCACGTGTCTTTCTTTAAGTATATTGCAAAATTTGATATTTTTTGCCTCGCGGAGACCTTTGTGGAGAAATTTGTAATTGAAAGGTATGATAGTTGTTTTACGGAATTTGAGCTGAGTTGGGATCCAGCAAAGAGGGAAGCTGTCCGTGGGAGGGCTAAGGGTGGACTAGTGATAGGGTATAAAAAGAAGTTGAAAAATATTTGTAATTTTGAAAAAATTGGTGGAAAAACATTGGTAAAAATAGTAATCGATAACAAAGAATATTTTTTAGTTTTTGTATACCTTTCAGGGGGGAATTTATCGGACTGGGAATCAGATTTTACAGAATTAGTTAATTTCTTGGATATTAATGGGGATACAAACAAGTTTATTTTAATGGGTGACTGCAATTCTAGGACAGGCGATGAACAGTTTCTGCCAGAAGAATTGGAGCTCGAGAGTGTTGCGGGTAAAAGACATTCCAAGGATTGCGTTATAAATCAGAAAGGAAAGTATTTTCTGGATATGTGTGGCAATAACAATTTAGTAATTTTGAATGGGCGTGCAGAAGGGGATAGTAGTGGGGAGTACACGTTTGTAAGTCGACAAGGAGCGTCGGTGATAGATTATTGCTGTATGTCAAATGAAAGCGTAAAAAAAATATTAAAAACGTTTACGGTAGGAAAAGAGATATTTTCACAGCATATGCCGTTAGTATTGGAGTTAGTGTCGGATAGAAATGACGGTATGAACCTTAGTAAAACAAAGGGATTATTACCGATTATGCCAAAATTAAAATGGGAGATGAGGGGGGAAGAGAAGTATAAAACAGCTGTTAGGAATGCGGTTCTAACCAAAGGGAAATTATCTCAAGATGTAAACATAGCATTGGAAGTAATATCGGATATTATATGCGGGGCTGTTGACTCAAGCGATAGGACTAAGTTTAATAGTAGCAAAACAAACAAAGATAAGCAGGTTGTAGGGAAACAAAGGTGGTTCGATAGAGAGTGTCAAAGGGCGAGGCAAAAACTTTTTAATTTATTGAATTTATTCCGGAAAACTAATTCCACTTTGGTGCGGTGTGATTACGTTCATGCTTTAAAAAAATATAAGTATTTGTGTAAACACAAAAAAGAATATTTCTTTAATAATGTTATTCGAGCTTTTAATGAAGCTAAGGATTCGAAAGATTTTTGGAATTGTGTAAAGATAATTAAGGGGGGGTCTTTTGTCACTAATGCTGATATTTCTCCTACCGAGTGGATAGATCATTTTAAGAACTTATTTAATACATGTTTAAATGACGATGATATATTGTACGCCCCGTATTTCGTGGAGGATGAAATTTTAGATAAATCAATTGTTTTGAAGGAATTACAAGAGGTCTTGCACAACAAAGCTCCGGGGATGGATAGAATACCATATGAATTTTATAAGTATGCTCCTATAGAGTTTTTAAATTTATTAGTGGATTATTTTAACAATGTTTATGATAAGAGTGAGGTTCCTAAAGCATTTAAGAGAGCTATTATTTTTCCAATATATAAAAAGGGTGACACAGCTAAAGTTGAAAATTACAGGGGTATTTCTTTTATGGATGTGAATGCTAAATTGCTCACAGGAATATTATTAAATCGGTTAGTTGAATGGGTTGATAAAAATCAAATTTTAAATGAAAACCAAGCGGGTTTTAGGAAGGGATATTCGACCCATGATAATATTTTTACTTTAGTGAATATTGTTAGTTTAAAATTGAACACCAAAGGCAACAGGGTCTATTGCTGTTTTGTTGACTTTAAGGGGGCCTTTGATACTATTAATAGGCATGCACTATTCTATAAATTGCATAGCATAGGTTTGTCATTTAAATTTATGAATGTATTGAGATCGTTGTATACTGATACTGTATCTCGTGTGTGGTGTCAACAAGGTTTGTCGCAGGAATTTGATGTTGGTATCGGTGTAAAACAGGGCTGTCTTCTCTCGCCGCTTTTATTCTCATTGTTTATGAACGATTTGGATGAGGAGTTGGGTGGGGGGGTAGTTGTTGGTAATATTTCGGTCAGGTCACTCCTCTATATGCTGATGATATAGTACTGTTTGCGGATAAACCAGTATCATTACAAAAGATGCTTAGTAAACTTAAAATCTATTGTAACACATGGGGACTTACTGTAAATAGGGAAAAAACTAAGATTATGGTATTTAGACGTGGTGGAAGTTTGTCAACGCGGGAAAAATGGTATTGGGAGGGTGAACGGGTTGAGGTTGTAAATAAATTTAAATACTTAGGGGTTACTCTAAAATCTAATCTAAATTTTAAAGATCATGGGAAAGAGAGAGTGTCAACAGCGAAGTTTGCCTTTAACAGGATGTATAGCAGTATTTTTGCTAAAAATGACATATATATTTCGGCTAAGTGGACGGTATTTAACTCGATATGTCGGGCTATAGTTGGGTATGGAGCACAGACTTGGGGATTCTATCGATTGGAAGAGCTAGAAAAATTCCAACGGTTTGCGATAAAAAGAATGTATGGTTTACCGATTTCGACACCTAATTACGTAATTTATTTAGAAACGGGAGTGGATTTGCTGTGGCACTTATTCTTTAATCTGCATTGTAGCTTTGTGTTTCGTACATTTGAGTTAGCAGACGAGAGACTGACAAAGCGAGTGGCATTGTTGGTAGTGGAAAAAAATGTCGGATGGTACAGTGCTTGGAAGGATCTAGGTCTAAGATATAATTATGTATTCGATTATAAAAATAGGAAAATTGGAGTATGGCGGGAGAAATTGCGGGAGATTTCAGCGAAAATAAGGGAGGAAGAGCGTTGTGTTTGGTTAGAAAGGGCAACGCAGGCAGAGTTTAACACTCTCTACAAAGAATTGTCACTTTCGTTGGGAGATAAGTCTTATATTGGAGATGAGTACCCTCGCTCAATTATAAATACAATTTTTAAGGCCAGGTGTGGGCAATTAATGCTGAACTGCAGACCGCAGAATCATGAGTTTAGATGTTCCTTGTGCAATTCGGGTGATATAGAGAATGCCGAGCATTTTTTGGGCTCCTGTTCTATCCTGGCGGAAATACGGCGAAAATGGCTGGGCCATGGTAAGCTGTCAAGGAAGGCTGTTGTGGAATATTTGAACGGCAAACACTGGTTTTCATTAGTGAATTACATATGGGAGGCTAAAAAATATAGAGATAGATTGATAGTTGAATTTAATTATTGAATAATTTTTCTTGTTAGACAAATGTGCTTACCTTTTTCCCCTTTTTCTAAATATATATACACATATAGTTGGTAGTTTATTTAAAATTGTTTTTATATGGTTGGGAATTTTAACTTATTTTTATGTTATTTTTATTTCTTCAAGTTTTATTTGCAATTTGGAATTTTCGTATGTTAGTTTTTTGGTCCAGGTTCGATTTATTGTTTTTGATTTGCACCAGATATTTATTTATTTCCTTATTCTAGATAATTTGATATTTTAATTTTATTATTGAATAATTTTCTTATTAGACGGAAGTGCTTATCTTTCTTTTTCTGTTTTGTGCATACAGATGTTAGTTTACTTGATATGGATTTACTTAGTGGGAAATTTGTTAAACATTAACGTAAATTTTGAATGTTAGTTTTAGTACGGGTGTACTTATTACTTATTATTTTTGTTTTGCTTTTGCTTTGCTTCACATGCTTATATTTATTTACTTTTTATTTGTAATGGGTACTGAGAGTTATTTTATTTTTATTTTTATTTGTACATCTATGTAAGTGTTAATATATTAAATTTTAATAAGTTTAATTATATTAAATCAAATTTGGTAATTAAAAACTCGCTACTCTGGCAGACGACCTCGGTCATGCCATCTGGGCATTGATTTTAATGTAGTAATATTAATTTTACTTTGGTTTAATAAATGCATTTATTATTATTATTATTATTATTATTATTATTATAAGCTTATTTTTAAATTTCTAACTGTTTATTATGATTACTTAAAAAATTCATACATTTGCAACTGTGTTACCCATGGCCTCCAAATCTCATCTTGAGAAACAGGTAATATTATTCTGGGATTATTTTTAAAAATCCTGCAGCTGAGAAGTATTACTTCAATAATTCTCTATGGGACTGTCATACGATTATTTATAAATATCAGGTTTATTAGAAAACTTTCAATTTGTCAGTCTCATTGTAAAATAATTTTCCTTCGACTTTAGCATAAAAAACGCCAACAATAATAATATACCGTATAATTTTGAGTTTCATACAAACACCAAATAGCGTGATTTCACCAAATTATCGACGTACATTGCTACCAGCTATAAGAACATTTGTTTCTCTACCTTTTCATTACTAGTCATTTTAAAATCCTTTTCCTTCGATAAGCTATAGAACTATAATATAAAATCCAGTTGTATGTGATTAAAAAAGCTATCTAGTCAGGTATAAAAAAATTAATTGAAATTTATCATGAAATTCTGCCAAAATAAATCAAAAACTTCCTTGTGAAACTGACATACTTTTTGTAAGTAGTTATATAACCTATTAGTATATTCAGAGTCAGCTGATTTGTTAATTATAAAAACCCGGTATATTTGTATATTTATCGAAAACTAAATGTTGTACACTAATCTTATAATTTTGACACAACACAATTTCACGGATAAACTACAAAACTTACAAATTAAATTAATGTGATGAAATGTTTTCATAGACTAATTTGATATACAAAATGTATAGTTCCTTGGAAATTAGAAATACGAAGGAAACCTCTTTCACAAATTATCTGTAGGTCCTATTTTATTTCTGGTGTGACACAGCTGTTTCAAAACTTGTGTTGCACAAACTGCCCTTCTCCCTCTCACACATAGCAAAACTTCAAGTAATCAACTTTCTTTGGTTCTTTCTTAAAATTCAGAGTCATTAGGTTATGCTTCAAAACGGGAAATGGATCACATACACTGATTTTAATTTGCATAGCATAAAATTTGGCAATGTAATTTTAATGAAATGGTAGATGCCAGTGTTCATAATCATCGTGAATCTTTGTATTTGAGAGAATATTACAGTTCCAGAATATTACTGAAATAATAAACCTAACCATATTAGCGGTAAAACAACGGTTTCATAAAAAGAAGAAACTGTTGAAAATTCTTGGTGTTTTTATATATTTATATTGTTTTTAAATATTTAGTTGAAAAAATCAATAGGTTGCCCTAACTTGTACTCTTATCCTATTGTAGTTTTGCTGATATTCGTTCAACCTACAGCTGTTTGTTGTATTGGTATGTCTAAGTTAAGTAAACTATTGCTTGGCAAACACATTAACCTGATTAGGTGATGAGATCAATTCATCATGCCGGCGGCACTTTATGCAGATTGCATCATCGCACAGCAGGGGAACAAAAACACAACTTCGACTCCACCTCTTTCAAACAATATTTAAAGCAGAAAGGATAATTCGTCATTGTAAATATCATTTCGCTTAAAATTAAAGTGACACTTTCAAAACAAATTATTCTTAACGGAGCGATATGTTTAACAAATTTAAACATAGTGTCCATTTATGTTCCCTTTAAAGACGAATGAAAATTGAAAACATCCTTTATTTCCCGTGATGCGATTAGGTATTATTTTTTTTTAAACAAATTTTATTTATTTTTTTATATCCGACAATATACAGACTCGCATATTCAAATCCAAAATTCAACTTTAAATGATATTTGTTTATCTACAATTTTTGCGATAAACCTATTTCAAGAGTATTTGGTTATATTGGAAAGAAACTAATAACTAGCACTGCATATTAACATTATATATAATAAAACTTAAATATATATTGTTTAACATTTCGTATAGTAATTATTGTTTTATTTAATGTAAGCTTACAATGTGAAGCATGAAAATACAAATGTAAATGGACGAGAGGAATAATCGTTGTTGCCTTTATTAGAGATTATGTAATTTTATTACGTTTCTAAATGGTCATGAAATACGAGGAGATGTCAAAGTTTGTTGGACAAACAAATTATATTTATTATTTCAAGATGGCGGCTACGAGCACATCATTTCCAAATCTGCAAAGAACACCCATTAAAAGACCATCAGAAAAATATAAATCAACATCTACACCGTCGCCCCCCAAAAAAAGAATCAGATGGAGTACCCCCGAAAAGAAAGTAATGAAAAAAGCTTTTAAAAAACATTTAACTCAAAAAACATTACCTTCTTTCAAGGAGTGTCAGGACGTTAAAAAACAAAACCCCATATTAATACCTAGAAAGGTTCACATCCTAAAGGCCTGGGTAAACAATCAAAACAGGAAATTATTTTAAACATAGTAAAAACAAATGAAATGTATATACAGGATGTCCTTCAATAATATGGCATAACTTCGGAAATTGATAGAACGCATAAAAAGTAACAAAAAACTTCATATAAATTTTTATATTAAAATAACTCAAAAAGTAGCAAATAAATTTAAAAAATTAAAAGAACACCTTTTTTTCAGAAATGCAATGCCAAACCTAAAAATACCTGGTTCATAAATAAGCGAGAATCAACCATTTACCATATCTTAGGGTAAATCATGACAATATTGTTGACCAAAATTTTGTGAAATTCTGTTAGAATTTTTTTATATGAAATTATTTTAGTATAAAACACAAACAGGTAGACAGACAGACAGACAGACAAAAAATGAATCTATTTATAAAAATTTAAAAATTTGAAGTTTTTTGACACTTTTTATGTGTTCTATCAATTTTCGAAGTTATGCCATATTATTCCAGGACACCCTGTATATATTACATATTATACATCTTTTTCGTAGTTATTTACTGATACCCTAACAGTTTATTCCAATAGATGGTTGATTGTCAAAATTTAAATTGTTAAAAGTATTGTAAATTATAATTCGTGTAATTACTTTTATTGTATGTAATTGTTAAAAAAAAATTATTGTCATTACATTTGCATGGTAAATTATGTAATATTTTCCTTTATAGTTTGTATGAAATAGTACAATTATGATTATTTTTACATGTGGTCTAGTTTTGTAACTATTTTACTGTAAATTAGTAAATGAACATAATACAAATATACGTTTGAAAAAAATATATATATAAATTATTATTTTTAAAATTTATCTTGTTTTAACCAACTAATAAGATAAGATAAGAGCGGCATCCTTACTCTTTTTGTCGGATTTGTTATTTATTATTTTCTAATTGTTTGTCGTAAATCAAAACATTTGTAATTATTTATATACTATGTAGTTGTATAATTAATTATACTAACAAATAGTATAATTTTAATTATTTTTTCATTTGGTATATTGAGTTTTGACTGTTTTACTGTATCTTATAATATTGTATTAATTATAAACTTAATATAAATTGACGCTTGACTAAAATTATGTAAGATAAATATATTTTTTAATGTTTCTTATTCTAACCAACTAATAATATATAATTACAATGCAACCCTTACTGTTTTTATGTGAACGGTTGTTTCATTTTTAGTTTATAATTGTTTGTATAAAGTCAAAACTATTGTAATTATTGATCTTGTATGTATTTTAAGAAATGTGTTATCAATATTATTTGAATTTACGTTGTGAAATTTTGACCTTTAGAATTAGTAAAAAAATATATACAACGCTTAATTATTTGTATATGTGGTCTAGTGGTTATTTTAATCCATATTACAGTAATATAATATTGTAACTTTTATGAACTTAATACAAATATGTCTAAATTAACGTATAGCCTATATGACAAATATTTTTTGCAACTGTTTCTGCTTCTAACCAGTTAATAGTATAAAATAACAATGAGTTATTTAAGTGAGTGATACAGATTTATGTCAATGGATATAATGATATCCAGGTTTGTTAATATAATTTTGTCCTTACTTAGTAAATAACAACTAATATGCTTTTAAAGTCTAGTGTCTTGAATATTTTTGATGAAGTTTATTGGCTTCGATATATTAAAAAAATTAAACGACCTCCAGATTCAACATCTGAAAAAAAATATCCCGTATTTTAGTAAACGGTTTAGATAATACAAAAGAAGGTGAATTATTTAATCTGAATAAAAATCTCATTAATTTACAAAGTTTTAAATGTTTTTCATACAAAATACAAAAAAAGCGGAGAAATGAAAAACCATTGGCAGTTCAGGCTGTCATATCTTTTTTTATTTGTGTTCAACTTTTTATCCCTCAAATAAAACGAATTTCTTTTTTATATACAAACAAAATCACTATTAATTTTTATCTGAATGTCATAGGATACACGAGATATAGACAATAACTGAAACACACAAAATTAGCATAAGATAAAAATATTAAGGATTTATGATTATCCATTGCCAAGAAAATTACCATAAAATTATTAAAAAAATGGCTTTAAACATTTTATAATGTCGAGTTTGAAAGACAAACAAACCAATTTTTTTTGTGTTTTGAACATTTTTGTAAACATTTTTTGGTTTCGGCATATTCAACATTATACATTTTAAACGGTCGCCATTTTAAAAATATATACAATCGTCCAGGGTTTTGGACCACAGAAAAGTTTAAAGGAAAAATGTTTACATCAAATCTGGACTGAATATCCCTTAGAACTTATTTATGCCATCTATCCCCCACCTCAAAATAAAAACCTTTCCTTCTAAGACACAATATATTGCCCTATAACAATTTAAAGAAAAAGTGAGACGTGATTTGATGTTTCAAATTGGCGGATAGAAAGGATTTTTGCTACATAGGGATAGAACACACACATCTCATTTAGAAGTATTTTTGTGTGTTTATAAGATATTAGCAAATAGAAATCACTTAACTCCATTTGAAACTCAATCAAATTGACGGCTAATATTTGAACTTTGTTATTTATGTACTCAATGGAAAGAAACTCATTTCACAAACTGGTAATTATTATAAATAGCTAGGAAAGAATTCACAGGCAGTGACGAAAACATCTGTCTCTTAAACCGACAATGTGCTTACTAAACTTTGTTTTGTTTTACTCTTGTGTGTTTTTGTAACATAAATAAAACTATAATTTATTTTAGGAATGTTTGTTAAAAAGGTTTCAATAGTATTTGTTTTTTGTATTTGTAAAAAGGTTTTGTATTTTGTGTTATCAAAATTACACATTATAGGTAATATTTTGTCTTGATTGCTTTGTCGAGTTTCGGGTAGCTAGGACGTTAGAACTGGCTACCCAAACCTCGCCTCTCAATTTTATTGACACGTACAAAAGGATGCTTATAAAGCAGTTCAATATTATTTAAACAACTTACATCGTACATGACGTCTACACAAACTCACATCAAGATGTGTGTGTGTGTGCGCGCGCCCGCGTGACCTCTTTTACACTGCATTGGGCACTGTTTTACAAAATTTATGTATGCAATTGTATAAATCTTAACAATGGTTATAAACCATTTAATTTGGCTATAGAATAAATATAGGTTGTCACTGAAATTGGGTTCTTTTTTGTCTTTCTTTTATTACGGTATTTATTGATTAATTAAGGATGCATATTTATTTTTTCATTAAAATATTTTGTACTTTTTTACTTTTATTTTATAGTATTACTACATATTGTGCGCAAGTGTCTGAGTGTCAATGTTATTATTATTTTTGTTGTGTTTTACCTACGATTGTACGTTCATTTGTTTGTTTGTGTAATGTCAATAAAAAAAATAAAAAAAATTGTTATTCAAATCCATACGATTTATCAAAATGCTGTGTTATTTTTATTACTCTTGAAAACAAATATTCTAAACTTACAATCTATATAAACTCTTTTCGGATAACGTGCATGGAAATTGTGTAAGTATTTTTGAATTTTAAATGGACAGAGATATTTTTTTAGGAATATAAGTCGTTCAATATCTATGTACATTCCATCATAGTGGAAATAAACAAATACAACACAAAGAAAGAAATACGGACAAAAGTAATAAGAATATGAGCTAAATTAATAAATATCAAATAATTATAAAACATACACAATTCCTTGTTGTATTTTAAATCTAGGGTTATAATTCATAAATTGGCAACACTGGCAGAACTAAAAGATGTGCAGGTAGCCCAATTGATTTTAGATGTAGCTCTACAGAGCGAACCAATAGGGTTACATATTTCACGTTCACAACCATAGAGGAACGTATGTAGCCCTATGGTAGTAGCGGTAAACGTGATTGTAGCCAATAGAGCGACATCAATAGGGCTACCTCCAATGTAGCCCTATAGTCGTAGCCGTATATAAAATGTCGCCCTATGGTAGTATGCGTATCCCTATATATATATATATATATATATATGAGATTCTTCAAAAACTGAAATACCAATTCTTCTTTCTCTTCTGGATAAATTCATAACTATAGCAATTGTAATATACTGATGAAAATGGTTTTTATAAGATTTTAACTTTATTCTCAGTAAGCCAGCTGAATTTCTTCTGTTAGTTATTCTAATGCTATTGGTTACATCACGTAATCACAGAATAATAACTTTATATCTTCAGGATCTGGTATACGGATGATTATTGTCCGATCACTTTAAAAACTTCATTAATTTGTTTACGCTGCATAGAGTATTAGGACACCATTATGCTGAAAGTACACAATTTCCAAACTATCGAAACTTATCTATAGTTGTTGAATTTTGTAAATAACCTACTTTTCCAAATGCTTTTTTTATTGTGATAAAACCACTGCTCAAAATAAAATTAATTGGTAGCCTAAAAAAAAAAAAAAAAAAAAAAAACTAAGACACAAAGTTGTCCAACTGAATTTTAAGAAAAGTTGAGGTTCTGGGTAGTAATAATTAATTGTAACAGCAGTTTACTGTAGTAACAGTTTACCTCTTTACTTAATCCGAAGAAATAATTGTTGCTCTATTATTCCAAGCATACCTAAAAAAATTTCTGGGGTTTGTTATATTTCATTTAACAATAATTCCAAATTGTAAATACTTTTGCTAGTGTAATCTGTTATTAGATCATATACTAACCTACGTATGTAATAGATATATTATTGAACAATTCTTTGAACTAATTTACTTGAAGGTAAGTCAAGATTATTTTTGAAAGTGTATAATTAACTTGGAATTAATGAAATATCTATACACGCATTTATGACTCCCATGACGGTAGCGTTGAATAAATGTTATATTTCAATTTAGCTCTTAAAAACTTGGTGTAATTAGCTTTAGTTGCCTTAATCCTATGAGTGCTTAATTAACTCACTTACAATAAGTTTACCTTGTCTTTAAGCATATTAACGAAGATAATCTCATGTAAATGTTATGTCATTTAACGTGTATGGACATCGTGTGTGTATGCGCTATTGTGCAATGTATAAAGTTCTGTAACTTAAAAATACATTTGGTTTACGTGTTTGCTATCATTTTTTAATTCAATAATAAAACAAATCATTATCTCCGTAGATTTTCGATTTTCTATTAACGGATGTTATATTATGATTTTTCTTTGTAAAACGCATTCAAATGAGATTGTTATATTACCATAGTCGTCAAAGCTTTAAATATTTAGGACGGCAAGAGAATCATAATATAGATTCACCGTAGTAAGTATCATACTAAGAAATTGTATCTGCCTTTGTGATTATTTCTTTATTTTATATTTTTAAGACAGGCTTTTATGATTTGTTCTAAGGGGTTTGTACGTGTAGCTGACATACTGTTGGCGATAGCTGGGTTTTATAAAGTGGACTAAACCCCCAGAAGAAACAATAAATTGTGAACGAGTTATATCTCTCATTTTCTTTCAAAAATCACTAATCATATTGAATTTTGTTACGGCGCCGGCGTACGTGTCCCCGATATCTTGTGTGAGTTTGAGATGAAAATACAGGTTGGAAAGAAATATATATATATATATATATATATATATATATATATATATATATATATATATATATATATATATATATAAGCATTTATAATTATTGTTCAACTTTAAATGCATTTTTTAATTTTGGAATACCAAATTGGAATTTTACGATAAGAAGTTTGATTTTAAGGCATTGATTAATGTTTAAAATTTAGGTACATTTACATTGATCAATACTAGGTAAATATATAAATTATATTCAAAAAATTATTTAAAAAACGTTTCAACAAATTTTGTTTGTTTTATATTTTGTTTGCCATACTTGTAATACCCTTTACAATATATATATATATATATATATATATATATATATATATATATATATATATATATATATATATATAATGTATACAGAATTATTACTAATAATATAAATCTCAAATATTTAAATGAGATATTGAATGCTCTAATATTATAAAGAATTAATAACAAAATTTTGTTTTGATTCTTTTAAATAAAGAAAGAATACATTTTGGATTGCTAAATAATAATTTGTTTTGCCTATGTTTCTATAGGTTGTAACAGTTTGGTATATTGGATCAACTCGTGTAACATACTTATAAACTTGTGTGGATGTAAGTGTCGTGAATTTTAATAGAACGATTACACGACTAGCGCATTTCTAATTACACTAAATATCCATAATAAGGTAATTCTTATCTTTAACTCGATAAAACCTAGGTCAGTTTGTTATATATGAAATTACTAGAAGAAGTCGCTTTCTTTCAATTTAAGTTTGGTACGTTGCTATTGGTCATTTCATTTAAATTTCCTCAAAACATATCCAAACCGCTGCACTCCCTTTTATTTAAATATGCAGTCTACATACATTGTTGATTTTAACATTTCAATTAATAAATCCAAAAGTAAGATTTCAGAGGAGATAATAAACAAAAATATTTTAAAATCTAAATAGATTATTTTTAAATTACTGAATTAAAGTTACAAAAATATGGTTACGTTAAAAATTTAGGTAGACTTGTATTACGTGACTACCAGTCGATACTCGTTACAGCCAGTCCCAACAGTGAAATTACCAACAAGGAAATAATATTCAATATATTACTATATTTTATTTTTCTTAAATTATGATTTTTCTTACAATTTTTTATAAATGAGTTTACAAGAAAAATCGTGGTTTAAGAAAATATAAAAATAGGATTGTAAATATTGATTATTTTTTTGATAATTTCACTGTTTGTTAAACGATTCTAGTCTATGTCAGCAGGTAGTCACATTATAGAGAAGCGAATAATTTCAAATGTCCTCTAATATTGATACTGAGGTTATATGAGTTATAGAAAGGAAACGACCTCCTGTATAAACTTCGATTAAGAAATCAAAATTAAAATATCTCCACTTTTAAAAATCTTGTAAACAAAATTAAAAACGATTGTTTATATAGGAAACACAGTTTACATGTAGATTCTCTAACATCGACTTTTTGATAAAAACGTTTGTATATATTTAACTTTCAATTTTTCCCCTAAGTAAGTTCTTTAAGTAGTTTTATATCATATATTTTTTTTACTAATACATGAAAGGAAAGACATATCTTTTTAAAGTGTTCGGAATTGAAAACCAAGGCGTCTTGTCAGTATTTTATTGGTATGCTTCCTACCGTAATGAGGGATTTTGATTGCACAAAGCAAAGTGTTGAAAGCTGATTTACAAACAACACAAAGTACAATTTTTTTATAAAAAAGAAAATTTGTATTACTGTAAACAAATGTAATAATAATGTATATAATGTGTATATATATATATAATTAAATAAAATTGATTCACTTATATATGCACGTCGTTTACGTCATCCAAATAAATATGACTCTATAGCTCTATAGGTGTAGAAAAACATATTCAAGAATAGCACATTACAAACTTTTGTTTACTTTGAATGTGTATTATAGATGAAAACTTACCGCATATTGCATAACAAGTTAAACTTTGATTATAGTAAATAATTTATTAGTTTGTGTCAAAAAATTGTTAAATAAATTAAGTAATCGTGAGAGATAACATCCAAGAAGAGATCTTCATATGTCATACATTTAGATTTAGATATACTGAAACGAAATATTTTAATTTTTATGCAATTTTCATGTTTTATTTTACTGTAATACAGACATGTTCTAACAGGTACTTAGACTATCAATACGTAGGCAAACAAAATTTTTTTTTTATAGTGTTCAAAAAGTGTTTCTGATTATATTTTTGTTCACTTGTATGTCCGAAACATTTTCTTCCTTAATTTATCAACTAATTTTCCAGAAGTTTTTGTTGTTTGAATTAGTACGATTTAATGAGGTTTACCGATGTCTTCATAGTTATTACTTTTTCAAATTTGAAACGTTTGTATATATGTCTAACAGGTAATAGATATGCCACTGTTTATATAAAAAACCAAAAACAAATCAGATTGTCAAAATTCATTTATTGATACTTACGAATTGATTGTTGAATGGTACACCATCTAAATAACATCTATGAATAATGTTTAAACATAGGCGAAATTATTATTTATAAAATGATACTCTTATAACCTATATTCGTCTTCGAATTTTAAAAATAGTTTAAACAATCTATTTTTAGGAATAGTGAACCTTAACTTGTAAAACAAAAATGATAATACGTAATATAAAGCCAAATATATGCAAAAGAAATAAGGAAGACATTTGTAATGAGTTAAATTTAATTTAAACTCGCTAAACGTTGTTCAATAACAGCGTTCCAATACCTCATTATTTAAAGTTAACTTTATAATTTAAACAATCGATTGTGTACATATCTGATTGACAATTTACTACTATTGTTCAAGTCTAAACGGAAGTAAGCTAAACAAATATGAATTAACTACAGGTACATCCAATAAGAGAAGTAATGAGTGGAGAAGGAAACTAGTCTAGGTCTCAATATTAGGAATGAATTGAAAACAGCCTAAAATGAAAATATAGTTTATATTTTAGGTTAATAACATAAATTGAATGAAAACTAGGTCGAAAAATGAATGAACTTAAAACATTAATGATAACTAAAATACCAATAGCCTACCTACAAGGCTGCCCTCGCGTTGTTTGAAAGAGAACTACTCAGACGCGGAGGAATATAGCTTTTACCACTGATAAGCCTGTGTTGTTTTAAATGTTTCATAATATTACTAAAACTGACAACACTTTAATTATTAAAATATTTCATAGTACAGTATTTTACATAATGCCAAATATAACTAATAAAATAAACTATTTTTGCTAAGCATTTATAATTTATTTATTTCTTTACATTATTACTCACGTTAATCAAAATTACTAGCCAATTCGACATTGCAATTATTAAATCATTTCATTGTAGGCCGAATAATATTCATTACATATACATTTGTTTAGCTACTGCGATTTCCTTAACGCTAATGAATACATAACACGTTTGGACTTTTGTATTCATTGCTTGTGAAACTCCTACGTCAAAGACTATGAAATGTCAACTGATCCTACCACCATTTTCTCTGCGATTGTACGGTGTTGTGAATAGTTGGACAAGTTAGTTTTTCAAAACAGTTAGTTGCATTTTTTAAAGATTCTAAGCAAAAGAAAATACGTTAATTATTATTATTTTTTTAATGAGAATAAATAGTTTATTCTGTAATGCGTTTTTAGTTGTTTATAGGCAAATATGTATGTGTTATATTATAAATATCACTAATTTGCCATTTTTTATTTTTAATAACTAAAATGTAAATTTATTCGCAATACAGTGTTAATATTTTTTTCTAAATCTATAACATTAAATATTGGTAAGTGTATTTATCTGCCGAGGTCCTTTTCAGATTATTACAAAACAAAACACCGTATCTTCTTGTGTTGTAGTTGAGTTGGGATAGGAGGGAGAAGATTTAGTCTAGTCAAGTATAGTGCGGAAGTTCTATTAGTGCCATATTGCAGAAATTGTATTGTGATAAGAGGGATAGCACCAACAAGATTCTATACTATCAGCCATTTGTAGTTTATTGTGTGTAGAAACTATGTATTGATTTTTTCAATAATTAATATTACATTTTCTTTATTGTTGCTTGTTTCGAAAACAATGAGGAGCAAGACTCAAAAAGCAAAAAGTCACGTATCTTCGAATCTCAAGTGTGGATGGTTTTAAAATCTTTTGGTTTAACTACCCGAAATAATGGTAAAAAGAAAAAAAAATCAGTCAGCAGTTTGACAATGCTGTGGATAGTTAATAATAAAACTAAAAGTAATTTTTGTATGCGTAAAGACATTGTTTTTAATTTTAAGATTTTTCCAAGGATCCTTACTATTTTTTGGTATCAACAATTCCGTCTTTTAGTACTTATTTTATTTTTTCAGTATTTGTCCTTTATTTTTTCATTTTTAAGTAAGTATTTATCGCATTAAAACTTCTATTTATTATCAAATGGTATTTATTTAATTAATTAAACTTTAAATTGTATTGTATTTTCTACATTGTTTGGTCTACTCTGCAGTCCGCCATTTTTTATCTGCTTCAAGTCCAATACACGGCAGCTTTGGACTTTGAGCATCTTCATAGTTGTAGGTGATGAATAGTTTTCCTTAGAATTCCCGTATTTCACTGCAGGAATCTGTGATTTTCATTTAACTAAGTTTATCGACTTCCCCTTGCTCTGTTGCGTCTTAAGAACTTTGAGTTGTGACTGAATGGCTTTCCGTTCTCGATAAAATCGACTTTTAACAAAACGTGATTTTCTATAAATTTATTTTTCACACCTTTCGATTGTTTTGATTTCATTTCACTTTCCCCTGTTCAGCTTAACAGAAAACTTCAGTGGCCACTCTGTGAAACTTTTACGTAGCACTGTTTGCTTTGTTTCACCACGCACCATTGTTTTATTAATCCCTCATTATTCTCGGGTTTTAAATTAAATATTTGAGTTTTTAAACTTTACGTTCAATACATAAACATTTTTATAATAATTGAAAGCTTGAATTCTCTCATCAATTTAATTATATTTCAAACTTTGATTGCATAGTATCACCTATGGAACTTAGGCAAACAACTTGTATGCCTTGTGTGATTAAATACATATTTTTCATATACCACACTTCGAAAACATCAATATCTTTTAATTTGTTTAATTCATTCCTAACAAAAGATCTTATCTAAAAATGGTTGGGATATTTTATACAACTATGCGGTAGGTTTTATACATCTTTGTGATATTACTAACCGACTATCGTAGTGTAGCCTACTTGAAGTAAATAAATCCTTGGTAGGTACTAAATGCAATCCATTATTAAATTATAAAATAATATCAATTTTGATAAAGTACCTATAATACAAGACTATATTTATTATTTTTTTGTTTTTTAAGTTGTATTGTAAATAAATCACACTAAAAAATCAGTTATTGTGCTTTTGTACTATAAGAATATTAAATTTCACACCCCGCTCTGAGAATGTACTATATTATTGAGTAGCAAGTTCGTTTCAACACGGTAACAAATAATAATTTTCTTCTTATATTAATGTTCAAGAAATTAAAAGTTATTTCTTCTTCTCACACATTTTGAGCCAAATTATAATTTCTAATTACTGTAAACTTACAATTGTCATTCGATTATAGTATTCTTAATTTAATACAATAACAAATTTACTTGAACATTGAATAGCAAGCTGTGTTCCAGCACACTAATTAGTAATGCTATTCTTACATTAATTCTCTCAATAATTCCCTAACATTTTAACCCGAATTATAATTTTAATTACTTTCTAATTACACGAGTCCTTCGATTAAAGAGAGCAATCTCAATTTAATACAGTTGACAAATTTACTTCAAGTAATATGAGAAACATACTAAGTCCCAAGCACGCTAATAAGTTATGATGTTCTTCTTATACATTCTCACACATTTTGAGAGAAATAATAATTCTTAATTACTTTATACTTCTAAGTGTCTATCGGTTAAAGACAGTATTCCTAAATTAATACAATTATCAAATTTACTTCAAAATTGATTAGCAAGTTAAGTTCCAGAACGCTAATACGTATTGGCTTTCTTCTTATATTATTTCTTATACTTATTGATCCCATTTATAATTCTTTGTTACTTTTTACTTCTAAGTGTCTTTTGATTAAAGAGAGAATTCTTAATTTAATACAATTGACAAATTTACTTCAACATTGATTAGCAAGTTAAGTTCCAAGGACGCTAATAAGTAATGATGTTCTTCTTATATTATTTCTCATACATATGGATTAATTTTTTAATTCTTAGTTACTTTTTACTTCTAAGTGTCTTTTGATTAAAGATAGTATTCTTTTAATACAATTGACAAATTTACTTTAACATTGAGTAGTAAGCTAAGTTCCAGCATGGTAATTTGTAATGATGTTCGTCTTATATTAACAGTTTTACATTTTGAGCCAAATTACAATTCTTAATTACTTTCTACTTCCAAATGTCTTTTGATTAATGATAGTATTCGTAATTTAATACAATTGACAAATTTACTTTAAGTTTGAGTAGCGAGCTTAGTTCCAAGAAGCTAATAAGAAAATAATGATGTGCTTCAAATATTAATTCCAAGACAGTATTCTTAATTTAATTATATTGTCAGTTTTACTGGGACTTTTGTGAACTGTAGTCCTCATTCCTTCAATGTTTTATAACATTCAATGCTTATTGAGTAACAAGTAACATTAACTCGCCAAGTAACATTTAACAATAAATAATACCACATCTTATGCACATTTGAATAAAATAACACTTACAAGGATAAACAATAAAAGTTCAATGTATGACGGGTAGTTTGCTCATAGTAATGTCATTGTGATTTATCATTCATTAGCACTATATTGGTAGTAAATCATTATGTTCCCATCGATGTATTTAAACTTTGAAATGCTGTTTTCATGACTAAAAACAAAACTAAATTTCTGGTGGCCTAATTCATTGAATGTGTAAAAAAAAAATAACCGCCTTTTTATATGTTATGTTAATTTAATAAAATTATTGTCTATAAATGTTAAGTTAAAGTTATTAAGTTTTAGTTAAAATATCAGGAAACAAAAATCTCTTTTCTCATTGTAGTTTTTCTGTCGTCACGTTACACTGTCTGTTGGTCAAAAGGAAGGAAATTGTGGATCTTTACACCAAACTTTCAACGTTGTATTCCGACATGGTTTAAGTGTTTATGCCATTATTTCAACCCCCCCCCATAAATTATGGATTATGAAATATAAAATATTCAGGGACAATTTAAACTCGAATATAAAAGCATTTTTGGTTGGGTGGGGAGGGGGAGTTGTTCTTAGACTTTAATTACTCATTAAATCCAAATAAAGTATCCTATGAAACTCTAAAATTTTATTTCATATGAATGATAAATTTTAAATGATTCCCTAGGGGAAGTTTTGAAATCAGTTTTAATTGAAAGATTTGTTTTGTAATATTTCTCTATGCCTCCTTTACACTTATGTGAATAAACAACGTCTCTCAATATTAACTCAAGAATTATTTATGATAGAAGTTTTCACAAGTGTGGCTTCTCTCAGGGTTGCAATTTTATAATTTATGAATAATTTAATTTTATCTTGTTACGTAATAAGAATTATGAGTTTGCATTAAAAAAAAATTAATGTTTTGTGGAAAATTGTATTTATTTTCTTTCTTTCTGTGACAGAATGTCCTTTTTCACAGACCATATATATATATATATATATATATATATATATATAGAGAGAGAGAGAGAGAGAGAGAGAGAGAGAGAGAGAGAGAGAGAGAGAAGAAGTTTTAGTAACTTCTGTCTCTATATATCCAGGTTTGGGAGATAATTTTTCATCGCTGAGTTACCACAAATCGACTATCATGCTTAAAGGTACTCGAATTAGATAATGGATTTTAACTAAATGCAATCCATACTATAATTATGAAATATAATCATAATAACAATCGTTTTTTATAGGTACGTATGATACAAGACTACTTTATGGAGTTTTTGGTGTGTTAAATTTGTCTTATCCATCGATCTAAAGTTACCAATTATTTTTCTTTTATATGTAATTGTATAACACTCAGCTCTGAAGAATTTACTTTATTAACTTAACAAGCTTTCTAATAAATTAATATTGTTCTTCTTATATTAATTACAATATATATATATATATATATATATATATATTTATTAATTACAATTTATTTTGGACAAATTATTAATATTGATCACTGTATTTTTATATTGTGACCTATTAGTATTGGTCAATGAAAACATAGTTCCTTTTTTAATTAATGATAATTTAAGAAAATGTATTAAATTAAATTTACCTAAACTAATTGATTACTTGTATTGTAGTATAAAGACAGTGTAAATATTTACTTCAACAACAAAATAGAATGAAATACGATATATTTTGTTATAGAATTATATTTACATTGTTATTCCTAGCCATTCTACTAATTATTAAAGAAAACTGATCTTCAGGAGTCACACTTCTTGACTATAATTACAATTATTTATAAGGCACGTATATAAAAACTTCACCTTTACCGAAACTTATGAAATGAACAAAATTGATTTAAATAAATTGACCTAAAAAAGAAAGAATCTTTTTTTAAGAGAAACCATGTGTTATTATATTCAACTGCAAACAATGCTTTTTAAAATAAAAATCTTTTAAACATGGCACTTTTTACATGTACATTTTAGTTTATATTTAGGCTACTTCATTAATGTTATTGTGTGTATAATCTATGTGTATAACGCCTATGTATTCAAAATCTCCCTATCCACCAGAAAATTACGTTTAAAATTATGGTAACTATTGTAACCACAGTTTATATTTGTAGGAGATTGGTTTTATTTTTCATTGAAACAAATATTTAGGCTATGTTATCACTGCTATTTCTATAAAATAAAATTTAAAAGTTTGTATTTCCTTTGTGTTTTAATGATTATTCTTCATTGTCAAACGTCTGTACTCATCACTCCAGTTACCATTTAATTCGTAAAACTATTCCTAGTTATAATTAAACTTATTAATTTAATATTTAAATACAACTACATAATAAAAACGACGTGATATTTATTGTTTCTATTTTGAGGTTGAATTCAGTTGTGTTGAGTTTATGTAAAGTTTAACCATATATTAGGAGAGAATTTCAAACTCAACATTCAACTGGAAGAGAAATATAGACACGGCGATTAATCTGAATATTACATAAATATTATTATTTCTGTTTTCCGATTATTTTAACATTTAAACAAACCGATCTACAAAACAGCAAAACATACATAAATGAAATTGTTTTAAAGTTTATGACGGGTTTGTGGAAACGTTGGAATTTACTAATTATTAATCATAAAACAAAATTCATAAATAGATATTTAAATCCATTAAACTTTAAAATATGGTAGATGTAACAAGAAGATCATTTCTAGTGAAATGTATAATACACACAAGAAGAAATACACCGTAGGTCGAGGTCACGATTGTCTTCATATCGCAAAAGAAAATACACGACGAGTGCACTCCGACTAGTCTCCTAGAGTTTTTAAAAGGTTTATTTTCGTAAAGGCGCTGAAATAGAGCATGCAATGTTAATAATATTATAAAGTAAATAGAAAAATAATACAATCATGAAGATGAAGTATCTCTTTTAGAAAAAAAAATTCTTGATATTTCAAGCGGGGAATTGTCGGCGCCTAAAAAAGATGAGGTATAATCAAGGAAATAAAATATCTGGTTATAAATAATTTAAATGTATTTATTCTTTAGAATAAGGTTGGAATGAGAATTTACTTACACCCTTGGGGCATGTTTGGATGTTGCTAAAAATATTAATTAAAAATAAATAACGTTTTGTGTTTCTAAAATATGAAATGAGTTTGTTCAATGGTGTATTTATAATAATTATGTCAGTTGCATAGTATTTACTCTCGCCCATATTCTGCTGGCAAACATCATGAGCATATAAATTCACATATTTCCGACCCATAAATGTGTATGTTATAAAAGGTATGTTATAACGTCTTAATTTTTTTTTCGGTATTGAAAGTTGTAAATGATATTTAATATTTCGTGAACAAATTTTGTAGTTTTTTGTTTGAGACGTGTTAAAATAACCATGAAGCCACAGAATATCTTGGCGAAGGTTTTTTTTTTATCAGGGTAAAATTCATTATAAACTAATTATATAAATAGAGGTTACTGTAAAATAAATAGTGAAATTAAAAAATTGTATAGTTCGTAATTTTAAGAGTATAATTGGGTGTATCATAATTTTTTTTTTAAATAAACATCTAACGATTATCTAACTAGAATGTTTTATGGTATTATTAAAATATAATATTATTCATATACAGTCCCCATTTAGTCTAGCGGCTTGATCTATTGCCATGTTAGAAAAAGGGTTCTGGTTTAGTGTCCGCAGGAGCTTAAATAATTTTCGTTGTTGAAAGCAAGTTAAAGTGGGGAGCTACAATTGGGCTTGTCACGACAATTAGCATTATGGTAACGGAAACTCCATGTGCTGACCACACAACACTCGCCTAAATGTTATCTGGCAGATCCTAGGCATAATCCAGACTGTTGTGCTAAGTTTATGTTTTATATTTGTTATTTTATGATGTAGAATTTGTTATATAGTTAAAACAAATGTGTTTAATAAAATCGTTATCTTCAAGAAGGTGCAATTAAAAAATGATTTATAACAATGTCCAGTAATTGTATTTTCTTAAGATACAAAGGATAAAATATATATAAAAAAATACAGAATTTAGGCTTTTGCAACAACTTTTATCGATATAAAAATTGTATTTATGGGATTTAGGCTACTCTGAGTCATTTTTTTGACATCATTTACCGCCTCACAGTGGTACGAAATCCCGAAAAGCTGGCCAAAATTCCAAAAATAAAAAAAACTATATAGGAATTGTATTGTTTATAGTTCAATAGCTAAGTATTTGAGTTATGAAATTCCGTAGGTAGTTGGCGTTTATCTCTTTATACCTAACCTAAGGAACCAGTTCAAAAGAAACCCTCGAACGGCAATCATCTCATGAGAACAATAGCTGAATTTTTATCTGAGTTAAATTATTCGGTAGAAAATCGTATAGTGAATCCATTTTCAAGCCTTAAAGTGAAATCATCTTCTAAAAGTAAGTGTAGTAATAGTGTACAATGTAAAATTTAGACAATTAAATTGCAAAAATAATGATTAACAATTCTTGTTTATATATATATATATATATATATATATATATATATATATATATATATATAATGTAAACAGGTGGAAAAATTTAATCGATAAAGGTAGATGAAATAATGAATTCATGAATTGAATATTATATAAGAACTGATTTGGAGGCATTCTTTACATGAGATTACTATACCAAATATAAAATATATAAATTTTAATTATTGCATCAATTAAAATTTAAAGTACACCTAATTATAATATTAGTAAGTGATATGAGTTAACAATGATCGATTTGAACACTTCGCTATAGTTACAGCTCGAAAATGTTTGGATTTATATCCATGGCTGTATTTGCCAAACTACATGCATACAATACTCATACATGCCAGTGTAATTTCTTCCACATTATTGTCGACAGGGCAGATCACTGAAGATTCACAAGAATCGTATAATAATAAGTATTCGAAAAAATTTCTCGCGAAAATGTAGCCGCACAAAAACAATGGAGGATATATTTTTAAGACATTTAATTTCTTCAGATCCTTTTATTACGATTCTAAGGAAATACCCCAAAAACGTTTAAGGTCCTTATCTTCAAAAACCCTGGATTTACTGAACTTTCCAGTTGTAGCGGAATAAGTGAATATTCAACTGATTACTCGACGACTGATTACCGCTACAATCATCCGACATTTTTGTAAGCCATATTGGATCCACCATTTTGTTTTTTGAAATTTTAATATCAGATTTAAATCAACAAGACTGAAAACTCCACTAAAGAGATTTTCATTAATTATAACAATTTTCTGATAGTTTTGTCCGCCATATTTCTGTCAACAATTTTGTTTTGTGAAATTTAATCATCAGATTCTTAATCGCATATTGAAAAACTCCTGTGTACATAAGTTTCGACGAATCGCTCAATACCTTCATATTTTGGCCAGATTCTCGGGATTTGGAACCACTGTGCGCCGTTGGAATATGGTTGAAACGTGAACAAAAAATACACCATTTAACCCAGAAATACGATTTAAATGAATTAAGTGTATTTACTTAATAAACATCAATTGTATTTAAACAGCATTTCGATTGACTAGTTTAAAAATGTTTAGCAAATCGTTTTGTAAAGAATTATATAAATTGGTTGATTTACCAATCAAATTTATAACTTGTATCACATCCTAGATTAAAATAGTGGCTAGTACATAAAAAGGCAAGTGTGGTGATTCAGTGGACAGTTTGATACATTCCAGTCAAGGGATGGAGTAAAAGGGACGTTACCACAAATACTTAGAAAAATGGTTTTTATTAGTCCACATTTAAAGAAAGTTATAGTACAGTATTGTCTAAGCCCAAGCAAAATCCAAAACAAAGTTATAGAAAAATTATATACAGACTAATTTTTACGATAATTAATTTTACTATTATGTATTAATTTTGTATAACATTTCGTTCACACCAAATATTCAAAATGAATTCAACATTTCGGAAATTTTAGTTTAAAATGATTTTGATGAAATGTATAAATTATGTACTCCTATATTTTTTATGGACTTTGTTAAAATTTGACGTAAGATTTTACGTACTTTTCATCCGTATACCCCAAAACCTAATCTAAATTGAAGCTAAAATTTTGATAGGAAAATATATAATAATTTAGTATAAGAAAACTTATAAATCAGTATATATGTTTTGAAAATGCTGACTTTTTTGTGACATTGTTTTGTTGTTCCTCAAATTTACTGGATATAATATAGAAACCAATGCTATATTGTCAGAAAACCAAAATATATCCCGAAGCTCCAAATTAAATTAAATTTTGAAAACCCCCAAAAATAGATATGAATTAAACAATATCCAAAAGTTGAAATTAAGTGGCCATTTTATATTTACTTTTTTCCCGTACATAATAGTTCAAACAAAGAAATTAAATTAATTACATTTGTTTATTGTATTCTTATTTATTTATAAAACATGCTATTGGCATAACTATTAAAATATGGCACACGATATAAATATTTAGTAATAAATTCCTCAAATTGTTCATTTTCATTAGAAATTATAGAGACATTACTAATTCAAGAATTACACCCTTATGTTTATGACTCTATGGATACCTTGAAATGACATATTAAATGAATATTTTTAGTATACTGTAGTTGTATTACAGGAGAGACAATAAATTGGTACTTTGGTAGTTGCGATAACCGATGCCAAATTTGGAATCTAAACCACGATACGCGTACGAAAATTTATTTCATTAAAGAAATGAAAATAAAATAATTCAAAAATAAATATGTAGTATTCAAAACGTAGGCTACAGTTTTTGTGTACTTTTTCAAAACTGAAACATCAAAACCATATATCGAATTTCAATAATTTTATACATTAATTATTATTTTCAATTACACTCATGTAAAGTCGAATATAATTTTTTAATTGCAAATGAGATATAATTTTCTAATTATAATTTACGTCATAGAGTTTTACATCTTAGTTTCCAATAATCCTAGGAGCATTAAAGTTCAGATTTAATAATATATTTCTCTTAAAGAATGATTATTAATTTAAATTATAACTGGAAAGTGCTATTAAGTCATTTGTCGAAATCTTTCGACCGCAAAATATTTATTGTGTTTAGGGTTACAATTTATTAAATGATTTAAAATTAAAACATGGATTTAACAAATTGTATTCAAAAGAAATACATCGTTGATAAGGAAGTTTTCGCTCTCTCTTGTATATTTTATTTAATTTTACATTGTACCTCTTTTCGATTTTTAACATGAGACAAAAGAAACCATAAAATATGGCAATTTGTGTAACAAAATAGTTTTGAAAACTGAAGCAACATAACACTAAAGATTAAACAATTTTTGGCTTGACAATCATGTAAGTAATTTCCGTCAATGATTACGGAAATATTTTAATTTGTTGACTTATTTCATTTTTTCACAATTATTATTATTTTATCTTTAGCCTCTTGCTTGTGTTTTGATGTATTATTTTATTGCATAATAATAGTTTACAAACGTATCTTTTGTTTACATCAGACAAAATATCATGGTGATGTTACCACAGAGTCAAGGCAATATTTCCATTCAATGTAGGATTTAGCTTATTTTATCAAACTGGAGCCTAAGCAGATTACCGATATCATGGTCTCTTTTTAATTAAATATATTTAGTTCAACAGAATTGAAAAGTTGTGTTTGAATCAACACAAAATTTAAATAAATTATGTCTATAATTTAACTAATTTCTAATTTTATTGAGTTACTTTTTTTAAAGGACTACTTATTAAACACTGGGAAAGACCATTTAATAACGCGAGCAATGTTGGAGAATATTACTTTTTAGTATTTTCAGTATTTTCTTTCTTTTTCTTTAATTGAAATTTTTATCACAGTGTAAATATGCTTTCGTTAAAGTCAAAATGTTTAGAAAGAAGAACGAAACACTTAAATACACGTGAATAAAATGTCCTTTCTAAATAATGTATTTGAATGAAATAATGCATACAGTAAATGAACATCAGTTCAAACTTTTTTAGAAACAAATATTCTAAGCTAATACAATAATTGTAAAATTAACTAAAATAATGTCTATACTTTTTTGTTTATTTTTTTCTGTGATTTAATGTACAGTTTAACGTAATGTAATATAATGTATTGTAAATTGAAATGTAATGTATTTTAATGAAATGTAACATAATATAATGTAATAAATAGTAATATAATATAATATGATAAGATAAGATACGATACGACAAGAGACGTTTAGGATCAATAGTATATTTTTCGAAAGTGAACATGGACCTAACCCACGGTCACGAGGGCACTTTTGCGGGGTTTTTAAAGTTTTTTTAGGCAATCCTATTATTGCCTCTTTAATAGTTCTACCGGGCCATCAAATTTTTACCATTACTTGAAAACATATCAGTTTTGTTTAATTTTTATGTATATGTATTTCTCTAAACAGTTTAACACTAATCACACTGCAGCCCTTTTTATATATCTGATGTATTAGATCTAATCAGAAGTTTAAGTATACATCGTTATTTTGGTTGCTATGGTAACTTAATTTGTATGTAGAATCACAACATTAGGTTTTAAACATTTTCCAAAACATTTCAGATTGTTCTGTGGTAAGCCAAAACTTATCTTTGTGCGGTAAAGGTCTTCTGATGGGTGAAAAGCTTAGCATCTGAGGATCAATAGTATATAAAGAACGTTACGATATAACATAATCCACGGTTACAAGGGTATTTTCTCGGGGTTTTTGACGTCGTTGTTGGCGACTACCCAATTATTGCTTAACTTTGGAGTCCTATGGGGCCGATATTTAATGCACGATATCTCTTCCCTATTTCGCATACTCTATAAAAATTCACTTTTCTGTGGTGAACTCTGAAATTATAACAAACCAAACACACGATGTACAATATCAAATCACGAAGACCTATCAATGTATAAAAGAACAATGTAATAAAGAATCAATGTAATAAAGAATAATTACAAATCAGTTGTGACTATATCAAGCAATATGTGACTGTGAAGCCAATATAGGGCATTAAATGCGTACTAACGACAACTGAGTACGTTTTTATAACATGTGATTACAACAGTTCATTTGAAAAACGGCTGATTGCATATCTTTATTATCTGTGTAATGCTGAGAACAGGAAATGAATATTGTGTTTTGGTTTTTGTGTGTGCAGAGATAAGTTTTCAGTGAATTATTCCAAGAGGCAACACTCAAATGAGTGCAAATCCGTTGCCGTAGGACAATTTGTTTTAACATTTGCGACATAGCCGACGTCGGAAGGCAGTTTTGCGTAATATATATAATTGTAATATTATATGGTTATAATGCGTTATCAATCTTATTTATTGCCTATTTACGAACAAAATGTCTAAAACCTCTCCCCCTTAATGTGCAGCCTTCAAAATAAAGTAATATTTAAAAATATAACATTATCAATAATTAAATTAGATATAGTGAATAAATTGTGAGATTCATTAAAGAGAATTTATTTTGTAATGTTTGGGTAGTTATGTTAGGATGAATTATAGGTTAGGTTACGTTGAGCTAGATGTGGTTATGTTAATACTTCAAACCCAGTAGTAATGCAGTTCTAAGTAAGTAGGTTAATAAATTATCAGACATTTAATATAATATAAAAATGTTATTAAATTTCTATCACTATTGTTGAAACAAAAGCACATTAAAGCGATATTTGACGTATCCCCACAACTCTAATGAAATCTACTCTTCTCGCCTAGTCTGTAGACCGGGAACACTTCTTCAACCAGCCGTCACAGTTCATATTTTACTCTCTACAAACTCATTATAACGTATTATTTTATGTACATGTACTTTTTTTAATACATGAGTTAAATGTGCATAGACTATAAATAATACCACACATATATTTCTTAGTTGTTTCATTATTTATAATTTATTGAATTTGGCAAAATTGAACAACTGTTTCAGGGTATTTTTTAAATTTGTTATTTTACTGGCTCCACTAATAAAATTTGTCCGTCATCTAGGTGCAGTTAAAATTATAATCAGGCTATAGAAATTATTAGACTACTTTAAACAACTGTGATTTACTGTTAGTTTAGAATTTTATATCGACAAAATTGATTATTTTATATTTTTTTTTTTAATCTTTGTTATTGAATTAGTTTCATTTTTCATAACTTAATATTATTATGTCTCATATTTTAAGATTAACCCGCGGAAAATTAAAGAAAACTACAGTATAATTAAATAGCTTTAGAATAAAATAAATGTAAAAACTTACATCAAAGATTAACAGTTAAATATTTAATTGAAATGAAAACTACTTTTTAATGTAAATACACATAAATTACTTATGTCTAGTAAGATATACAATTTTTTATGACAGTTTGACAATCTCTCTTTTTTAAAGTAATGGATCTCTATGTTAATTTCCATAATAATTTTACAACTATTCTGGAAATAGTGCATATAACGACTTGTGAAACATGAAAGAAATAGAAAAAAGCAATGTATTACCAAAGTATCTAACACAACTTCAATGTAATAATCAGGAACTCCGTTAGAACAAGAACAATACCGGTAACCTGGAAAATAAAATGAAATAATTGCCATAATTTTATTAAATATACAATTTAATATTAGTCATATAAATTTATTCCATCTTAGATTCATATCGCGTTTTAAGCGTATTTAGCATTTGCACACACAGTTTGGGATGCACTTTTATTCATTTATATTATGTGGAATAAAAATAAATAATTGTTAATTTCATAAAGTAAGCAGTGGATGTAAGATTATTTCCCTCACTATCATAGTTAAACTAATCTCAATCTTTTTGCCCAATAACAAACACACAGGAGAAGTATTCAACTTCAAATTTACAACTCGTAAGTATACAAAAATAGTGACGGAAATTCATAAAAATATTTATTGAAGTCTTGAAATGATTCCAATATTAAATATAGCTAATTGATATTAAATCAATATTCCAACGTCATAATGATGTTGATTACAAATTAAATTTGACACAGGAAAATAACTCCTACGAATATTACAAAAACAACAAATTAACGAAACAAGACGTTGTCATTATTTTTTTCACAGATAACAACATCTGAGAGGTTTACATATTAGGAGGGGGATAAATGATCTCAGGTCTGCGAAAAAAATGTTGTCTTAAATATAGTCAATTATTGTTATTTTGTTTGTAGCTCTGATTATGGTAAAAATCATTTTAAAAGCCAATCAGGTAGGTAGAGTTTAGTCAAAAAGCAAATATCTGATTTTGGTTTTTTAATTTTGTTTTCAAAAACGGTTAGGCCATATTTATTTCATCATTGAACTCTTAATTTTACCATATAATCTCTTTTGTTGTGTTAGGTGTACCTAAAAGGGAATTTATATGTATAGGTATTAAGGTTACCACAGATAAGTAGACGTTCTTACATTCTACAGGCTATAGTAACTGTATACAAACTAGAAAATCCTGTTAAAACTGTACCTTAATCTTGTTGGTGTCTACCCCTATCCCCTTCTTCCTCTTCCACTACAATAACTGTCAAGGCTTGGTTTATTCTCGTCCTCCTACAGTCCTACAGTCACAGTGTGTCTTTTGACTCAGTGATGTACACGTTATATTTCTAGTTTTATTAAGTGGCGATTTTTTCGTTCTTGATTATTATGTTATTGTTTTATAAACAATAGCTTCTAAAGTATGGTATTACTTTACCAGATGGTTTCTGCTAGATATGTGGTAATTATACAGTTAAAAAGCAACAAAGAAATATTTTATATAAAAAAAATTGATTTATTGGCCTAAAATTGGTGATCAAGATAAGCTTTGCCCCCCCCCCCCTTAAAAGTCTCTTCAGTGTGTGTTGAAGAACTAAACCTGTTTCAAAGTAAAAAACAGTCTTTTCGTTTTGGAACACCAATGATTTGGAGAAAACCGAAAATCACAGTGGTGACTGCAACTTTTGTTCTTTTAATGAGCATATCCTAAGATCCCGTCAACCACGCGCCCTGTCGCATATGGACTTGGTATACAGGCTCTTTCTGCTCCAGTGACTCTGGATGATGTTTTAAAAATCAGACCCAATGTCTCAAACTTTGGTAGTGACTATTAATTATGATCCTGTTACAAGTCAAGATATCCTTTTTAGTTGATCTGTATAACGATATAGTTAGAGACTTATGTCTACCAAAGGATTCATAGATGTATTAGGATCCAAATTAGGGGAAAATATTTTTTGGCTTCTGGTACGTCATTTTTATAGTATCGGAATAGAGAAACGTAGTTTGCACCATTTTTTCCTCATGAAGGTGATCTTGTATTATCCATCGATATTCTTCGAGTAATGAAAAGATGTATATAGAAAATGTGTTGGAAGATAGGACACTATTTATTGATTCTTCAAAAAGAAGCATGAAAGCAGTACTTCTACACATTGGCAACAAGTGTGCATCTATGTCTGTCGGTCATTCAGTTCATTAGAACATTTTATGAAAATCATGAGTTGGTTATCAACAAACTTTGCTGTTGAAACTACAAATAGAAGATTAGTAGTGATTTCAATGAAGAGTAGGTGCGTAAAGTTTCCATTTTCCCTTCTGCGAATGAGATAGTCTTGACAGAAAACAGCACTATATCAGAAAAGAATTACAATTAAGAAAAATATTAGAGGTTGGTGTAAATAACTTTGAGAAGGAGAGAGAGTCTCGTGGATACAAAAAAAAGTATTATTACCACCACAACACATCAAATGGGTTTAATAAAACAATATGTCAAAGCATTACTAAAAGAAGGAGAATGTTTTAGATATCTTTGTGAGCAGTTTTCGGGTTTATTTGAGGCAAAGCTTAAAGAAGGAGTATTTGTTGGACCTGACATAAGACAACAAGGAGGATCCCTACTTCGAGATAAAAATATAAACTCAAAAAAATGTCGCTTGGGTATCTTTTAAAATGTAATAACCTGTTTCCTTGGGATAAAAAAGGACTCCCAAGCACAAGTACAAGCACATTGTAGCAGACATGTTGAAATACTTTATAAAGTTGGGTTGTAACGTGAGCATAAAAGTCCATTTTCTCTACTCGCGACTTGACTATTTCCTTGAAAATCTTGGTGTTGTTCAGCGAGAAGCACGGTGGAAGATTTCATCACGATATTATGCAAATATTTAGAAGATTCAAGAAGGAATGTGGAACGTTAACAGGAAGATCACTAAAAGAAGTTTTGATGGGAAGCAAATACACTACTGCAAGGATCTTTAACTATGTAAAAAATACTTAATTCTTAATTGTGTGTTGATTTGTTACAAATGTTGACCCTTGTTTGTGAAATAACCTTAAGTGGTAGAGAAAAACGGTTGTCATTTTCGAAATCAGCAAATAAAAAAGCTATAAAAATAAGTCAATGGAAGTCAAAACTATATATATAGACCTGTGAGTTTTAAGCAATGAACAAATTAAAAATAATATAACTTCAGTAGTACATACACGGGTATTATCATTAAGTTATACTGAATTAACACATTAGTTATTTTCTTCTTATTTGTCAGTTTTTGTTGAAATTTGTAAAATTAATATTTTCTAAAGTATAAATACATTTTTAATTCACACTTGGATATTAATGAAATAACTTAACATATATTTTGAACACATATATTTGTTGACGGACCTAATCTTGTGATTCCAGTGTTAACTTTATTAAATTAATTCATACAAAGGCGTTCCATTCACTAAGTCGACATCCTTAGTTATGATAGGCCAACACACAATATGTCATACTAAGTAAAATGAACCTTTAAATAATGTACAGTATCTACAATTTATATTCCTTTTAATTTGTTAATCCTTTCTAGCGGTCATAAAGTTTGGCATTTTCAGTGGTGATAAACATTCTGAAATTTAATGTATGAAGGTTTGTGAATAATTACAAAGTAAATGAATGATTTCATATTATTATTTCCCTTTTCTTTTTCTATTATTATTATTTAATGCGTTAAGAAATTGTTAGATATTTATGTAATTATTAATAATTGGTAGAGTAAAAACTATTTATATTCTTTTAATGTAAGCTTTAATGTTGAACATATCCTAGGTACGGACAGAAATTCATGTGATTCAAAGATTTGATTTCCAACAGCACTCGGCTTACTTCTGGCTTAGAGTTAAGGGTGATAAGTCGATAGAGTCAAGCCAATATTTCCTTTCAATACGGGCTTTAGTTTCTTTATCAATCCCCAGAACTAAATAGGATTTATTAGTTTTCATTGTACAATAATAACTTAATTTATTTCATATGTCATGACCTTCTTTTGTATTAAACAATTGTTTTTGTTAGATATGAAATATTAGTTATATTAATGAATGTTCGGTTTTTCAAGTACTTTTAACATATTAATTTTTTATACTAAAGTTTAATAAAATTACAGCATATCTTTATCTAAATATACACTAGAACAGTATAATGTAACAAATAAATATTCGAATTAATAAAATATACCAAGTAAACCAGAAAGATTATTCTCATCCACTATCAAACTTTAAAAATGTCTTTACTAACTGTATTTGCATTTTCTTTTAAAAGAGCAGTAACTTTACTGATAGTTATTTTTATTCTTAACCAATTACCACTAACTTTAAATAAATAAGAAATTTATATATTTCCCATTGGAATAGATTTTTGAATTGAAGATTCAGTGCGTTTAATAAAAACAACTTTTATTACGACAGCAGACGTTTTAGCAATAATATTTAAATAATTAGAATTTAAACTCTAGTTAAATAATCCATGTATTTTGGAAAAAAAAGAAAGAAAAAAAATGGTTTAGTTACTACTTACTCCTATTAAATGTTCCTTGTGTTTTTCTTCCGAACAAATATTTGTTATAATAACTAAAACCATGTCAAAGATAAGTAATGTACTTGTATTTATAATAAGAAGTGTAAAAAAGTAGCAGGTAGTATCAGGTGAAATAATACATTTTTACCGAGGTTTTAAATTTCGATTATTATTTCATTCCATTTAATAAAGTGTTCAATTTACTAATTAAATCGTTTGGAAAATACTGTCAAATTTGTTTATGTAATAGTTACTGTCTTTGGAAATACGAGAAACGTGTGTACAGGAGAAAATGTCTAAACACTGTGGATGTTTAGTAGGCAAACTAAATTCAATCATGACTGAAATTATTAAATTTAAAACCAAATAAAAACTCTTTAAAAGGGAATGTGAGAATTTATCTTCAATAATTTGAAATGTTTGGCTATTTTAGAACTTTTACGTGATCTGCTTAAATGTTTATCTTTTCCCAGTATTATTTCACCAAAATACTCTTTCTATACCAAATCAATATTGTTATTTATTTTACAAATTCAGAACAGTCTACAAACCTACGATATATTGTGTGTTTAAAGAAATATTTTATTAACGCCATTTTTAATATTAGGTAAGTTTGTTTATAAATGATAAATTATATATGTTTACGTATATGACTTTATGGTTTACGTTGAAACAATAACTGTGTGGATATATAAATTATTGATGTGGTATTTAATTTAAAATGTTATGATATTATCGTTAACCTAATTATGTATGTTTTCCAGTATAAATGATTATAAAAACATTTACTTATCAATCGGAAAATACGTATTAGAAAATTCAAATTATCTATCCAAAAGTACAGTAGTTAGAGTTTAAAAATAAATATATTTGATTATATTTTGGCACTGAGCGTACATTTGTGTACCAGACGTATAGTAATGAGGTGATGTGGCGCTGTAACAGGATGTATTCCACTGGAAATAATTGATTAAAGTTGAAATATCACTAAAACCAATGTGTAGGGTAGATGGGACAATGGGACAACTCCGAGCATTGCACGAACACTGAATAAATAGGTACTATAGGAAATTATATACATAAAAATATTTAATTATTTAATTGATTTTTACGATGACATATTTGTAAAATAAAACACCAGTCTAAATGATTTTCATAAATTTTTAGGTTTGTTTGAAGTAAAATAGAATAATAACAAGTAAGTGAATACAAAACTGTACTTTAAACGTTTTATACTACCAACATCAACATTTGTATGTACTAACCGACCCTACATTATGTTTGATCACTTTCATGTTTTCATGATTGTGAACAACCTAGAAGTATACTCTAATACTAAGCCTGTCGGTGACTATGTTGGCTAAATGACATAGTTAGTAAAAATCTTGTTTTGAAAAAAAAAAAAAAAAAAACTACGACCTTCATAGAGACAGCGTTATGCAAGATAAGGTTGTGCAGACCTCATATGTATCTGAATACAATTCATAACAGAGCCGAATTATAAACAAAATACAAAGTTCTCCTTAGTTAAATAAACAACTTTTAAAATACAAAACTAAACTAAAAATTTGTATTTTGTTTTATAAAATCGTACAATGACAACAAAGGCAGTAATAAATTGTTCATACTGTACAACTGTATGTAGAATTATAAAGTGTCATTAAATTAGTTAATTAGTAGATATAGTGAGACACAATGTGAGGAAACAATGGATTTTACGATGTCATAGTATATAGCATTAGACCTGACTTAAATCTTGCTTTTAAAAATCGCTACTATTTCTTGTTGCCTTAATATATTATAAGGCAAAACAAAAATGATAAGGCACTTATAATTTCACAAACAACAACAATTTATTGTTACAGCTGTTTCGCAGTTAGGCATCGTCAGACAACTAACAACTAAAAACTAAAATGAAGTTTTTTATAGTGCAGTAATGCAGTAAAATTTTAGTTTTTAGTTCTTAGTTGTCTGACGATGCCTAACGGCAAAACAGCTGTAACAATAAATTGTTATTGTTTGTGAAATTATAAGTGACTTATCATTTTTGTTTTGCCTTATTATGGAATTTCACCGAGTACCGACTGTAGTCACACTTAATATTAATATATTAATTTGGACTAATATTTTATTGTTTTACATATTTTCCCATTTAGTTAAATCTGGGTAAAATCCAATAAATCGATGACAATTTAATATCAGCATCTAAAAACATATAAGTAGCTTCAAATCAATTTGCCTAAAAATGACACTTTTATATTTATTTCAGGTCAATGGATTAACATTGTAGGATTAAGTACATTAACAATGTCACAGCGGAATTTCGCTCTGAAGTAAACGGGAATGTTATGAGTCATTTTGTAGAATAACATTTTTCAATTTAATAAAGTTAATTTGTATTTGTATATGTATTTTCCTTTATTGCTAATAATTAATTATCATGTAATTTTCAGTATTATACTAAATGTATCATACATGATGGGTGAGTGAACAAGATTATTGTTATTACGAATATGTCTACCGTAAATTGCATATACCTCGTTGTGCAACTTTTTTGCTGTTTTAATACATTTGATTTAAACTTTTTATATATAAATAGAACTTTTGATTTAATACATGTAGAAAAATCAAGTTTTATTTAGTGGTACACATAAATGTGAGTTTACAAATGGGGACCTAATGTTAAAAAAAAATAAATGTGTAACCTAATTTGAGTTTGTATAAATTTAAATTTATTATTTTCTACTATATCAGAAATATATATATATATATATATATATATATATATATATATATATATATATATATATATTCTTCTGTAATTGCTAGGAAGTCGTTCCATTTCTTTTATCATTAATCTGAACTTGGAAATCATGTAAAAGTAGATTAGATTCTATAAAGACGTTAATTAATAATAATTCATACATCTTCGATTGAAATTTCTTTCAGGACACTACCGAATATGATACTATACATGTAAAACATTTCTGCAAGTAGTGTGACATGTTCTGCTATAGGTAGTAGCACATTATGGAAACAAATAAACATTTTGATAGTACCCTGAAATATATAATATTTATTTTATTTTTTATATGAACTAAAATTATAAATTTAAATATACAATTTCGCCTACATTTAATTATTTTTGTACTATGTGCGTATTATGATTCTACTGTATTTTTTTAGATTGAAGAGCTACAAATGAAGAAATTAAATACAACCACAAGTACATAAAAAAGCTTACGTATAATGAACTGCATATAGTGACACAATGGTAAGTGATATTTAAACTTAATCAAAAAAGTATTTAGAACACGTCATTATGTAGCAACCAAATGTCTTTATTAAGCATGTGTGTGTGTATGTGTGTGTGTGTGTGTGTGTGTGTGTGTCGTCATCTATCTCGGTCTGTGTGTGAAATTATTTCCTCACTTATATTCAGAGCAATGAAAAAGGCAATTTTAATAGACAATTTTCGTATCATATATGAGTCGTTTTAACTTTGCACAAATAAGTGATAATGTAACATAATATGGTTTATTAGAATTGGAATAAAATTCCAAATTATAGAACAAAATTCATATATTTAACATTTTTTGAAACATATTCGTATTAAACTACAAATTATTTTTTTATTGTTTTTTTTCTTTTTATTCACATATTTGGTAAACATTAAATTATATAGATTAGACTAATTGTAATACCAATTTAGGCATTTATAAATATTTATTCTTATTTCCGTTTCACTTTAAGTGAAATATGATGGAATATCCTATTTTATACATTCTTAACAAATTTTCATTTGATCGACACGGAATTCAGTTAGTTTATGTTTGGATTAGATAACAGTTACAAATAAAGCAACAAAGTATTACAAAAGGATGTTCACATTTCTGTAAACATTATTAACTTCACCAGGTATTACAGTTATCCTGTATTTTGTCAAATTGCATATATAGTCCTTACATTACTGATAGTTTTCCATTGCATATCTAGGCTAGTTAGTGTAAATGAATATTCTAAACTTGTTCATCATCGCGTTTGACTATGTTTTAATTTCTAAAATATTAGAACATGTTCAATAGTAATTGAACAAATAAGTTTCATAAAATCATTAACGATTATAAATAATGTAAAGCGTATTTATTTGAATAATAATTTTAAAAATGTTGTTCTTAATGGGATCCCTTTGCCAAGATCCTGGAAAGGTGCACTAAAATCCTTAAAGAACTTCTTTCGATAATTGACAGAGCATCTTGTAGTTAACCTACCAATTTCCATTGACCTGATTGCAGTGGAAAAAGTTGAAATTGTAAGAAATCATTTATTGTTAATTATTACTTTTCCAGTTTAATTTATTTTAAACAACCTACTATTTGACCTTGATGTCTCTGATAGAGGAGATGTTTTATTACATTTTACCAGACTTTTTTCTATCTTCTTTGATTGATTACTGTCAGTAATTTAACAATAAAGATTAAATATTATGTATTAAAACAAAGAATGTAGTATAAGCTTTAATAGATTTAAAATTATTACAAAAAAAAAAAGAAATTCAAAATTATACAATAAAATTAATTTTCCAAATAATATTTAATTATAAGTTATTGTTACTTTTAACTGAAAAGTATAAGTGAACTTTCTAAAATTAACAACTCAGTTTTGAGCAGTACTAAATGATGAATTGTTTAGGCCTATTTAAAAAGAATATAATTTTTTTTTTAATTCAATTTTATTATATATTATAATTTTATGTGTACATTGTTATGAGTGTATACGGTATCTCAAAAAATGTACCTTGAAAATTTGAATTAATTCTAAGGTATTTGCAATCAATAACAAACACATTTCTTCGTCTACTTCTTTTCTCTGCTGGTAGTCGTTCAGTTTTCCCACAGAATGCATTATAGTCGTTCTCCATAGCAGCTTCTTAGACTTTGAATTCTTTAAATCGAGGAATTGAACATAGAGATTTTTATGGCTAATCTGATAAATATTCATTAAAGTTCTTTCATTTTATTGTTACATTTCAATGAATGAAAAATATTTATCAGATCTCCTAAAATACTTGTTAACCAGAAATTTCCTTTTAATAATTTAGAAATTTAAAAAATAAGTCTATATAAGCTACTAAAAAAATAAGATTATCTTAGAAAACTGTAATTGATCTAATTGGTTTTCAATGAACATAATTCAAAAAGGTGTTCGTCTTAGACTAGTTTTGATTGTTGTAGACAATCACTAAGAAATTGTATTTTTAGTTTTGTTGTTGATAACTTGGTTATCCTTTGACCTTCAGACAAAGTAAAAACAAAAAAAAACTCTTTTTTTTTGTCGTTAGAAATAAAATATTTTGTCCCTTGTAATTTTTTTTACAGATAACGGTTTTTGAGATATCTTACGCTAAAGATTTTAAACGGCCACAATTTCTAAATTATTCAAATAAAGTCTTGGTGCACTTGTAAAACGTAACATAAAAAATACCGATACGAAATTTGATCTCAATATGTTAATTATTTATGCAGATATAATTTTTTATTTGAAAAAAAAAGGAAAAAGAAGGTTAGACGGAAAATGAAGAGGAATTCGCTATATGTTATTTGACATTTAGTCAAATCATTTTCATTGGTTTTGATGTAAATAATCGGAAAATTAATAGCGAGTCCAACTTTTTCATTACACCATGTATATTTTTCTTATTGGGCTAGTATTCTTTAAAAAATCAATTTGTCAGACTGAAATATATATAGGTTCCTCAAAACATCAATATATAAATAAAGAAACAAATAATAGATATTAAATATTAACGATCTTTCTTAGTTTATTAAATAATATACACTAAGATGGTTTGTTTACATATATTACCTATTATTTATATTTATGTAGGCCTATAGCTGTTATTTGTTTTTTTAATATTTTAAGGCATATATGAATTTGAGTGAATATTTAAAACTTGTTCTATAGATAAGGACTAGTGGATATTTCATAGTTTTACGTTTGAGAAATTCCTTTGAGTCTATCGATTTTGAAGTACCCTGTTTAAAAAAATCGTTTTTTGAATAACATCTATCTATCTGTAAAATTTTTCTAAGCTCTAGCCCAGACGAATTCAACGATTTTTATTAAACTCGATATCTAGGTTTTTTTATAATTAAAAAATCTGGGGCAACTCCAAACTAGAATATTTTGTTTGTTTAAATATTAGCTTCAATGACTATGACGGTTTTTATTTTAATTGTAGTCTCTAAGGAGTCAGAAAATATGCATTTACTAATAGTGACGTTTCAGGAGTTGAAACTGCTAATAAAATGTTTTATATCACAAAAATACCGATTTCCCTTCAATTTTGGTATTCATAAAGATAGGTGTCTCATACCAATATACCTAATTACATTTAAAAGATATTTACGGTTCAAGATTATTTCGTATAAAACAAGAAATGAACCTTTTGTCTGCTGACATTAAAAATTTTATTTCAATCAAATAAGAGTTAGACTTAGAACGACGGCAACAACCTTAAGTTCATTATTTTAAATTTATAAATATTTATTAAAAATATGTTGAAAAGATAAGTTTGCTCAAAATCTACACCGATTTATTTATTATAAGAGTATAAAGAAATGTAAAGAGTGACATTTTAGCCTGACTGCACTGATTTGTGTTCACGTTAGTAATTAAATTTCTAGATGGGTCTGTGAAAAAGTTATTGCGATGTTTTGCCATAGTTTATTTCCGTTTAATAAAAATACTTTTATGAAACCTTTGTTTGCAGCATCACATTGTCCGGGATAACCTAGCGGAAGAAGTATTGAACTTCATTATTACTAACGTTAATTTAATGGATATTACAACATGTAAATGCTTAGGCATTATTAGTATTTGAATGCCTCATATTTCTGTCGTAGAATTTCAGTCAAGCCTTATACAGCCATAATAGTGTGGGTAACTTTGTGTACAACAGTCAGCACTTCCCTGACATCTAGTGGAAGTCATTGTACACAATATTACAAGAAGAGTACACAGTTTGCTTAGAACCTATTGTGCATGTTATTCGTGTGATTTAATGCATAGTTATTGTCTTACAAAAATAGCAAATTTGATCACAATTTTATAATCTTTAAGTTATTTAACTATATGTTATATTTGAATATACCTCGTAACTGTTCAATTTATTGCAGAGTGTAACTAACAACTAATTATAACTTGTATATTCACATAGCAACAGATTAGATTAAGTTGGAATAAAGTTTATGTGGATTAAAAATCCCTGGAAGCTCGACCTAATGCAGTTTATTGTATAACGCCAGTGGGTTGATACCTGTGAGATTCTGAACGTGTTTATGAAGACCCTAACTGATTTTTAAATTTGGGTTTTGGTTATGTCCTTCTTATTCATCTTTGACCAACTCTTGTTCTTTCAGACGCTGAAGCTATTAGAGTATTCGAGGGCTAGGAATCTTATATTTGTGCTCATTTCTTCCATTAAGGCACAGATAACAGAGAATTTTTTTCCCTTTAAACAACAATAACAAACTTTAAGGTTAAGTAACTGATAAGAAAACGAAAATTTCAAAACATATTGTTTGTGATTTTTTTTTTTTTTTTTTTTTTTTTTTTTTTTTTTTTTTTTTTTTTTCTTACTAGCTAGCTAGATTATTTAACTTTATTGTTAAAGACAAGTACGAAGACCGAATGTCCGACATGAAATAAATAATACCCATTTTGGGTCCGACACTGCCTGGAGCAAAACAACTGGGGTCTTTAAATAAATATACGAATCCAATAATCTCACCAGATCCGAGTCACTGGCCTTTTTAAATTATTAAGATTCACAAAATATCTATGATTATCTTCCAAAAATCAACTTGTAATTTAGAAAGCGGCATTTAAATTGTAATTAACATTTATTTATATGCATGAGATATTAATTTTGTTTTGTTAATTATTATGTTCAGTCTAGCACTAGATGTCTACAATCGCCATTTCAATTCCACGTAACCAGGGAGGATTCGGACAGTCCGGCAAGTAACTTCCCAAGTGTGTCTCCGCCACTTCTACATCAAAATGATGACGCACAACTTTCATTGCATGATTGGAATCCTGGGAAGAGACTGTCTACAGATTACCTGTCGCCTTATGTGTTCGCGGGAAGGAACTCGTTATGCTCGGTTTCGGGTAAATATGAATGTTACATTACATTAGCAGTGTTGTACAAGATGTTCATAACAATTGATTTTTAATTAAAATAGTTTATTAAATGTGGTATGAAACCTTTGTTAGGATTTTAGATTCACTCTAATAGATTAGATGTCAAATTTTAAGTTCATCAAACTTATTTTTAATGTAAGTTAATTAAACACTTTTTTTACAAACTTAGACAATAATAATAATAATAATAATTAGTAATTGTTTTCTAACAAAGCATACAATTATTAAAATATCATATTACAGATAATCGTTTCCGGGAAACTGGGATTTAAGAGACCAAACTGTTCATACATGACTACATAAAGTTCAGGTATAAAATTAGGGAGATTTCAAAATCGGTTTTGGTTCAAAATACAAGGAAATTTTAAACTTGCAATAATTTTGCTTCATGTGGTAGCATGATCAATAATTTATTAACATTAACCAAAACTATATTATAGCGTCATAATCAAATTTTTATTATTCAATAAAATTAAAAGAAGAGAGCAGACGTTTAGGGGTAATAAAAATATTATGTTATTGATTTAGAGCTTATAGACTAATCATTTTAAAATAAATGTATAAGCTATAATTTAATGAATTGAAGCAGTATTAACTCAATGTGTCGCATATATTTTGCGTTTCAATAAAAACTAATAATCACTAGTGTTTTTAATAAATTATGAAATTAAATAATCATAATAAAAAAAGTACTTTAGACCCTACTGTAGATGTGTGTCCCAGTAATACTCTTAATTTTCTTAAAACTAATTATGTTTGTAAATAAAAACCATAAATTATAGGAACCTATTTTCGATTTTTTTTTTGAAATAACTGTTTTAAAAGCTCAAACGTGTAGGCCTAATAACATGATGTATTTTACGATTGATGATGTGATCAATGAAGTATAAAACAAATATAAAAATAACGGTTTTTCTAATTTTTTTTCAATATGAATAAAAATGTAAATATTGTATTTCTCCACTTGTATTAAGATTAGTAACAAAAAACAACCTAATCTAATTTTAGTGATCTTTTCTGTTTAATCGCCTAAATTGATCCATATATTTGACACATCTACTGAGAATTTTTTTTTCCATAAAAGGAAAAATAATAATAAAGTTTAATTACGTTGATTAATTAAAACTAGGTCCATCACGCAGACGTGTGTTCAGATTAAAAAAAAAATCTCCACTTGATGTAGACTGATTCCAAAGAAATCACCAACAATAGTATCTTGATCTACTTTACTTTATTACAATTTGCTTTTATACATATAGCCTATTTTTTCTACTTTATATTGTTTACAAAAAAAAATAAGCTTTTAAGCTGTTTTTTCTAGTTACAAAGTTTTTTGTACCAAACGGAATGATATCGGCTGAAACAAAAAAATTGTAATATTTCTTCAACCTAATACCAAGTTAAAGAAAACATCATTATCAAATATCTTGCGCTAACATGTCATTCGTTTACAAAATATATCTGCTGAAATTACATTGAAAATAAGGAGGGGGGATTTCCTTTTTATTATTTGGGGGGGGGGGGTACAAATTCTTTTGTGTGTTTCTTTTTAAAGTTATATTTCTTTGTAAAGAGTATCTACGAAAAAATACACAAGATATGACATATAAAATGTAGTTATATTTTGGTTAGTGATACGTCTATTTGCCATTTGGTATTTTTACGAAAAAGTTATAACTTTAGAAATAGATAGAAAATCGAGTTCGGATTTGATATAATGATTTTTTAAATTTTTTAAATATTTTACACGTGTACCAAAATAGAATTCATTTAGTATATTCTCAAAAAGTGTCCATATTTAATAACAAACTAAAAGTGTTTTGCCCGAAGGATAATCGAGTTATTGACTAAATACAGAAAATAATAATTTCGTGGTAAATGTTTACAATACACAAGATTCAACGAAAGAATCATATATTTCATTTCTGAATATTTTTAATAACAATAACAATATCCATGCATCTAATTTCAATTACATAAACTTAGTAAATAAATATATCACCAAACAGCTACTTTTGATGTGTTATATTACAGTAGTGCTTTTAGGCCTACAATGAAAGAAAAACAATAATAACAATATTGAACAAAATACATTGCATAGAAGATCACTTACTACATACAAATCTTAAGATTTCAAAACATATTAAATATGGTGAGCTCCATCTTCGTTGTACAGTCTAAAACATAGTAAAAGTGATCGTCGGATCTCTTTAAACCCATTCCATTCTTGAATAACAGCGCTAGCTTCCATAATTTCGAGTAACAAGATCTATGGCGTCCATAATAGGAGTTGAATATATTAACTGTTTCATATATCCAAAAACAATTAAACGTGAATTCATTGGCAATGTGAGCTGGCATTTCATCAACCTGGAACTAATTCTTTTTGTGTCAATATTTTCAGAGGAACATTGTCATGGAGCTCAGGCAGGATATCTCTTAGAACAACAATGTTATGTCCATGGATTTAGCCTGTTAGGTAAAATGTATAGTTCGATAAAACCATCACTAACAACTAACAACAAAATGCAATGGTTGCATGTTTTGAAGTTTGAAAGTGTGCGTAAGAAGCTGTTCATGCAGTACGTTCCATACTATAGATTTATTTGCGTTCATACATTTTTCAATGGCTTGTTACTGCGTTCTCTTCTATTTTCTGCAAGACAGCTTCTTTAAAATCCACTGAACGGACTGTTTTTAGTCGTTCTACACCCCCTCATATTCTTCGCAAACTGCCCACTTTCGTTAAGACGATTATGAACTGCACTATATACATTATGACCTGGTTGTCGCCTGTGAGGGAAACGCTCTGCGTATCGTCTGGCTGCTAATCTATACATAAAATAAATGACTGTATACTCAGCTGTCCATCATGAATAAAACGTAAACATTCAAGCTAAATTCACAAGGAAATTAGGTAATTGGCAAAACTACGAATTGTTATCAAACAACAACAATGGACTAGCAGATTGTTTATTAAGAACTGTTAAGTATATTAAAACGTTCTGTCGTGAATTATTTTTTTCTCAATTTTGGATATTTTGTTAATAAAAATCATTATATAAGGGTCTATGATATTGGCATTTTGACATTATATCAACTTTTCTATTCACAACACGCTGTTGCCATATGGAAACGTTTGGAAAATACATTAACACTACCACTATCATAAGGAACTAAGATTAAGGTGAAAAAAGTATGTTTATAACAATTTCTTTCCTTACATCGACAGATTTTTGAACTAAGCTACAAGTGTTTACTGGAATTTAGTAAACTTCATGAAAATGAAATCACTCAATACATAATCCAACATTACACTTTTTGCATGTTGTTTTGATATTAGAAACGTCCTCTTCGCCAGCACATCTATTCTTTTTCTGGCGTTTTGATGATGAGGTTGCCCAGCCTGTCATAACGCACATCAACAGGAACTGGGCTGTCACTTACAGATCGCTTTGATGTGACAGGTCTTCCAATACCTTTGCGTGCCACACTATATTATGTAATTTAACTGTTCACAAGTTCTCTGCGGAAGTCCAACTGTTTCATGTTAACAGAGTTTCTCCTTTGTTGCCATTCATTTTGCACACATACATCTATGATAAAAGTAAGAATACCATTTATTCCCCTCTTGTTGCTATTCGGTAATTTCGTACATTTTTGTCCATGATATCGTTTCAATTTACCTACAGGCGAACTGACCACGCCATTATCAACCATTTTTGAACGGAAATCAAATACTCTTTGCACAACCCTGATTCTAAATGACCTCTGGGCATACCCTTTCTTACAGTAAGATTGCATCTAGTTGGCATCCTCTCTCAATGTTCCTCTCACATTGTATCCTTTTCCCCGAAGATATATCAATAGATAATAATTAGTAAACAAATTATTGAAATAAAATCTGTATGAGCTTAAACTTCTCATTAGGAAAACGTCAATTATTTTGACTAAGAGAGCTGCATCAACATCTACTAGATACCCACAAACAGTGTTAATACACCATTCTTTAAAACGAAATCTCTCAGGTTTAACTAAGATGTGTTGCTTACAACCAGGCTTACCATAATACAAAATCATACTTTTGTTATAAAACAAGTTTTGTACACGAACAAAATGCTTTAGAATGTTGATTTTGCTTTTATTCAATATTGGTCAGAGTTTCCACATTTAGTCCTTTATATCTCCTCAATTATTATCACCACAGTATGCAAATTTCATAATCAGCACGAATCTGTTTCTTCTCATAGCATTTAAATGATATCAACATATATATACGGCTATTAATCAAATTATATATTTTCACGGAAGGGAATGGTAGCCTCAAAATAAAAATATACCATTAAAACATTTAATTTCATCTTTATTACTAATAGTGTTATGTCAGTTTTGAAAAAAGTGAATACTTAGCTGTCTTTCTTACAAAGATATCGAAAACGTCATCATCAAAAAAGAGCTCAAATAATTAATTCTGAAACAGAAAAATCTCTAGTAGGGAAACTAATATTAGTAGCCTTAATATCCCCATAAATTCATGTCTTTTTATAGGAATTTTCTTTTTTTCAGGCCTCTTCATTTGTCGCTTAAACATAAGAACAGATAGTGAGTAAAATGTATTTTTTTTAGCATGTCGAATCTTTCTTGTTGAATTTTTTTATCAAAAATTGACCTATATCTATTAGACCTAAGCTCATTTATAATAGTTTATTAGGTATTTTGACTGTACATTTGATCATATCACTTGTATTAGGCATATGTTCAAGAAGAAACTCGTTAAAGTTAGCGACATCGGTTGTATAGATAACAATGTTATTAGATAATTTAATTTTAGCGCTAACCAACAGTCAAGACCTACAGCAGGATCGCATGGCGCAATGTATTCGGCTTGTACTTAATCAAGCTTTTCATCATCTTCACCAGTAAGAACATCAGTCGAACCTCTAGAGTAGGTCCTCTTCTAAAAGTAGACAATTTACTATTAAATAGTATTCTTGACAGTGTATTATCCTTGTATTGCCAACCTCAGATTTGGCGTGCATCCCGTGACTTTCGAAAAAAAAATGGAACCACATTAAACATAGTAATTCTAGTTCTCATATTTAATACCAATGTCCTCATAATATATTTAATAATAAGTATAAGTTATAAAGGTATCCAAATACTTAATCTTCGATAGACATGATTTACGTCACTGTTCACAATCAACGTTAACAAAGCTCCAGTCACAAACATATGCTCACAGCTATCACACGTTCATTCCACGTTAGTTTTGAGGGATTTGGACACGTTATCCAACCACAAGCTTCAAAGCCCTATAATTAATTCCTGCGTAATTTTCAGATACATGTTTGCTGATACATATGACAAAACTTGGATACAGCTGTTTATGAACGGCTCATCCATGTAAGCACTGTTAATACAATGTAGGTCTATAAGCACTATTGTAATATTACAAAGGAAAAGTAGCTGATATTAGCTGTTTGGTGGTATATTTTTTAAAATTTTATTAATAAGACTAAGTTTATGTATTGCACGGATATTGTTATTGTTAATAAAAATGGTCAGAAATCAAAAATATTTAAGTACATCAATCTTGGGTGTTGTAGAAATTATTTTGGTTGATAATCCATTATCCTCTGAGCAAAAATCATTTTTCAATTTTGTGTGAAGTTGATGGTTTACAAGATATTCGACGTTATTAATTATAAATGGCAGACATTTTGAAAATATACGAAACAAGTTCTTTGTTTTTGTCACACGTTTAAAACATTAGATTTAATAAAAATCTGTAATCTAATTTGAATACAATATCCTATCTCATATTTCCAAAGTTATAACTTTTTTGTAAAAACCCAAATGGTGCATAAACGTAGGCCTATATCTAAGGAAAATAAGACTCTATGCTCTATATGTAATCTCTCGTATATCCTCTCCTACCCAACCAGTTCTTGAGGTTCAGTCGACTAATTTCTGGACACTCTGTATATAGAAAAAATAAAAAATAATAAAGTAAACAGAAATCAATAGGTGGTCAAAAAATATATAGATAATAAATTGATCAACACAATCTTGTATCATACATAATTAATTTTGTATATTTAAATACTTTGGTCTTTTTGTTTTAAATTTTTTAACTGTATCAGTTCGAATTCATTGAAATATTTTAGTTATTTTATTTATTTATTTATTATTTTACTTTATATAATAGTTCTTTAATGTTGAAGTAATATCTTTAATTAAATGTAATACGGCGGGAATGCGTCAGAGTTCCTAGTATTTCTGTGGTTTTGACGATATTATTGTACCCGATTATTTGTACAAAAGGAACACGTTATTACTTCGCTTGCTTAAACTCGTTATAAAAAATGATATTTCATCCTATTGTAATTAACACAGTTAGAATAATATTTTTAATTAATTATCTAGCTCAAGAAACAAGCTTTTCATTTGTGTTTTTAGACTGTTAGCAATTGAAAAATTTTATATATGTTCGGTGTCTCATAGTTCCAGAAAATGCGTAGCCCTATGTTAAGATTTTTTTGATTATACCATATTAATTGGAAAAGAATGTACAAACTCAACTGAATCAAATCAATTTGGCTTTTCCAAGTATGGAATAATGAAGAAGATACTATTTTAGTTAATTTAACCAAAATTTGTAGTTGTTCTTTCAATTTTTCAACTTCGTGAACTTTTTTTATCCTATGTTAGTTAAATATCAAAATTTATCATAATAAAATAACAAAATATAACAAAAATTTATCATAATAAAATATCATAAATTTTGTATATTTGAGTAAGTTTAAGAATTTTAACATGCAAGACTACTTCATATATCATGTAATTAGCTTAAACACTTTGCTATGTAGTTATCCTTTAGTTATTGTAGCTCATGTATCATTGAGAATGGCGAATTTGTCGTTGAAACGGGTTTGTTTAAGTAAACGTAATTTTCATGAGATCTTGTGTTTGAATTTTATTCTATCTAATATTATCACATAAGTAAAGCTCAATATTTATTTATACTTTGTTAAATAATTAATTAAAATCCGGTACTCTGTGATTTAACTGTTCTGTTATGTTGAATTTGGCAATGGTCCTGACAGATTTTACATTAAGATATTTATGAATGTTTTGTTTCTATTTATCTCAAAAATATACTCGTATTAGTAATTATGACTTTATTTTCTTAATTTTATTCCATTTAAAAAATTAATACAATTATTTTACTTAAGGGAAAAAACTAATTGATAGTTAGTTAGAGTTAAATAACAACAAGTGATTTTAAATTTGAATATAAATTGATTAAATAAAAATGGAACAATGTTTCATGATTATTTCTTAAAATTAGTTGAATATAATTACATAATCCTTTGTTATTAGGAGAGTTGAACGTTATTTTTTGTAGTAAAGCTGAAGAAATGCCTCCCGAGAATATGATTGACTTTAAAAAGTTACGATATGTAAAATGTAAATCGCGACGCCTTCAATGAGACGGCAGAAGGACGCCCAGTACAATTAAGAATATTATTGTATTTTACGAGAAGAAATTGTTTAAGGTTTGTAAGAACCGTAAAATATTTAAATAAAATGCATATGTTTAAGGTGTATTAGGATAAATAATATATGATTTTCATATAACAAAATTTATTTATTTATATTTTTATGTAATTGTACTACGAGTTAATCCCAAAACATCGCACGTGGATATTCCATATTTTATCATTTATCTTCCACTTTCAGATTACACATTACGAAGACGACGTCCGATCACGTTACGTATCATGCCAAGATTGTCACTTCCGGGAAGAAGTACCTCAGCTCCTGCAACCACAGATTCAGAATGGCCAAGGTCTAGAAGGTAAGGTTATACATTATATATAGCTCTTTATTATACATAAACAAAGTAAAAGTAAACAAAAGCGACTGTTTTCGTAATATTTAGTTTATTAAAAATGTATTTCTAAACATATGTAACAACGTGTGGTAGAATGCATGCGTCTCAAACTTATTTGATTAAAAGGTGTTTTGTAAAACAAATGTTTTATTATTACCAGATACATTTTGTATGATAAACTACAAACTAATATTTAATAGTGTAGTAGCTTGCAAAATTTTGATTCTTAAAAACTTGGACAGTTTTACTTAAATACAAGTGAAGCAGGTTATTTTATAAACGGCTATAGAAGTTTCTGATTGGTTTTACGCCAGAAATACCATCAGTATTATTGTTTCTGAAAGTGTAACGTTGTGAATAATTGCTTTTTAACGTGAATATTTCTTATCGCCCGGCACGGCAATTTTTGTGGTGGAGTGAAATCGAATTGAGAGGAACGGAAAAGTGGAACGAGGAGAGGAGCGAAAAAGTGTAATGGAAATAAGAAATTGTTGTGTAATGATAATTCATTTGCGCGTGAGTTTGTGCGTACATAATTAACATACATACATTTATTTTCTTCCTTCAAACAATAGTTTTTTAGAATAGCTTTGTAAAAATTTAAAAAAAACGGATAAAAGTTTTAATAAAAGGACAGAGTGAAGTTTAAGTGATGAAGGGCGTTCGGAGATGAAAAAACAAATCGTACCATTGTCTCTGAAGTATGTACAAATTATCAAGAAAGGCATGAACTGAGAGATGAATTACACAAAAAATTAGTAGAAAATAGCGATTCAACTGATTCGCAATCGGAATCAGGATCAACTTGAAATTCTTTTGTTCTATGATAATAGTTATAATATAACTAGTTATAATATAATATTTCTAGTTATAATATAAATGTATTTCAAGTCGATCTCCGATAGCGGTCTAACTAGGATCAATATCAAGTATTCAGTTTTAACGCGTGTACTCTCCATGCACCAATGTTTTTATTTTTTATTTTTAGTATAAAGTTAGTGGTTGATCATGGCGTTAAAAAGTTATACATTAGAACGATTTAATATTTACTTTGCGAAAGAAAATGAAAATATATTTTAATCCATGAAAATTATTTAAATATTAACTTTGTTTTAAAATAATGAAGAGTCAGGATATAAGTTCACATAAAATTATATTTATTTGTTTTATGGAGTTTGGACAAGAATTCATAAGTTTGGTGTATAGGCCTACAGTGAGTTCAATATCTTGTATTCTTGTACTCAATTGATAAATATTACATGTTGAGTATTGGACCACTATATTATATGACACACGTAGGCTACGTAACAACATGTCTCTAGCCTTACAAAGAGTATTTCTAACTGTTAATACTTAATATTTCATGCAGTTGTAGCATGGATAAAAAATAAATTAATATCAAAGCTAAGAAGTTTGTTTAAATAACTAATTATCCTTAGGTATGATGAGTATTAAAACGTGTATATTCATTGTAGCCATGCCCCAACATGAGTTCGCCTTTTTATGATTAATATTTTTAGTATTATTTTTAATAAGTTCGTTAATTAGGAAAAGTATTTAGACTATTTCAAAATGATAAGAATTTAAAAGTATTTTTGCAATATTTTAAGACTTATAGTTGTGCAATAATTCAGTTGAAAGTTCGTTAATTTTATCAAAATATTTAGGCTGCGATTCTACTAACATCAACCTCGATTGTCTGCGACAAAAATATAACCAGGCTACATCCAAAATTAAAATATCCAATACTTAACGTCAGCGTTATTGATTTCCCTGCTGAAATTCACTTCTTTTGTTACAATTAAATGAATTTATTATCATTACATTTTGTCTTCAATAAAAAAGGTTTAAATTATATTTACGTTATGCTTGCTTAATTTAAAGTAAGCAGAAACAGGCTTACGAATTTCATCTCTTCAAAATATCAAAATGTGTATTTCAACTTTTTAAAGAAGCAGTTATTAGTAAAATTAACACTAACATTATATTATATATAAACTGAGTTCTCTTCATGCAACAGATAATAACTAGTATTCCTTGTTTTTTACATTTTAAACATTCAGTAATAACATTAGTGTTCAGTTGAAAGTTATATGATGATTGGTTGTTCTACAGTACAACGGATCTAATCGATTGTAATGGTAAAGATCTTGTTATTCCAAAAGATAGATTTTATTTTTCAGAATTAATGGAGTTGAACGATGTACGAACCCCAAAAAATTCTGTTAGGGTGTTTTCTTTCCACGGAAGTTCTAAAACAATAGAAATTTTCAAGATTCCTTAAATTTTCCTCCGAATTTTTTGCGGTCAAATCGGCTACCATAAAAAGATGAATAATTAATATGAAATAAAAAAAGTCAGTATTAAAAAAATTTGGAAAAAGTGTCAATTGTCAGGGGGAGTAAAGCAATGAAAAATAAAAGGAAATTTGTAATGTTGAAGTAGCTAATTTATTAAATATGCAAAAGTAGAATGAGAAAGATAAATTTAAATTAAAATGTGAAGGTTATAAAAACCACCTAATCTTATGTAGTCTACATGTAAGTACATTAAAATCCCCAAAATTAGAATTTCAGATAGAAAGAACAAAATTGTAATGTACCAACCCAAACAAAAACTTGGAATCAGAGAGACGAAACTTACATGAGAAAGTTATGGAGAAATTATTCATTTCGGCCGTCGGACTTAAAGACATGGGGCAACGCAGTGTAAATTTCAAATACAAAAATGAAGAATTGAAGGACTTTTTAGTACGAGATTTAACAAATCTTCAGTCAGGACGTGAGCGCGTACTATGTATCACGAACTCATACTATGAGTACTATATGAACGCGTACTATGAAACAAAACCAAGACGACATAAAAAGAAGAGGACAACAATAATCTGTAATTAAAACCCCCATAACTTCAAAAGAATGCGATTTATAGAGGATTCTGGTAAAACAAAAGGAATATTAGATTGACAGGATTAAAATTTAAATCTGCAGATTCCCCACCATACCATGACGTAGCACGAGGGGAGAACTGCTGTCAACTGACAGTCCTTCAGTGGATAATGAAATGAAAGATTTTAATAAAGGATAAAACGAGATGAAAAAACAAAAATATAATAATGGAAATAAAGGTAATTAGAGAAAATCACAGCTTCGTAAAGTGTAAAATAAGATCCGGGTTGAAGGGAATTTACCAAGCTAGTGTGACACACTGTAGAGTATTTTGTTTTATATATGAACCCAGGAGCTATTTTATGGGCACTATGGATTTCGGAAACCCATGATAAGATCACTCTTGAAACTGGAGACGTATGGAAAACGAAACTCTCGATTAGATACAGAAGATCAAGTTTCAGACATCCAGTTTCTTTTATCACCTCCACAACAGTTAAATTTCCAAAATTAAATTCAAAAATACTAACAACAATTTTTCTAAGTTGAGCGAGCATATTTTGTTTTTGGTGGTTTTTTACAAACCAACAGAATAAAAAATTTGTAAGTAGAAACAAAAAATTTAGAAAATTAAACACTATAAAAAATAAGACGAGTTTAAATAATGAATCTGGAACTGAGGAAATTTTTTTTTGCAAACTATTGACAACTTGATATTTTGATGAAAATTTAATTTTGTTTTTAATAACGATATCAATCTGATGATTTAGATTAAGTTTAGGGATCATACATGGTGTTTAAAAAAAAGAAAAGAAATGTAATTAAATTAAAGAGGATAACTTGTTTAATAAATTTATATTTCTTTTAACAAGTCAGTTATTTTGAGTTTAAAAAAACTAGGAGATTAAAATCAATGTTTCAACTTATATTTAAGATGTGTCACCAAATCATAGGACAATAGTAGTTTGTTCCATTATCTTAAAGAATCCCAAAACTCTGGGTTTAAATTAATAAATTAAAAAGGGGTTAAATTCTGAGCTGAGCTTTGTTCATAGTACAATAAACACAATAACTGGTTATTCACCATTGGGGGGGGGGGGGAGGTTCCACTGTGTTGCATTTCTTATTATTAATATAGTTTAATGTGACATTTACCACTATTTGTCTATATAAACATGTATATATTTTTATATACACAAGTAATTACAAACGTTAACTTCACCATGTTAATAACATTATTAGTAATACAATTGATGCGACAAGTCCCAGGCTAACAAATGGCAAACCTCGCCAACTTCAAAATGTGTACTTGAGTGATCATTGGATAAGTAGTTTGGAAAGTGAGTTAGTTGTCTTTATGGAACTAAACTAATATACCAATAGTACTAATATTTCTAGTTATTGTTTATTTTCCATGACAATGCTTGACTTCTATTTATAAGCACTACGTAATCAACCTTTAATAGAGTTTATAATTAAATAGTTTGAAAATAGTTAACGAAACACAACAAATTTTGCAACTATTTGACTAACCAATAATTCCATTAGTTCTATAGTTAACATAATGTTTTAGGTTTTAATGTTTAGAACCTCTAACACAAGGTAAATCTGTTTTTATATACAATATATTGTCTTAGTTATGTTCTTGAAACGTTTAGATCGAGCTGGGAATGTAGTGTTTTTGGAAGATAGCACCAACATCATTGCTTAGGCAAATGTTTTATTATATGATTACCAAACAACAAATAGCTGAAGGAGTTAAATGATTTATTATGTACGAATAAATAACTTGTCTTAGAATTTAAATTTTTTTAAACTACAGCGCTGTTTACTGTACACGGCCGGCTTCGTAAGGTACATGTACCGTACATCATTAAAACGTAAAATTAAATATTTACGTTTTACACAACACATAACACACAATATAATACATATTTAAACCCATAAACGATATAAAACGTATTTATTTTGTGCGTACAGCTCTATTTCCAGCAGAGAAGTAAATATTGCAATAGGAACCTAGTTGAAAGAACAAGATATTTATAACTTATTTAAAAATTCAGTGAAGCGAGGTAGTGTTAAAAATAAATTAGCATTGAATTCTATGGAAAATGAAAATTTATTTCAACATTGAAAATTTAAGAATCAAACTCAGGTTTATTAAAGCTTTAAAGTTGACGTGTGACATCACTAAATTGAAAGTTTATTCAATAATCTTCCTTTTGAGTAAAATTAATGAACAACTGAACTGCAGTTGGTATACATAATCAATGCATATAAAGTTGAGAAATGTGGGAACAATATGTAAAGTCGATAGGCATGAATATATAACAAGTGTTTATTTTGATTGTGTTCATTATCCGCTAACATTAATATAATGTTTAAGGGAAGTGTTACAACAGCAGAATCTGTTCCAATATAAAAAATATAATTCGCTTGAGGTATTCGGCATATCTCTTCACGACGATCATGGCTTATAAACAAATATTTCCCTACCGATGCGTTGCGGTCATATTTAAACAAGATATGTCAGTGGATACAAAGCAATGGACAAAAATAGTTTCTGACTACAAGTAAATGTTTACTACGTAAATTAAAATGGTTTAACAATGTATGATTTTTGGATGTTTTTGTAACAAATTATTGTAAATCATCAAAATAGAAAGAAACCTAATTAAGTGTAAGCCTAATGCGAATTCAAGTCATTTTACTTCCAACTCCTTTTTATTCTTCTTGTTTAAAGGTCACACATTTCGGATACCATCGGTTTATAAAAAAGTAAGATAAATTGTTATTTTTCTACTTCTGAGTTTTTGGATAACTATTGTTCCTAAAATTAAATTATTAAGCACTCCATTGTAGTTTTGTATGTTGTATTTGGAAATTTATTTCTTGACATATAAAATACCAGGTGTGTATAAAATAAGGATGCAAATAAATTTGTTACTTGTATATTTTGATGTAGGCTCAATATTAAACATTGTTCGCTAAGTATATTTTACAAGACAGCCAATGTTAAAATGAATTACTAAAACTTCAGATGTATTTTATTTTATTGTTTACGTTATCTCTTTTGCTTTTTTTACCATTTCGTACAAAAAAGTGATGCCAATTTTTTTAATGATTTTTAATTAAAAATTTACATTCCTGAAATTTTTCTTATCATATATTGAAAACAGTGGGCCACTGATTTATTCCAACATGAAGTAAAGAATGTGTGATCAATTCTAAAAGTTAATTAAATTGTATGGATATATTTTTAATGTAGAATAGAAGATTAGTTTTCATTGACAGGTACTGCTCACCACGGAGAAAGGGTGTACTTTGTACAACCCCATTACGAACGTGCGAGAGAGAGGGAAATATAACAACACCGCTACTACCTTGGCAACGGAATAGCCTAAGCGCAGTCTGTCGTCCGAATTTGTCCCAAACTCATCACTATTAAAATCTCTGAAAATGTAAACATAAAAGCATGGAAGTACGGTGGTGATAAATGGTGTTTTATTTTAGTGTGTAAATTGTGTTAGTGCTACTAATGTTATGAGTTCTGTGTCTCTCTTATATGACGTGTGTGTTTGTGCTGGTGATAATAGTGGTGGTATGATTTTAAAGAAATATGATTTTAAATGTTGGTTAAATAGGAGGAATGCATGGTTTAAGAAAGTATCAAACCCTTCCTATGATAATTCTATGCAAATTTGTATTTTAAATAAAATATTAACTCTTGGCTTAAATGAATAAAATATACAATAATCTTTTAAAGGATAAACTTACGTTAACGTGTTTTGACATATTGAAAAAAATAATAAACTTGTTTAAAAATATTATAATTTGGTATTTTACAACAATTTATACCGATATATTATGACATATTTGTAAGTTGCATAAACATCATTAAATTTTAAAAATACGTTTAATTTTTAGGATAAAAAAGTAAATATTAAAAAGAGTATATATACTTCATATTTTACAAAAATGTAATCGCAGATATCGTAAATTAAAAAAAGGACATAGATCACGTCTATCCGTTATCTTAACCATTAATAATGCAAAGGTATTTCTAATAGTGGAGCCAGTTTAAATCCTTCAGTAAGAATAGCTGAATTATTAGTTTAAATAGCAATCCTACCGGTAAAAAATCTTTAAAACTTGTAAAACAATTGAATAAAAACGCAATGGTTTTCCTAAAGTAAAATACATTTTTTGTTATTTATTCAATAGTATAATATCCGATATGATAAATGAATGTTACTCAAATGCTGTTTTGATTTAGTTTAAAAATTCTAAAATAAACAACCTAAAAATTAATCTTTTGTTGGATTTATTTATACATGTTAAAAGGCAAATCGTACTTCAGGTTACTTTGTACTTCAGAAATACGAAAAATTCATGATTTTTCAGAATTTGATTTAAAGCTAAGCTTATATAGATTGTTGTTGTAATTTTCATATTTTAAAAACTAGTAATTAAATTAATATATGTTAATGGTGGCTGCTCAAACTATCTTAAATTCGAGTTTAAACGGATAGTTGAACCGTTCACCATTAGGTGTTACATGATAGTTGTTATGACAAGTTTGAATATAAGCTTATTACAACAAAAAAACTTGACTAAAACATGTACAGAAACTCACAACAATAGAAGAGAAAAAAATGATTCCACAAAATATATTCTTAAAAAGGGATAAGTTTGATTGTTTTTTCTTTAATTTCAAAATGGATAAAGGAATAAAAACAATTCCTTTGGTTGTAAATAAATTATGTACTTTATAGTTTCGAAGTTTTTTCTGTAAACCAACCTCCACTACCATTACGCATACTTGTAAGAGAATATAGTCTGTGCATTAAATCGTTTAAACAGTGCATGGATAATAACAATAACAGACATGTCTCTGTCAAACCCTTTCCACAATTAGTTAAGAACTTATATTAGTTGTTGGTTACTACTGAGCTGAAAATCCGTTACCCTCGTCCCATCTACAAAGATTATTCAGTTTTAAATTACAGAAGCAAATGTAATAATAAATTTAAATGAGAATTAAACAAAAATATTATCGTAAGTTTATTTTCTTTTGAGTTCTAAATTAAAAGTTTAGTAATAGGCTATTCAATAAATAAAGTGTTTAAGATTTACTTAATCTTTGTTAATTAAAACATTTTCCTTTCACTGTAATTTAATTAAAATTTTGCATTGAAATTAAATTCTAATACTTAATTTCTAACATTAAAATAAATTATTCTTATTTTTAAGCAGTTTGGGTGAATTTATACAATTATTACTGATTTTAGAAAAGTATTAAACAAATAAATTTTCGGAGTTATAATAAGTTAAAATTCTTATATGTTATAAACATATCATATATATTTGATCTTATTTATATAAATTTCCACACTTGTGTAAAATCCACTATAAATATTTAATTTTACACACTTATATTTAATATTGTGGGTTTAATATTCTATTATATTAGAATATTAAACCCACAATATATATTCTATTATAACCCATTGTGATGGGTTATAATTAATATCACAATAACTAATTGTATGTAGAGTCAGAGAAGAATTTCATGAATTGTATTATTTAATTGTATTTTTCTAAATAATCTCACATACATTAATAAATAGTTTTAAAAAACATAATCGTTAAAAACTTTGTTTTTAAGCAATGATATTTTTGATACGTGATTGATCAGTACGGTATACAATTTATTTAGCATTTCTAATATTACGGACATTACGGCTATGTTTATTGCTTAACGTATCCAATAATAAAAGCTAAAGAATATGTACTTACTGCTTAAAATAGCCTATTTCTAATTGCACGTTATATTGTGTTTAACTAACTAATCCTAAGTTTGATACGGTTCAGATTTCCCAACATAAACCATTCAGCAGGGAACTAGAAAATGCTAAAATAAAAAGTTATTACACCTTGAAGATTATCTTGTCAGAGATAAATATGGAGTTACTCCAAATTCATTATACCCAACAATACCGGACCCTGACAGGGAAATATATGAGTTTTGAATTCATCAGTTCACTTTTTGTTATTTGAACCGTGTGTTTCAGTGTTGTAAAAGTTTAAGAAAAAAAATATGTTCATGGTCTAGAGCAACTGGATATGCTTGAATAACTATTTGTTATCTGTGACTTACCGCCAGCAATCCTTGAATTTTTCTTCTTTTTGAACATATAAACTGAAAAAGAAGAGAAATCCAAGGATTGCTGGTAGTCAATCACAGATAACAAAAAAACAATTATCTTCAATATTAATTAGTTTATTTTGAATTACCAATATTATTATTTTAAAAAATATTTAAGAAAAACCATAAAATAAAACAAATACAAAAATCATGTAAAACCCACAATCGAGCCTAACTAAATTAAATCATATTTCTTCCAACAAATATATTAATTTATAATATCCATAATTGTGTGAAATTGTATTGGCCGATTTTTTTTTTTTTTTTTTTTTTCAACCGTCACAAGTACAATGACGAAACGCACAGCAAGTGGAGGTCGATAATATCTAAAACTGAATAACAACAAGTTTTGCAGATATATGACACCGACATGAATAGTTTGAAGACCATACCACCATTACAACTAATAGAAAGTTGAGCGTGGGTAGTGAATGCAGTAACAAAATAACTTTAATTCAATGCTCATAATACCTGAGTAGTTTCTCTATACATTACTGACAGATACTATTGTCTAAATTTTTTAAAAAGTTGGTGATTTATTAATTTTATGATCGTTTAAGTCCGTTAGATTAATGAAGACGGGAAAAACATATGGAAAGAGACGACGCGATAACCGGACTCAAAGGTGCATAACATGTGACTGTTTACTAGTCTAAACTGTCACTTAATATATATAGATATAAAAATAAGTAAAATATACGTTTAATTACTTCAGACAAGGAAATTGGCATGTGTTCTATGCTAGTGAAGTTGTTGCATGTTAAAAAAAAATAACTTCATCTGCTGTCCCTTTCATTAAATTTGTTAGGAAATATCTCCTTTATCATAATCTCTGACTCAGGTCCCAACAGGCCTCAAAAAGTTTTTTTTTAATGGCTTACGCTCGTTACGTTTATGCAATTACGCGGCTTTAGGAGCCTAATAATTTGTATATTTACACGACATCCACTCGTTTATCGTTGACCGAACATCATTCAAACAAACAAAGACATTATTATTATTATTGGAAATAACGGATATTATTTAATATATTGTTAATAATTGCTTAAAACCCACCCAATAATTGGAAATGTTTTGAATCACTTATTATTATTATTTATTTCTTTTTTAACTAAATTGGTTGTTAGGATAAATGTATACTGTAACAAATATTGATTTCTTTTCAGAAGGAGATATTTTATGTGTATGTATATTTTCAGATATGAAAACATTTATTGCGTAAGTTAAGTAAACACAACTAAAGTGCTTTAAGTGAAGTGTGTATACAATTGAGTAAAAAAATTAAATGAATTGAAGTATTAAAAATTATAAATTAAACAGATTTTTATACATCTATTTTAATATTTTAACGCTATAGAAATTGTTACAAGAATATCTATGATCATATCTAATTTCGATATAATATTTGATTCCACCTTGAAGTCTGAAAATTAGTAATTACTAATAATTGATGTGATAATATCTATATTCTACTATTTTACCTTAACAATTCTTTACATAAATTTAAAAAGAAAGTCGATTATTCAAGACTGATTTCAACATAGAGTTTCGTTTGGTGGTACATATTTTTTTGTACCAAATGGCGATTTGTAAGTTTGATCTTGAACAATTACGTCGTGAGATCCTACTTGGAGGTCGTGGACGTAGGGCGTGCAGTGAACAAGGTCCTCCTCCAGGAATAACATCCCATCTGTGGGGACAATCGGGACGCCGAAGTCCATGGTGTCGGAAGAGGACAAGTGCACCGCAAATGGGAGCAAACAATGGAATGAAGACTACTCTGGTTCTGCGCAGTCGCAGATCTTGGCCTGTAGCTCCGCATTGTAGAAGGTAATTTTGTTTATTTTTTAAAACAGAAGAATCTCAGAATTACATTTATTTTAATTTGTGAATGTTTGCATAAATGTAATCTCAAAACTCACTTCATAATTATACGGAAAATTATATGTACAATTATTAAATATAACAAGATGATATCTGCTAAAAATCCTTATTAAAAATAATACTCGTGAGTAACATAAAATAAATTTTATTTAATGTGTCAGCTGTCATAAACTAATAACTTATACACAAACCGCTACAGATGTTATATTATAGTTGTTACATTACTTTGTCATATATTTAATAAAGAGAAAAAAGCACAAAATTATGTTATAAATAAAGTTTATTTTTTTAACTACTGCAAACCAAAATCATGTCTTAAAACTTTTTCCGTAGGAAGTTGTTATAATGATAATCTCATTTTAATGATAAAATTATACTAGGTTCTCTCGTAACTCTAATGGAATATAGAATAGCCGCCCCTCATCTTGACGACTGCAAGTGGAGTAATATAACACGAGTAAGATATTATGTAAGATTATTATGTCACAAGTTTACGTGAGTACAAAACATCCAGTTTCATAAATGCACGAAATTACCTTGTGGAGTGAATATAGGCTACCTACCTAGCGAAGTCCAACATAGGTTACGTTACATTCTACCAGAAAACATTTGAGTATACTTTTCTGTTTATAAATAATAATTTTACTAATAGAATTTTGAAGAAATAATCCTACATTTAGGGGATCATTTCACGTATTGTAAAAGTACAATGTCTTTATAATAAAGTTTAGATAAGATAGCCTAACACAAATTAAAGGGCTAAATGTTTATTTCTTATTTTTGACATTAAGCGAAAATAATACTATTGTGCTGAAAACTGTCAGAATTGACGTCTCATAATATGTGTAATATTACTTATTATAATTAATGTGGAAGACCGACCAGATAGACCTGGAATAGTATTAGAGCTGTTGTAAATTATGGTGCAAGTTATTGGGTGTGCTAATCGCGATGTTGGCACCAATACAGCGATTTGCTCAAAACCGATAGGATCGAAAAAAATAAGTTTACTTCTGGTGTTCCAAATTTAAACAATGACATTTTGTTAAAATATAATCTTATAGGCGTATAACATTAGTCTGTACTTTTTTAAATTCTAAACTCAAATTTAATGGTTAATGTTAAAAGAAAGCTGTTTTACTTTTATGTTTGACGTATAACAATTTTGTCGTATAATATTATTAACATTTATGTCAAAATGTCATTGTAAAAAATTATCATAGCGAATTTTTCATAATCACGAAATATGTACTTAGTAATTTTTATTTATTATTTTAAAATGTTAGGCCTACACCTTAAAACTTTTTTGTTGGTATTAAAATGTTTGATCGCATAAGATTGATAATGATTAATAACAAGTAAACATTGGAATATTTATTTTGAAATGAAAAAATATAATGTCGTAAATAATTTAAAATATCCTCATATTGTTATTTTGAATTCACTTTTTTCCCCTCAAATATGATTTCCTCTTAGTACTTTTTGTTTTAACAAAGCTTAAGATAAAGAACCTCAGGGAGAACTAAACACTAATTTAATTTTAATTCTTCAGCAACTCCTTTTGTTGCTAAGTCTTAATATAAAGCTTCAATTTGTCTTTTGTACCTTAATCCTTGTGACTAATAATTAATTATGCAGAGGAGTTCGTGCTTTCCAGACTTCCTAGTCGTGCGTAGATTAGAAACGTCTCTCATTTTAAATTTAATATTAATTTATTTATATTGTCATTGTTGACGTTATCCCTTTAATAAATAGTACTCTAGTGTAATAACTAAGTGTATCATCAATAACTTGCAGTATACTACTATATGTGAATTCAAAATAGGTTTTAATTTTATCTTTGTATATCAATTCAATTGGACCATGTAATACAAAATATTTTGTAATACAGATTTTACGGGCTGAAGTATTAATATGTTTGATAACAAAAATCAAGAGTTGTTTTTATGTGCTTAATATGTTCTTTTGATCTTATTTGCAACTTATTTTGTACATATATAACTATGGTGACAATGATAACACCTTAAGATATAACGAAACTTGAACCTACTTGAAACAAAATTGCTTCTTACTCATAAATAATTAGTTTATATAATTAAGGTTAATTGGTGTATACTATTTTAATAGAAGATTAAAAAGTGTTGCTCTTAAACACAAACTCTTAGCAATCACAATTTAGTCGTCTAGTGATATTGAAGTATATATATGTATTTCTTGATAATGATTAACTTACTTAAAATTATTTTATTTATGACGTTTGGTATTTCTATTTTTAAGGCTTTCTCTGATCACAATTTAGCCTTAATTTAGTTCTAGAAATGATATTTTGAGAGAATAACATCTCAAATGTAGAATATCGCGGTAGTTGTTGTATTGTTTTAGTTGGTAATATAATTGCTCTTTTAAAAGAAACCAATTAGAAACGTTTGTAATTCTAAGCATTGTGATTAACGAATAACCATCATCATATTATGAATAAGGTTTCTGCTTTGTTTTGAGAGTGCGAACTGGCGAAATTCATGTCTGCTGAAACCTTATAACAAAACTAAGCAAGTAAGCTGAACAAAGAAAACAACACCTTGTCTTAATATTCCTCTGGATAATTAGATGGATAGAAATATATGAGAGATAAACAGATGAAGTTTTATAATTGGACACAAGTTCATTTATAAAGTAAATCCACGATAAAAAATATTTTTATATAATATATTTATGTTTTTAATAAAAAGTACAAAATTTGGAAATACGACCAATTAAAATTATTTTTAGTCTCAAACTTTTTTGAACGTACATCATGTAAAATTCGTAGATATAACTGTTTACTTTTACAAATTGGTAAAACGTAATATTTAGCATACACAAAAATACAAATTTTGTGTATATTATTACGAAAAAATTCTAAATTAAAGATTAGTAAAATAATCTTTAAACATTTTCTACATATCCACTTTTCGATTCTTGCGATATTTAGTTACAAAAAGGCTTTCCTTCTAAATATATCTCGGTTTGCTTTCATTTTGATAAAACTTATTGTTTCAAAAATGTTGTTTAATTAAATTAAAGAAAAATTAATAAAACAAGTAATTAAATTTAGCAGGTATTATTTCCTACGTGCTATTTCGAATTTTGAGTTGTGGCTGAAACAAGAAATAAGAACTTTGAATCCTCAATAGATTGTACAGCTTTAATAAATCTCGCGTTACAATGAAAACTTTCTCGTAATATATACCTATCTACAATATCTATCTTAGTGAGATATCTTGGATGTACAGATTTGTCTCAGACTATTGTGCTGATTATTTAATTATCTGTATTTGTAAGTAAACGATTAAGTACGAGACTAATTGAGAGTCTCGTAATAAAGTGTTGTAATTTGTACACTTTATATTATTATAGTTATTTATTATCATATATTATTTATATTATTATATTATCCGTTATTCTAGTCTAACGGAAAATATTGTAGGTTGAAAAAATGTCTTAAAATAAAATTTAAAGCCCTTAATCTAAGGTATATTAGTATTTTAAATTAATGATAAGAGCAATTACATAAGGTAAGTTAAATAAATTCAGTGATTAATATGTAATAATTTATGATCATTTTCCGTTTGTTTGATAATATAATGCTATGAACCTTGATAAAAGAATAATGTGTAATCCTATGTATTGAAATATTGTAAAAAAATATTATGACTTCTTGTCAAACTGCTGGTGTTAGGGGAGGGTCAAAGAGAAACACGAAGAGTGAGAAAATAGAGTTAGTTTCGTGCATCATTTGTACGCAGTTTATTTGTTACACCCCTTGGATATCGGTGTAACAATATATTTTACTAACCTGAAAGGTTGACAAAATTAAACAGAAATTAACAAATGAGATATTAATTTTTTTTTAAATAAAACTTATCAGTCAGATCGTAGCAGCGATCAAGATCCACCAATCATAAAATATATATATTCCGAGTTTTGAAACGCTCCCGTAAACTAACATCTGCTCAAGGTAAACAAAACATCAAGAAATATAGTTTTAACTAGTTGTGATTTTAATTTGTTGATTTACCATTAATCCATTTTATTATTAAATCTAAACATATTGTTGTTTTAAAATTAAAATTAGTTAACTAATAGAAAATTTACAATTTCAAAATTTGTTAAAGGTTAAAAATTATTTCTGAGAGGATTGCATATGCAAGAGTACTGGCCTACTCTATAGTTCAAGTAAACAATAACTTCAGACTTTTAAAAATGTATGTCTTTTTATTTTATTACATAATAAAATGTCGTTATTATTTCTATCATCTATAAGAAATAATAATTTGTTGTTCCCAAATTAAAAAGCTTTTTTACTTTGATCTAATTTATTACTAACTGCTGCATAAAGCCACCTAAATTGGCGCTTTATTCATATTATTGATGTTCTAAACGCGAAATCGCCAATTATTTTACCACATATCTTTACTTGTATTAATTCTAAAGTCGTATTATCTCTTTCTCCGCTTGCAGTAAAATTATAATATTCCTGAAAGAGAAACACTTATACTTTTGAATCAATATTGGAAAAACATTATTATTAGACCGTGACATAATCAAACATTAATTACATATTTTGCAGCAAATAAAGTACAATTTTCCGTTTTATCTGAATTGAATAAAATCGTTAGCAATAAGAAAATTCTTTTCACGTTAAATCATTTCCCAAAGGCTTAATATAATAGAATAAGACAGAATCATTATAAACAAATCATTACTGTCAATAATATACAGAACAACACCTCCTTGTATATAAACGTAATACAATGTCCCTACTAAACACCTGATATTCCTCTCGGTTAACTACTCCTTACGATAAGAATTTGGTTAATAATATACATCATTGTACGTAGGAATGTGAGATATAGGTGGAAACATAGCGTGTGAACTCTGACTTCGCACCAGATGGTAGTGCAACCATCAAGGCCGCCATCGCCAGTCTGTTTACAATAAAAAGGACAGTACAAGTCAGGGCGTGACTAACACGATCTGCAAAATGCGGGAACTGTGACGTCACGTGACAATGATTTAGGGCCAAAAATATTTGTGCGAAATCTTCGTATCGTATACACTAGTGCAAGAGAGAGGAAGAGAAAATTCAGTCTACTGGGTCAAGAGCATAGAATGAAACAGTCAATGTCGTGACTAACTGTCGCAGTTGAATGCGGATGTGACGGTGAAGGGCGCGCGACTCCATAATAATTAAAGCAATCACCAAATGTGGATGTAAAATTATGGTAATTACATAACGGGAATTGTCCTGAAACCTACAAATACTTAATACTCACTAATAATCAAAGATTTATTTTTTCATAAAAATACAGAAACTCGCCTCATAATAATTGAGTATATTGCCTTGATTTGTTTTTCTATACAGTTATCGATAGCAAACCACGTGCTTCTGTGTCGTATCAAATTCAAAGTGTGGACAAAATAACTATGCGTGACATACGGTTGTAGAAGTTCAAGTACAGTTCATAGTATATATTTCCTTTTATACTTTATCCTTGTATTTTATCCTTAAATTTTATTGCACTTTTTATACCAAAATATTATACTATGTTTTTTAATTTAGCTGTGTTTTTTAATGAAATCTGAATATAAACTGTATTGTTAAACTAACTGAGCAATTACATTTTATTGTGATTTGTTTTATTTTATCCGTTATCCGGTTAGAATAACCTTAAAAAAAAATAAATAAAAAATAAATAAATAAAAAATAAAATAAAATATTATCATAAACTGTGATTTTTTTGTCACGTAGAAGTTGATTGTAGTACGAAGTTGTAATTGTAAAGTTGTAATGATGCGAGTAGTGATTTATTGTAAAATGTGTAATGTAATACGTCACCACTTTGAATCTGTGTCAATAATGTGACACATGACACAAGCAAAATGAAGTATTTGTACTCCATTTGTAAAAGGAAATATTACTGTATTTTATGACAGAATCCAATTGGTATTGTTTTGTATTTAAATATAATACGAATATATTGTTCAATCTATTTGTCTTTGAAAATTTGCGTAAATACAGGTCATCGCCATAGATTAGAATAATATATACATTTATTATTTTGAATATATATTTTTTATAATTATTTGTTATTTTTGTGCTTGTTTTCCTTTGTAGTTGTTTTATTTCTCGCTTTTCTTTTCATTTTATAAGCGTTGATATTAAGCGCAGTTTTAAACTAAAAATTTATATTTCACGAAATTTTCTGTTTATTGTAGCCATGCAACATTAAAGGATTGAAATGTTTACGAAATTTAAAGAGGTGGCGACAATTTCAGTTTATAGATTGAAAACCCTAACATGTTTTATACAAGGCATGCGTGTTTTAACCACTTCAGTAGAGATATCGAGACTTTAGAACCAGATTGGAGTGGGGGATGGTAGGGGTAACCACGTGACCTAAGCCCGCCCTTAACCCTGCCCCTTCCCCTTCCCCTCGACCTAAGCCCCTCCCCATGCCCCTTCCTCATGCCCCCTCACAATACCCCCTCCCCATCCGCCATTTTTGTTGACGTAATTTGGAGACGCCATTTTGTTTTTCTGCTACCGTTGTTGTCGTCACACACGTGACGTCAGACACTTAACTTTTTTTTTACTAGTGGGATTCGAACCTGTGAAGTTCGGATTTGAAGGCAGACGCACTACCGACAGAGCTATCGTTTACTGCAGTAATACTGCATAGTATTACTCGTTGTATATTTAATGCAGTATATAAGACGCCATGTTTGTTGTTGAAATTTGTTACCGACACCGCCGTCGTCTACGTTTTAGGAAACCAGAGTTCACCACCATATTGGCTTGATTATTACGTAAGGTAGAAGTCACCTGTTGTCGATATAGATCGGTATCGTTTATATTTTGTGTGTGCACCATATTGGTTTAATATCCACCATGAATGGGGAGGACAGTACACTTAGTTAAAATCAAACAATGGAGGTCGGGTACGTACTCCGTACCGTAAGGCGTACCGAGTTTTACCGAAAAACTCGCGTACGCCTTACGGTACGGGTCTAGCTCGTACGTCTAAGTAAAGGTTGCTCCAAGGTGATGTTTGTAATAACACACTAATCCATAGTAGTGTCCACAGCCAGCATAGCATAGTACTAGGGCCAGCATAGTTCCTCCGTTGGCTACTAGGGCGTAGCACCGGTCAATAACCAACGTTTGTAATTGTATGACAAGTTGACTCACACGTCTAGAGCGTAGACAAACCTAAGTTTACCACAGCTTGTAGTAGAATACCCGGCACTTGAGAACCAGATTGGGGTGGGGGATGGTGGGAGGTGTGGGGGGCGTGGTTGTGGAGGGTGGGATGTATGGTGGGGGATGGTGGGAGGTATAGTTGGGCGTGGTTGTGTATAATGGAAGGTATGGTGGGGTGTGATGGGGATGGAGGGGGCTGGTAGGAGGTATGGTTGGGCGTGGATGTGGATGGTGAGAGGTATGGTGGGCGATGGTAGGGGATGGTGGGGATGGTATAAGATGTGGTTGGGCGTGGTTGTGGATAGTGGGAGATGGTGGGGATGGTGGAAGGTTATGTGGGAGGTGTAGGGGAGATGGTGGGAGGTGTTGTGGGAGTGGCTGGGCTGTTGGGGTATGGTGAAAGGTGTGGTGGGATATGGTGGTGGGAGGTGTAGTGGGAGTGGTTGGGCCTTGACGTCACATGTACACATTGACAATAGAGACTTCAGACCCTTTAGTGTTACCCGAAGGCGAACACACGACTGAGCAATTGTGTACTAGCCGAGTAGTCCCTCCAGAGGACCCCCACCACCTCCAACCAGAGCGCACCACCATAGGTTTTACCCTGAATTATATGCCTGTACTTTTCGTAGAAGTTTTGACATGTACCTCTCACCGTAAGACGTACCGATGTTTTCGCTGCCGCGTTTTTGACGCACCGAGTTTTTTGGTCGTACCTCTAGGTTAAGGTTACTATGAGGTTATGTATACAACAAATCAATATTCAAAATACAGAGTAGTGTCCACAACTGGTACATTTAACCAGCTAACAGGTATATCGGTTACTGATTGGATGTTTGGGTTGGCAAATCGGTTGCTAGAAGTATATTTTGGTTGGTAAATCGGTTGTTAACATGATATTTTGGTTGGTAAATCGGTTACTAAAAGTATATTTTGGTTGGTAAATCGGTTGGTAAAAGTATATTTTGGTTGGTATTTCGGTTGATAAAAGTATATTTTGGTTGGTAAAAATATATTTTGGTTCTTAAATAGTTTGCAAAAACATCTTCCATAATAAGACCAACACAAACACACACACACACACACACCTTAAACACAGTGTCTCGTGTAACAATTGGCACTGTGTCAAGGATTGGACAGGTACAAAACAAATATGGGCAGTGGTAAGCATAGGTTTAGGCAAAAGTAGGAACATACACTTTTCATACAATATAATAAACATAAGTTAGAGATAGGTTAGGTTAACTATCTTCGGTCATAGGTTTTAGGAGCAACACGTTTACGATACATAAACACAAGTAGGCTGTGGTGAGCATAGATTTGTCTGCGCTCTAGTAGCTCTAGCCGTGATGGACCGGTGCTACACCCTGGTAGCTAACGGAGGAACCTCATATAAATATATAACACATTAAATGTACCAGCTGTGGACACTACTCTGTATTTTGAATATTGATTTGTTGTATACATAACCTCAGTGTAACCTTAACCTAGAGGTACGACCCAAACCCTTACCGTAAGACTTACGGTAATGGGTACGTGTACAAACTTCTACGAAAAGTACAGGCATATAATTCAGTGTAAAAACCTACGGTGGTGCGCTCTGGTTGGAAGTGGTGGGGGTCCTCTGGAGGGACTACTCGGCTAGTACACGATTGCTCAGTCGTGTGTTCGCCTTCGGGTAACACACTAAAGGGTCTGACGTCTCTATTGTCAATGTGTACATGTGACGTCAAGGTCCAACCACTCCCACTACACCTCCCACCACCATCTCCCACCACACCTTTCACCAAACCCCAACAGCCCAGCCACTCTTACAACACCTCCCATCATCTCCCCTACACCACCCACCACACCTCCCACCATCATCTCCCACCACACCTCCCACCACCATCTCCCACCACACCTCCCACATACCCCAACAGTCCAGCCACTCCCACAACACCCCCATCATCTCTCACTACACCTCCCACAACACCTGCAACCAGACCTCCCACCGCACCTCCCACCATCCCTACCATCTCCCACCATCCACAACCACGCCCAACCACACCTCCCACCAGCCCCACCACACCCCTACCTCCTTACCTCCCACCATACCTTCCACCATCCACAACCACCCCCAACCACACCTCCCACTATCCCCCGCCCAATCTGGTTCTCAAGTGCCGGGTACTCTACTCACTTCTTTCATTATCTCCAACCAAATTTAAAGCTGATATTTTTAAAATAGTAGTAGATGTTATTGCTAGTAGTCTTTATGTTATATTATGTACTTGCTGGTTATACTTGTTTCTTAGTTATTATGTGATTATAATTATAATCACTGCACTTAACACTGTCTATATTTCAAAACATATAGACAATAAAGAAAATCTAACACTATGAGTAATTGCAAATAATAGCACACTCATTACGAACACTTACATTAAGACAAGGTAATTATTTTATTTAAAATATTTAAATATTTTAAAAATATATTGCACCAAAAAAATAGAACAATTATTTAAAACGAAGTCACAATTTGAGTTTTTTAATATGTGTAATCCATGTGTTAAACATACTAAATCCATACTCAGCCTAACCCATGTGTTAAAAGGAAAAATTAAAATATTTATAATTATTTCTGAAAATAACACTTACCATAAATATTAAATATTTAAAAACTTTCGCTTTTATAGTACAGTCAAATATAAATTGAGAATGAAGGAAGAATAGAAAATCTTTCAATTATTGTGAAGCATAATTAGGTCGAAAAGATCATCCACCATGAAATTGTTTCAAAGACAGAAACAGAGTGCTTTTATAAAAGTTAACTTCATTAAACAAAAAATGTAACTTGTTTTCATTTTCATTATCATGAGTTAATGGATATTTAAATAGACTTTCAGCTTGTGACTAAGGATAGTCCATCTAAATTACCTATACTAATTTGCTCGTAATTTATTTGAAATGTATTTTATCTTTAACAAATAATTTAATTTGTAAATCTCTAAGAATTTACTTACCATTGAAATGTAATCTAGCGACTACAAACTCTAACAAGGTGGCTCTGGAGAAATCCAAATCCAATTTATTTCTATTCCTTCTGAGTAATATCTACATCTTTGCCAACATTTCGGTTTTAGTGTTAATACTGAAATACTCTTGTCTCTTACATCTACATTGAAAACTCGTTTCTTCCTTTTAAGTATTCGTTAAAAAGTGATTATGAATAGAATCTGGTAGTTTACAAAAAAAAAATATTTCACTTTAAACAAGCTTCCCTTGTA
>OY740766.1:90912782-91197386 GCA_963513935.1 Aphrophora alni
TTAAAATACAAAAATTACTTTATTTCTAACATTAGTTAAAACTTGAATCTGCAAATTATTAGTTCCCTTTGATTTTAATATATTTCTTTACAATTTTAATTATTACTTTAATTTATATTAACATTTATTATCTTTTTAAATCTCGGCTAGCTCAGTTTTAAAATTATTTAAACAACAAAATCTCTTAATCTCGGGTCATATGGCTCAATTGAAAGTGAAATAGAATTTAAAAATGAATTTAATAATTAACAATTTGTTTGGTACTTATCAATTTGCTGGTCCTTCTGATAGGTCGATTTGCACTTTTCCACTACACATAAACTTTAATTTACTCTTTATTAAAAGACACCACACTGCTCAAAACACTTTCTTCTTTGGTGATAACGCTTTCTCTCCCTCCCTGAGGTGTTCCAAATTTCCAGCTTCTTTCTGCGATGACTGATATCCTTTGGCTCTGGTGAATTGAAACTCCTTTTCTCGATCTGCTTTATTAAAGAAAACTCCACAAAACTCCTAATCTGTACTTCCTAATATTACTTAAATCTTCCTTTCCTTTGACTCTACTTTAAATTAAAAGTTATCAAAACTTTTCAATAAACAAAGAGACTTCTTGTCCCTTTATTTGCTGTTAAACAATTCTATGGAACACAGAGCAGACTATCTGTGCCCCACAACCTTACGTCTCGGTGACCCTTGTAAGACTCCTCAAGAAACTATTTTTTAAGACTCCTTCTCTCGAACACTGAGGTTTCGCGCCCTGTTCGCTGATTCGTGGATTTTCCTTAGCTTTCTCTACATGTGTTCTTTCCCGATTTCTAGTGGTTGTTTTTAAATCTTTCCGTTGTGTTTTTAAGCTTGAGAACGTCTTCGATTGGCCGACCTACTTTCTCCTTGCGTTTTTGTGTTTTTTTTCTGAAGTACCGTTAGGCTTTCTACTTGTATACCGTTAAGACGCTGGCTTTCCCTTGATTTCTCTTTTTAGTAAAAAAACTCTCCGCTACCCCAAGAATTCCGTTACTGTACACACGTGTTTGCTTCAAGGTTGTTGAAATCCTAGTTCTATTGTAATCTAGCACGTACATTTTTTAACTGCAGGCGACAGCTGCCGTCTCCCTTCATTTATTCAACATTGTTCTATTTTTCCATATTTATTGTTTTATATAAGTTATTTTAATTAATTTATTATTAGATGTCATGATTGCGATATTTTATTTTAGTTGAGATCATGATATCGTTACATCACACACCTTCCAAACGACTAAGTCATAGTCGTAGAAACACATTCACAAATCGTTACGTTTTATAGGTTGTTTAAACTGGTCATATTGTAATATATAAGTCTTTGAAAGACCTCTTATTATTAAAAAAAAAATCATTAACTTATAATGTGAAGCGAAGTAACTTCATCAGCTTGAAAACGTAACACAACAAAGATGTTAAATCCCTTCAGATTATCATGTCACAAGTTTAAATGAACACAACACATCCAGTTTAATAAATGTACCAAATTACGTTATACAATGATTATATGAATTTAAGTAAAGAACGCGGTACGTTATGTTTTACCACATAATTTTAGAGTAAAGATTTGTTTAGTAAATATTCTTTAATAAATATAACTTTTAGGGTATTTTATAAGGACTTACACTATTGTGACAATTTCATATCATGCCAACAATTGGTGTTCGTTAGTTATTCTAAATACAAACTCGGAGAAGATCCGAAAATCACATTAAACTAAATTTATAGTTATACAATTAAATATAAAGGAATACGAATTTTGTAGTTTGTCCGTTGAAACATATTAGTAGTCAGTCAAGTTTATAGTTAAACTATAGTGAATGTGTTAGTTGTTGCGTAACATTTTAATACTAATTTATTATTAAGTGTTGTAATTGTTTTGTAGAATGTTTTCTTTTTCTCTTTTGAGAAATCAGATATATAACTTTAAAATATAGAAAGTTTACAAAGATTTTAATAGAAGGTAGGGAGTGTAATATCTTTCACATAATATGTACAACTACAAGGCCCGCTAAAGCGAGACACTGCCACAGGCGAAGCGAGAGGAGACAGTTTAATATATACACATCTACCAACACAATAATTGACCTCTAATAGACAGTTAGCAAAATCTTTGGGAATTCTGTAAAATCCTAGAAGATTTTTTGATTTTCAATCAACTGTGGCTACTATTTACTCTGTTATTAGTCTTATCCTTGATAAAAATACGACCTGAGTTTTAAGATTTTACTTGCTATACGAGTGTGAGATCTAAAATTATATATATTTAGTAACATTATGCCGAAGCTTAAGGCTATCAAGGACTCCAATTCCATCTGATGAGTCAATGCCACTTCGTGTGTTGTTATCATCTGTTGTAAAACAAATTAAAAATATAATATAGCAGCTGTTTTATTTTTTTAGTGCTAGTTATGACGTTTGTTTAAGGCATATATTATTTGGAAATTAAACTCATGGAATATAATTGAGGTAAGAATTGATTGAGTATATAAATAAAGAATTCCTTGGCAGCTATTTTGGTTTAAAAGAAGCAATTATATACGTAAGAAGAAGTCGTTAAATAATGTCAAATCAGTTTTCTATGAACAAATTGGAGTAAAGTTAATTTCCCAATTTGATGTATGTGTAAATAATTTAATTTCAAGTAATATAGTTTCTCAAATTCCTTTTGTACTTTTTAAGAATAAAACTTACTCATTGAAAATGCAATAAAGATAATCTGGAAATTATAACTTCTATGTTCCTAGCCGGTGTATATATTTTGAATCACGTTTAATAGAAATTAAAATAAATAACTCGATTCGTTTTCATCTTTGCTATGTATATAAAACACCAAGTTGTAACTGTTTTGCACCTATTTTATAGACACTAATTTCAACTTTATAACATTTTAATTTATTTTTGTAAATCTCGAAAAATTTACTTTCCTTTAAAAAGTGCAATCTTGCGTCTATAACGTTTTGTTAGAGAATTCCGAAAACAATTTATGATCAAGTCCTTAGAATTACATCTTCTTTGCCAAGATATCTCTTTCAAGTTTAAAATTAATTAAAATCTTTCCTTGAGATAATCTCTTCTAAATCAAGATGGTCATCACTGTTTGGGGTTTAGCATTTATTTGATAGTCACAACTATATAACAAAGAAACAAATTTTATATATTTCAACATATTAATTCAGGTAACAATTTGTTAGAAAATTAATTAATGATTCTTTTACATTTAAGTTAATCCCCAGAAACTTGACTCAGCCGATTTCACTTACAACTCTAATATGATGGTTGAGTTTTGCTTTATTGAAATAAATTAGCTCTAATTTCTGATATAATTTTACAGCTTTTATAAAATCTCTAAATATATTAGAAAGATAATTTATTTAATTATATTTAAGTATACTGTATATGAGATAACACTTGAGTATTGATAATAAGTATTATAAAATAGAAATTATACACAAGGGAATTCATTCTTGCATACCTCATTAGTCGGAATATAATAATTTTTGTAATAAATAATTATTTCACTTATCGTCCCCAGTACTTTGTTACCGTTGTATTATACAACGGCCGTTTCGGCTATTCAGCTATTTTCAAGTTAAAAAAAAAAGTTTTGGCAGGATGGTCCATTGTCAATTTAAAATACAAACCCTTAATTAATGTAGATGATTAATTAATGTAGATGCATTACGTAAACACAAGAAACATATATAAAAGACACACGAATACACTTTTTTGTTGTGGAGTCAATTTATGTTCCATACGCCGGTCCCAACATTCCGTTACGTACGTTACGCGGGCTACATTATCCATAGAGGGGGTTGCTTTTCTTTAGTAGAATGTTATTAAATGCGTTAGAATTTAAATTGAGTTTTTTATTTATTAGTATAATAATACAACTGTAAACAAAATACTGGAGACGGTAAACGAAATAATTGTTTATTCAAATCAGTATTACGAATGACGACAACCAAACGTTAAAATATTGTTTAAAAGCTACAATGTACGTTATATTAAAATAATTTAACGCCTTCAATAAGCGTATGGGTAAATGTGTCCAACTAATACAGAAAACAATTGTTTGTATGTGTAGATTTAGAATGATTTATTATTAAAAATATAATTTTGGTAAATTAATTGTTTAATATGCCTGACTTTTTGTTGCACTAGATACGATACCTTTAACGAGATTTATTAAAGATGTTATTTTTACACGAAACAGGTAATTTATTTTTGATTAAAGATTGTTATAACAAATATATATCTTGTATTAAATAATAACTTAACTTTAAATATTGTTATAATTCCAAGACATTTTAAAACATATACAATTCAAGTTGTATTGATTTGAAAGAGATTCAGACGACCCAGTGATGCAATAACATGAACTCCCCAGTGTTGAAATCAGTAGAATGTTATCTATTATATGCTACGTATTCAATATAGGTTATTCAAACCACGATAAATATTAATATAGATGTCATAAGTAAAACATCTCATATATTTTTAAATATGTGGATAACAAGATACTTGTACAGTAGGAACTCACTTTGAACTTAATAATTTTTGTCACGAAAACAAACGATTATTCGGAGTAGATGAATTGAGCTCTGAAACAAGTTATTTACGCCCTCTTAACGTTCAAAACCTTATAACACGTAGTACACCTAATAATTGCAAAATGTGATATAAAACTTGTGCAATTAAAAATCAAGTAGAAATACATGAAATTTGCAAAATGTTTTTAATATTAGTATTGTACAGGATTATCATGAAATAATGGTGGGGTTTTGAACATGATTTAAATGAAAACAGAATTACTGTCAGCTGATGTTGTTTATTTATCTAAATCGTCGCCTGGAACAGTCTTGTTTACATAACTAATAAATTTGGATATGTGCACCAAATTAGTCGCTTGGCAAATGTCCAATTGATAATCAAGTTCTGCCCGAACGTTAATTAACATGTCTTTGTTAACGGTTGGCATTACTTCACTAATCCTGTTCCTTAAGTGATTTAGGTTACGAAATTTCTCGATAAACGATGTTTTTGGTATACCCCAATGGGTACATTGGTTTATAAATCTACATCAATAAGTTGTATTTACATACTTTATGTAAAGTAACTGTGTCCAACAATAGCTTTATCTTGAATTTAAGTATAACAATAATAAAAGTTTTATATTTTCATCAAAATTCTCTAACTTCTTTCATAGAAATTGAGTATATTTGCTTTACCCTCCTTCCATTTTAAATTTTGCACTCCAAGGTGGACTATATCCATCCATGTCTTCTGTTTCCTTGTTGAAACAAATTGGAAGTATTGACAAAACACTACATGTGGGAAGGATTGCAAAAATGTCTAATTTTGTAATTACTACATGATGTGTGTTTTCCTTTCTTCGCCTTCCTTTTATAAATTCATATTGAATTTAAATTTTTTTTTTATTGATGGAGATTTTTAACTTTTTTCAATTAAATCCAAAAATAAACTGTAACTTTAAAACTAAATTACTGATCCTGTGAAAACACCATTTAATGTATCTTAAATGGTCAATTTATTAGTCACTTAAAATGTTTCAACATTATAGTTTATGTTTAGAAAGTAAATACATTTAATAGTCTCTTTAATACAGAATATTTAAATAACACATTTAATTTTTCTATAAAATTCAATCTGCTTCTACAATGTAGTATAAGCACGTGAATGGATATCTTCTTCTCTCAAGGTTTAAAAACGAGAAATAGTATGAACGAAATATACTCAATTTACATAAAGATAAATTACTGTACTTTTTAGGAGAGAGAAAAAAACCAAAACATTATTGTGTTTAAATTTAAGACGAAGGTTAAATTCAAATTATGTTCGATACATTTGAATTTTAAAATATATATTATCGCATAGATTTTTGTGTTAAATAAAGTAATATTATATACATTCCTATTATAAAACATATTATAGAATGTTATTCATCTACTTGTTTTTCTCTTGAAAGTAAATATATTTCGTACTGATATTTTAATTTTGTGAATCAAATTTGGTTTTGAGTTTATTAACGTGCTAAAAGGCTTCACACGTTTTCAACTTTTATAATAGGTTGCCATTTTACATAGGTCATAGGTCGTTTTGGTGACCAAGAGTATCGGTTCAGCGTATGTGCATATCCTTTTTGTAAGAGTCTAATACCATGTCAGTTAATCGGGTCCATATTAATAGCTTTGGGTTTTACGTTCTATTATTTTTTTTTGTTCAGCTTACTTGCTTAGCTTTCTTGTATTGTTTTAGGACTTGTGTGGTAATGGTTTTAGCCAAACTGTACTCAAGACATCATTAATATATGTTAAATGTTCATTAATTCTACAGGTCATGTTAGAAAGAAAATAACAGAACTGAAAGTCAAATATGGCCAGCTATATTGGCCCCTGGGAGGCAAGTCTAAGTTATCAATACAAAATAAAATATTAATATAAAATTAGATTTTGAAGCCCGTCTGGGTGTATGGCATACAACTGTGGGGTTGTGCAAAAAAATGTCAGATTAAAAAGATTCAAACTTTTCAAAATAGAGTTTTACGAAACATGGTCAACGCACCATGGTACATACGAAACATCGACCTACATCGGGATCTTGGAATTCCAGATGATTTTAGTGAAATAAAAAGGTTTGCTACAAGTATGAATTCTCGTTTGAAACGACACGTAAATGCAGAGGCAGTCCAACTTCTTGACAACTATAATCTGATCAGAAGACTGAAGAGAACGAAACCTTTTGAGTTAGTTTAATTGTGTGGTGCACAGTGTATCCGTGAATAGAATATAATTTATAATATAACATTTTTTTTTCACTATTGGGTGATCTCTATGATATGTAATACATTCCAGAAACAAATTAATGTTTAGTCTGTAAGACTAGTTTTAATGTAATACAACAAAAAAATTTAAAAAAGTACATAAAAGTCTGCAACATTAACAACTTTTGATTTCCTATGTTTTTATAACAAACTAGAGTTCACTCTTCTTCGCTCTTTTTGATTTTGTTTACAAAATTTAGTAAAAACAGTAGCTTTGCTTCAAAAAAGGTAATTATTCAAAAATTTAAAATAATAAACGCATAACTTGACTTTATTATGACTATTTTTGTTTGCCCTAAATACCGGAAATTAGCACTTTTTTAATAATTTATAGATTTTATAAATCTCGAGATTTATGTATAAATTATGGACAAAGTAATTAACAGGGTCATTATGAAAAATGATTGAACACTGTGAACAGTGACCAAAACATTTGGAGCAAGGTGATAAATATTTGATAATTTTGCTAATTGTCATTTTGTCCGTGCATTAGGCATAAGGCTACACACTATCAGTGCAGTATGATTTAAATATTTAATAATCTATTATTTATTTTTAAAGTAATTTTTATTTATCTATAATTACAAAATAATAACAGTATTCAAATAAAAAAAAAATTCTTTGAACTGTTGAATTTTGGTGTCATTTAGAATTACACATCTTCTTTTCTTTACCCCATTTGCAGTTATTTGAATTGCATCCAATTTTGCAGTTCCATCTGTTGTAAACCTGTCATCCTGAAATCCATGACACTCTTGCACACACCCGAAGTGAAATTTATAGATCTGGTACTTCTTTAACAGCCAAGAAATTTTCATTGCAATAGCAAATTGATTTATTGATTATAATTGATTTAATTTTTCGTACTTAGTGGCCAGTTTATATATATTTTTTGATTCAGCGGTCAGAAAAACAGCTAAAATATTTCTTTCATCCTCACGTGATCGGTACCCGAAGAAATACTGTTTCACCAACATTAGCAGTTGCGTATTTTCCATTTTAGGGACATTCATTTGGGTTGCTTGCTTTTTAATATTGGACAAAACCATTTTTTTTTATTTCAGACGATATCTTAAATTTATTGCTCTATTGTAGTATCTAGTTTTTGATATTAAATTTCATCAGTCAATAGCATTTCTGCGGTTGTATCATTCGTGGACAACCATACTTGATGACGATGTTTGAAGTTCCTTAGTCGCATTATTATTTGAGGGTAGTATTTTCCACAAACAGTAACACTTTAACCCATCCAATGCATTTGTTAGATTTGTTAGTCTCTAGCCAAGAGCTCAGAATGTTTCCAACATCTTGGTTTGACTGAACATTATCTTAAGTTTATTCTACTAACTGCAATGTTCCTTAATAACACTATTAGCAAATTCTCTACCTTTATCAGTTTGCAAAATACTTGGTGTTTGAAATATTGTCAATATTTCTAAAAGGACGTAATTTCACACAGATTAAAATAATCACAGTAATCTCGGTCGTAATTTTTTGCGTGTGTTTGCTTTTAGTTTTTTATCTGTGCGGTTTCTTCCACTATGTCCGATCGATTGGTCAATGCCAGGAATTACTTGAGCTATTTCTTCACTCTGTACATAGTATTTAATTGCAGAATATCCTCCTTTTAAAGAAGAAATCAGTTTCTCAGTGATTCCTATACAAACATCAAATCGGGGCAAACGCTGAAACTCTTCGGGTAAGTTTTGGCGGTTGTTCAACTTTTTACTGCTTCACTTTCTCGATTATGTTCAAATACTTTTTTGGTAAGAATTTGAGTGTTCTATTTTTTAACCGGTGATAATTTATTGAAAAGACGTTATGTATTATGATTCGCATGTTTCATGACTTCAATAAATGTACGAAAATAAAGTTGCTAAAAGCTTAACACAAGCAAACCACACGCATTTACTGTAGATGAATGCTTGGGTGCTGAATGGCCGGTGCGATCGGATGTTCACTGACAAGCCCTCCTAGTGACATATAGCACTTACAGATTTGTTTCCACATTGCACGGGACGTGTGATGAATTATGTATAATGTGTGGTCAAAATGAAAAATTTGCAATTATTTATTACTTTTTCGATCACTGGGAAAAGTTCTCGAACAATTTTCATAGTGATCTGGTATTCAGTTTGTCCATGTCATAAATATTTATCTACAAAAACAATGTATTTAGATAAATAATAACACAGTGCAGATATTTTCCCACGCGACTGTTTAGATTATTTAATAAGAATGTAATTCTCAGATTATATTTTAGTACACAATTTAATCTGAGACGAACTGAAGGACAACTTCTTTGGTCAAAACCAAACGTAGCTTAGTTCGTTATTTTTCCTTAAAAATAAATCTAGAAAATAATACTATTGTTTTAATTTTTTTTGCAATTTGTACATATTACATTATCGTTGCTATATATGGTTAATCTTCTATTGACAATGATGTAAGTTGAATTAACTTATTAAATACATTACAGTGATCCCTAACTTAACGTTGATTTATTTTCTTAAATTAATAATAAGGACAATTGTATAAGACAATATAATTTCGAAATTAATTGTACGACTATTTGTTATTCAATCATATGTAATTTGCATTTAGTTTATATTAAAATGATATGTACCTTGGTGAATTACTTTGTTAAAAGAATAGCGAGGTTATGTATTGAAGTATCGTAAAAAATATTGTAATTTGTTGCTAAACTTCTGGTGTTAGGGGAGGGTCTAAAGATAAACACGACTAGGAAAAAATGGGGTTAGTTTCGTACACGCTTGTCACGCTATCCATTGGTCATGGATATTGAATGGAAAGAAAAAAAATAGATTTTAGAATATTGAATAAATTAAGAATTTTAAACTTATAAAGTTGAATGTAATTATTAAAACCAGATGGGAAGCATGTAAATATCAAAACACAGATTAATGGTTAATTATAATTAGTTTCGTAAGGAGGGAAACACAAATAACATATAAGGGAATTCAGTAACTGTGTATAGCATTAGTTGAAATATGTAAGTGTATACTAAATAAACTTTAATTAAAAGCTACAATTTACGTTTAATTAAAATAAAACAACCTAACCTCCTCTCTTAGCACATGCCTAAATCCATGAAACTAATGAGGGAAACAAATGTTTGTGTACTTTATTTAAGTGTTTCTTTACTGCAATAAAAAAATGGTTATTTAAAATCTAATATACCTACCTGTGACTTATTAGGAGTAAAAATTGATCTTGACAAGACTCTGTAAATTTATTCTTAAATCAATCTGTTTACTACAAATAGTTCTTGTATTAAATATCCTTAAATGTTTTTATGTTACCAAGAACATTTTTAACCAAGTACAATAAAACCGAATATTGATTTGAGACTGATTCAGACGACCTTCAGTAATATGAATTCTCCATTGTTTAAAATCAATAAAGTTTTGTCTAGTATAAGCAATATAATACTCAAAGTTATTTGAAATATGAGAAATATCAAAATAGATGTCATAAGTAAAGTATCTTGTATGTTTGAATATATGGATATAAAATACACATGATATTTGTACCGTAGGGATATACGAATACGTTAAACCTAATACTCTGGATCACGAGAATAAAAACTTGCTTGGAGTACATGAATTGAGCTTTGTACCAATCTATGTACTCCCTGTTACAGTTGAAAACCTAGGTATCTTGTCGTACGTAGTACGCCTAATAATAACGTTTACATAATGAAAACAAATATGAGAATAGAAACTCCTACAATGAAAAATCAAGTAGAAATGTTTGAAATCTACAAAAAGTTTTAAAAACTAGTAGACTCTACTGTATAATATATCAATGCAAATGAGTTTGTATAAACCACTTTTCCCAATGTAACTGTGTCCAACACACTTTCGCTTTGAATTAAGTACAATAATATTACAATTTTTATTTTTTCGTAAAAATACGGTAATGTGTCCTTATTTAAATAGATTTTATTTGCTTTATTCTCCTTTTCTTTATTAATACACAACGTTACGTTGTGAAACATATTCAAAGTGTTCACAATAACAAATTGAATAAATCACTACGCGTGGCGTACGATTGCGGAAAACGATAAAAATAAGAGATTACATAGTGTATGTTTCCTTTATTCATCTCCCTTTTGTAAGTATATTAAACTTATATTGCAATATTTGTATACCAAAAAATATAATATATTAATGGAACGATTTAGCATTTTTTCCATTGAAGTCTAAATACAAACCGTATCGTTCACACTAAATTAGCAATAAAGTATTTATCACACGAAATGTGACAACAGTTATCTTGTCGAAATATTCCTTTTCTTTAAAAAAGAAGAAACTTTTTTGCCGCTTATAAGAAAATATTACACAAATAAATAACCCATTAATTTTATTATCTCGCAAAAAACATCAGATATTTCAAAATAATTTGTTTTTGTTGTAAGATTGTTTAAACATTACAGTTTATGTTTCGACCTCATTAATAAATAAGTTAAATCATTCCACATATATACAGACTACTGTATATAGATAATAAAAATTGGAGATTTGAAAAGAAACCATAGAGGAATAACTATACTATATTAAACTTGTATAAAATGTGTCAACCTTTTGTATCTATGTCAACAATGTAGTAGAAGCACTTGAATGGATTTCGTCCTCCTTGGAGAATTAAAAACTAAAGAACTGTGAAACAAATGCAATTTATATAATTTTTAAAAATTATTGTTGTATTTAAATATTAGATTAAGGTATTGATAGATATATTGGCCTTTAAACACTTGCAATAACACAAGATATAGACGTTTTGAAAATATTTCGTAGATTCGTTACTTGATCACCTCTTTGACTTGTTTTATTTCTCATACTTATTTTCGTTTTAGAAAGATTGTTTTGGATCTTTCTAATATGTTAAATGGCTTATGTTTTCCACATTAAAACACATTCTTTAAGGAGAAGCAATTGTATAAATTAAACTTAAGTTAACTATAGAAGTTAGTAGATTTATTAAATATTAGCAGTTTTTTTGCGGAATATGGTACCCTTCGACCAGTAAAACTTCCATAGATATGTTTGTCTTAAAAATGTGAATGAAAATCTTTACATAGAAGATGATTGTTCATAAAATAATTTAATCAAACATATTACATTTTAAATTAACATTTTTAACATTGTTAAAAATCCTTTTAAAACAAAAAGGTATATCCTGATAACGGCTGATAAGTAACGTATAGTAGTAGACCTAAGAACTATATTGTTATTAAGTTTTAATTTACAGATTTGTTCTTAGTTTACTTGGTTTTAAATACCAGTTCTATAAAGTTCTAACTTCCATACGTATCTAGAATTAATAAATAGTAGTCTACTTGTATATGAATAATTTTTCGACTTTTTGTGCTAGTTAAAAGCTTATTATATGACCGGTGAAACCATGCAACAATTTAAGCAAGTCTAATAAACAAACAAAATAACAGACGGAATAACGCAACGCTATCACTCGGGCTCTAATCTTAATAAACTTTATCTGTCCATTAATTCAAATGGCAACAATATATTATTGGCCTAATCCAATATACGACGTACCAAATATAGAATTATTGTGTTGTTGTTAATGTATAGGAGGGGGGATTTTATGGATTAATATTATATATTAAAAAGTAAAGAAAATAGTAGAAAATGTTTTCGCTAATATTTCGTTTATTAAAAACTTTTCGTAGAATATATATATATATATATATATATATATAAAATTAAATTTAAAAAAACCATAAATTAAAGATTACACCGTTAATTATATACGTGACGAACTATTTATAACCTGATAGTTTTTTCTACGAGGACATTTATATATAACAAATTGCTATTCCGTAAAAATTATGAAAATTAGTTAAACTATTCTTAAATTTAAACCTGTGGTTCTGAGAAGAGTAAACCGCTCTGCTGAGATGTTTTGATAATTACTCCCGACAAAATTCATAAACTAAGAAATAATACTAAACAAGTACACCATTTATAGGTAGATACAATAAAATGTTTTTATGAACGTGTTGTATCTTGCTCTCTGTTTATGATTCATAGACATCACATTATTATATTTACATTATGAAGTACTCATCGATGCATATAAATACTAGAATAGGTACTAGTTTTAAGTGATAAAGATTCAACTTGGTACCTGATACTACAATTAGATTGAAGCGTAAGAGATCCGACTACAGTTTATATTTTACCTCAATTTACATAAAAGTTATAACATGTTTTAGAGATAATCTCGGAGACGAAATAGTGAAATAGTAGTATAAATTATTATTTACATAATATTTACGTGTTGTTGTTATGTATTTGATATTTCTCTCTCTCTCTCTCTCTCTCTCTCTCTCTCTCTCTCTCTCTCTCTCTCTCTCTCTCTCTCTCTCTCTCTCTCTCTCTCTCTCTCTCTCTCTCTCTCTCTCTCTCTCTCTCTCTCTCTCTCTCTCTCTCTCTCTCTCTCTCTCTCTCTCTCTCTCTCTCTCTCAAAATCTCAAAATCTCTCAAAATCTCTGGATCCAAGAAGCCTAGCGCTATGATTTTTTATTTAGATGGTTTGGGGTAGATCTATAGACGTGTACTAAGAAAGGGTTTTTGAAAATGTTCCACTTCGATGGTGTTTTTTACGCCTAAAACAACTATCAAATCTTTGAAATTTATGGGACTATTTTGATTATAAGTAGTGTGTTGATGTATTTGGGTATAGTTTATTGCCATATCACCACCATTAGGGTTGTGCTAAAAAACAAAAAATCTTTATGTAACTATCCCAAAGTGAAACTGGGACCCTCAGTGAGTAATATATTACTTGAAAGGTTGCAACTGATTTAGCATAAACAGAAACTTTTAGTTCCATTTAAATGAATCGTTTCAACTTTTATAAACAAAACATCAAAAAGTAATGTTTGGAAAGTAAAAAAAAAATAATAAAAATTACGTACAAACTAGCAATTGGGAAAGTTAAAGAATTTTAATGAAAACATCACTTCGAATTTTTTTTTAAGACTGGTCAATATATTGATTGCTTTGAGATTTCTCCGGATTCTTAGTTGGAACACCTGATTGCACTCCTTTGTAAACCTACTTTAACTTAAGTGTTTGCCTATTACACATATATTAAAACAAAAAAATACAAACATAACACCAAACCTATTGTCATCGGTCTAGTTCACATTAGTTAATCTCAATTTCAAAATTTATATAGATTTTTACATTCAATACCAATAACTTAAGTATTTAATTTTTCAATTATTAGGGAGATAGAATTATAATACTTGAATTTAAATTTAGAATAACTTTAGTTGATATTTAACTATATTTGTTGATCAGCTTGGTAGCTTATCTTGAGATTCTTATTGAGTTATGTGAAGGTACCTAAGTCGATGTAAATAACACAATCGTACAGAGAAGAACGTTGTTAAAAATTTTGTTTCAAACATCCATAAATGTGAAATTTGTTAGTTTTTTTATTTTAGAGTAGAGTTAAATCTAACTTACCAAATATTACCAGATTCCAACTACACCCTTAATTCATTACAAAGATTAGTAGTCTACTTATTATTTAAAAAATTGATTTTAGCATATAATATAAATTTTATTATTTATCCTATTCTAATATAATTGGATGAAAATTGTCCAGCGATGGTGTGACCCATGTCGGATATATATCAAGTTAATCCAATAACAAAGTTGAATCATCCCCATTTCTAAAATTTTTAAACTATTTGTTTTCCACTAAACGTAGTCTAAGAGTAGTCGGGCAAAATCGATTTATTGACCGTTATTTATAGACGAATATTGAAAAGAAATTCAAAATATGTTCTGGCGATCACAACCGAGCGGCTGCAATATCTAAATTTTTAAGGAATTCTCAATTTTGTTTCATCCAATATTGTGAATATTCCAAAAATAAACTAAAATATATTTAATTTATCATCGTTGTCTGTATTAAAAAAGACAATAAATGTTAAATTTTGTGTGTAAAATATTTCAGCTTTCAAACCTAACTCCCATCGTACATAATATTTTTAACATTTTCACACATTTTATCAGCGAACCACTTAAAATACTCCTTTATTCCTTAATATTCACTGAACTGAAAAGTTTTTCAGCTCTACTAATAGTTCAAAGGATACGTTTTTTAAATTTATAAATGAGAGATTAAACATTTCGTTTCAAACATCTTACAGAAAATAATCATTCACCATCCAAAGAGAACTTTAACACCAAAACGGCGTTTCACCATGTTCTGTATTCCTGATATCAATATTATTTATCTTAAGGAATATTCAGTTGCAAAATTTATTATATATACTTAAATGTAAATATATATGTATAATGTATTTTTTAGTAACATTTGAAAGTGACAAATCAAATAAAATATTTATTGTAATCGAAACAAATATATAATAAAAGAAGGGTAGAAGATCGTAAAAATAGTTTTAAACCTAAATGCATTAATTATAACGTTCTATATCATTAAATATATTTTACATCCTAAAGCTGTTTGAAATAAACAAGCGGTTAGTACACTTATAATTATTTATTCAGAATATTTTCTTAATTTTTGCTTTTCAAATTATCTTTAATATAGTGCAAAATGAAAGCGGTAGTTTGTTATATTATGGCGAAGCATTAGTTGTACTTTGTATAATAATAATAAACTTAAAAATAAGATCTAAAATTAATATATATGTGTATTTTTGCATTTAGCCTCAGAAAGATTTATTAGTCCTCTTACATAGACGATATAAAATTTAATATCGGAGTAAAATAACAAAAGTATTAGTAAAAAATGAGTTGAAACTTCACATGCCACGTAGTTATTATCAGATTGGTAAAAATAGATATTACCCTTTATCATCTAGGGGAAGGAATAAATCTATATTTTGTTTACGCTGTTGGTAAATTCTAAAGAAATTTTAGGAACACTAATTAATACGTTTTGCTAGTTATTTCAGTTATATACAATTAATATCCAAAAGATGGTAGGTAATTCGAATTATGTATTCTACGAACAAGGTGGTACAATAGTAGTGTACGCATTATGTCTGTGTATATTTAACTAATGTGGTGGCTTAGGATTTGTTATAAAAACAAAAACGTTTACTAACCAACATAAAAATGATGTTCTACACATTTCTACTTTAGAATCTCGTAATGTCTTAAATTTTCCATTTACCTAAATACAGACATTGTTGTTAATTTTGTAAAACAATTACAAACTCTATTTCTTCACTTAACATTAATATATTTTCTGAAATTTGTGGTGTATGGTAAACACGGGAATGCAATTTAAGTAACTTTATTTCTCAACACTATCTGTATTAGAGCGGAGAGAGACAAGACTTCTAGTTTACAGGTTGAATGCCCTAATACATATTACGCAAGGCATGCATGTCTTAACTACTTATGTCTTCAAACTAATTTAATACCGGAATTATCCTACTCCTGAAAACTAACTACTCATTTCTTTTTTTTAAATATATCTCTCTTTTATATAATGTGATTGTGACCTATATAATAAAATACCTTCAATAATAATTAACATTACTTGGACTCCAAATACATTATTATTTCCATTTGAGCATCATATGTCTACTTGTACATAATAAAACTTATTCGGTAATCTCAAAAAATAATTATTAATTAAAGCATGTGCAGACAAAGGTGTGACATTGATAATACTATTTACATCTTTACTACATATGCATAATAATTTTATTTTGGTTTATAGTTATCTTTCAACAAACAACAATTTTGATTTATACTAACTTACTTACTAAAATCTAGAGCTAAATTCTATAATATTTTCCATAATTCTTATAACATAGGCTATCGTTGTATTGTATTAATATATGTTCGTGACAAAAACCTATTTTTTCGATAATTTGCTAATAGTTTTAATAATTCTTGTTTAGCAAATATATTATGATTACCAATATAAATAATACACATAAAAGTTGATTTAATTAATTTAAAAGTTTATTGACATTGAGGGAAAACCACGACGGTATATACCACACATCCTCACATAAGACAGGGTATTTGAAAATTTTAAAATATAAAAATGTTCTTTAATTCCTAAAACAACCTAATAATATAATTAATGAATCAAACGTAGTATGAATTTGAGTTCTTGAAAATGGGTTTATACACTACAACGGAAATTCGTTGTATGGGGTTATGTTTTGGTCAAAAAAGAAAAATATCAAAAAATAATCCCAATGCAAGGTATGGATGTTTTGTAGAACTTTTTACTGCTTATAGCCGGTCGGTGAGATTGAACTATGAAATGGTCCAAGGTCAACTCTTGCCGGCTTGTTCTAACAGTAAATTCCTATGTCGGCGGATTTTGAATTGAAAAATCATTTTTTATGAATTTTGAAAATATGAAATAATAATGTATAAGGATATGTAGTTGTAATACAAGTCGTATGCAATACATATCTAGTACTGTTATTTCATATTAACTAACAGACGTTACGGCATATTTGAATGAAGAATTTAAAAATTTTCAAAATTAATAAAAAATAAAAAACCTTGGTATTTCCGAAAATAAAATGTAATTTTAAGATAAAAGTATTCTTGCTAAAATTTGGAAAAAATTGATATTTAAAAAGTTAGCAGAAAAGGTTAAGTATAAAAGCTAATAAAAGTAAATAAAAATAAATTTTGAGAAAAGGATTGTATAGAAGCAATTAAATAAATAAAGTTATATTATAATTAATGATTAAAAATTTAAATTTGATTAAATCAAAAGAGTTAGGGTTTTCACGCTATAGTATGAAAACGAAGAAAGATAAGAAGTGGAAATTTTGCAAAAAGAAGTTAAAACCTAATATCTAAGAGTTGTGTAAATTTCAGGAAAATCAGTCAATAAATAAACCCCAAACCCAAAGGTGTGAAAATACGCACTGGATTACATCACTACCAGAAGTCGTAGAATTATGTTATCACGGCTAGTGCGTTTAAATCACGAAATAAACAAAGTGACAAAGTTTGAAAACAAAAACTTTAAAGGTGTAAGAATTAAAAACTGTAAATTACGCAAATTCTTACGTAAGCTATTGAAGGCGAATGAATAGTCCGAGAAATGTCATTCGAAGTGCGGGAAATTGCCGCGGTCGAGAGCTACAGGACACCGGTTACGTAAAAACGCAAAAACTGTTAGGAAAAGTGTTATAGACAATTAAAAGGAAAACAATGAAGATTTTTACATCGGCCAGTTACAAGTTGCAGGGTTTAAATGTTCAAGGATAAGTGACGTAGTTGTAGGCGGAGCCAGAATACCAACTTACAGCAAAAATAGATTAAAGGATTAATTAGAACAAAGTGATTAAAAAGGACAATTTAAAAATGGTAAACGTAATAAATAAATTAATAATAAATAACTGAACCACCTACACCAAAAATAATCAAGAAATTGCATAGAAATACACCATAAATGGAACTATCGTATCGGTCCAGTGAGGGAAAAAAATTGGTATCGATATACGATAGTTTTTGGCTATAAAAAGAGCCGCACGAATCTCATAGAGGTCTCTCTTGTAAAAAATTTGTTAGAACAGGTGCTAGGGGTGACTATGCCCGAAGGTCTCTTGTAAAAAAGTTGCAGAACAGGTGCTAGGGGTGACTATGCCCGAACGTCTCTCTTAAAAAATAGTTTGAACAAGTGCTAGGGGTGACTATGCCCAAATGTCTCTCGTAAAAAAGTCGTTGAAACAGGTGCTAGGGGTGACTATGCCCGAAGCTCTCTTGTAAAAAAGTTGCAGAACAGGTGCTAGGGGTGACTATGCCCGAAAGTCTCTCTTAAAAAATAGTTTGAACAAGTGCTAGGGGTGGCTATGCCAGTTTGCCGACTCAAGATTCTCAGTAAAGAAGTTTAAGTGTTACGATGCCAAAGTATTAAAACAGCGTCAGCGAGAGCGATAGAAGGTGATAGATTCGAACAACCAGCCAGCCTTCTAAACTCCATGGAAAAAATATAAGACAACTTTAATCGCTAAATTCAACCAACCAGACACCAGAGGACCATCAGCATCTCAGGACTCAGGATCTTCAACACGGCGGACAAGGTCTGAGAAAATCCAAATTTCCTTTTTTAAAGGGCAAAATTGGCCCGATTTTAGAGTCTCACTGATTTTCCTGAGATAATTTTTTTTGTGTGTAATTAAATAAATGTATTAAAATAGATAATGTCAAACTCATGTGTGGATAAAAATCTTTTTCGATAAATAAATTTGATAAATTAAATAATTTAAATTCAGAGATAAATAGAAATTTTTATATAGATCAATTTTAAGAAAGTTATAAGTGATTGCCTTCTGCTCAAAAGAAAAAATATTTTAGTTGTTATCCATTAATTTTATTAGAGAAATTGTTTTGAATTTTATTTTGTTGACTTGTGTCAAGCTTATTATTTCAGTTGTTTTTGTTTCAATTAATTAAAAGAATTAATTTTTTTATATATTCTCTAAAACAGAACTGTGTTTTATTTAGAATTGGTCACACAATTATATGCTATATTTTCAGGTTTGTTATTATAAAAAAGGGTAAAATATATTGTATCAAAAAGGTATTCCTAAGGACACACACCTACGAGATTAAAATTCGAAAATAAAGTAAATTCGTGTTCTCCCTGAGAAATAGGGTAATCTTAAATACAGTTACTGGAAGTCGTAAATAAAAAGGGGGTACCGGTAATTTGGGGCAACTCAAATTATCGAAGAAGTTATTCAATCCAGGCTAGCAAGATAGTAAGCCAAAAACTTCCAGTGGATTGGATAATTTATTCTTTTTGTCACGCGAGAACGAATCCTGTAGGCAAAAAATCTCAGGATTCGAGACTATTACGTATTAAAAAAGGATAGGGGGCGTAATTAGTCTGACTCTAAAAAAGGTAGAGTTTTTTCGTTGTAACACATATGTCAGATATGTATGAAAAATAGAAAATACATTTATTTGTTTCTGAAAACCAGACGTTAACATTCAAAACTTTTGATTACATACTACAGTCAACTATATTTTGATAATAACGGTAGAATATAATTAATATTTTTATTTCCGTAGCAAAATTATTACGAAAAGATTATCCACCATTTAAACGTTTTAAAGAGAGGGGCAGAGATATTTTAATACAAGAAAATTACGTTGAGGAAAACCATAAATAATGCAATTAATTTTAATCTTTTTTATCACCCAAGTAGATTCTCAGCATGAAACTAATTTTTTGATAAAAAAATAACCGTAGATTCACTTAAATGTGGTTTATTTAAATCAAACTATTTTTATTTGAAACCATTTAAGTAATATTTTTTCTTTAAATATAATAAGTTTCTAAAAAACGTAGAATAAGTCGGCACCAGCGTTGGAGAAGTTCAAATATAATTTATTTCTAAGCCTTCGGAATAAACTCTCTTTATTTGCGAGGATTTCTGTTTCAGCCTTAATATTGAATTAAACTCGTATCTTACTTCAACGTTTTCAGCTCTTTTCATCAGTTTTGGATTCAAAGGAATTATCAGTACAAAGCTGTTGGTTCACAATAATTTATAATATTTTAAGGTGTATTGCTGACATTTATACATTTCGACAAATTAAACTTCATCTACAAATGTTTAATTTATATTAAATTGTATTGATACGAATGATAAGAATTATATTTAGCTTTTAATATCTTCTTTTTTTCTTAATTTTTTCTAAGCCAGGTATACATTAAAAATAATATGATTAGCTTATTTGAATCAGTATTACAATTAAAGTTTAAACAAAATTATAACACCATTCAGATTTGTAATACGATCAATACTGTGGAGTTAAATCAATTTGATGGTTTGTCTGAATAGGTTCTATAAATTTTAATTATTATGACAAATATACCAGCATTTAGTTAATTTCTTGTGAATAATAACTTGACATATCTAAGTTATTTGTATTGTTATTTGTATTACCAGATAATGCATATTTATATTAAAGTTCAGCAAATGTAAATAGAGATTTCATTTTGCTATCTTGAAGTTTATCAAATAACATAAGTTCATATATGTAACTACATTCTAAATAGAGCGGGGGCAAATTTTCACAACAAATGAGTTTTTTGCCATAATTTAACAACAGTTGTTGAAAATAGTTTCTGTAGTAAGGTAATAAAATGTGGAGTATATTCTAGGTTTTTAATATCTAATAACGTCTTTACATGAAAGACATAAATATCAGTAACTTTATAAACTTTCACTTCAAACAAAACAAAAATGAACTATACACGTATATTTATAATGAAAGCTAGAATTTTCATTAGAGTCACATGTAATTTTTACATATAATTGCTCTGATAAACATTGAATACAAGATGGTAGTTAGGTATGGGTGGAGTGTTATTAGGATTACCGTAATTAATTAATTGAAAAACAACGTCATTAGAACGGTTTAGTATTTGTTGATACTTCAATCAAATGTAAATAAAAATAGTGATTTTATCATCTCTTTCGTAGTCAAAGAGATCTTACTATACTTAAACTGAACGTTTGGTAAATAATTTAAAAAATTTTACAACAAGAAACACTTTAGTCTATAAAAACAACTGATTAATTAATCACAAAATACTTAAACCAATTGAAGTTGGTTTCGCTAAATAGGTTAGAAATAACATTCCCTTTTAATTGTGTTTATAATATTTATATGTTCTTTGTTGATTTTTAAAATGAGACAAGTTGTTTACTGAACGGAGTATGGAATGGGCTAATTTCATTAAAAAGAACAACAAAATATTGAACACACACAGCTTAAGTCTTCAAACTCGCTATAAATGAGATAATCTATATACAAAATAACATTTATTAAGCTTTCAACAAGTCTTTTGGTTTACTTCATGTAAATCTCAGAAGAAATATATATTACAAAAATCAGCAACATTTTTACGAAATTGACTGAAAAATCGATTTCTGATAACAAGATTTTTCCGTAGCTTTGGTAAACTTTAGTAAGATTATATATGTTTTATATTTTTTATGGAAATTCAATACACAATAAAACCTCCAGTGTAAAAATTACTAAAATAAATACACGATGTTCCTTTTCTTAACCTTTGTTAACCAACTAAATATGCACGTTACCAATAAACTCTTTCTTACCATTTTCACCAAATTTGGTAAATATTTGATTTTGACTTGGTTTTAGAAAGACTACGTAGTCAAAATTCATTTTAGCCGATTTTACCTATTCCTATGTAATGAAGGAAACTAGTAACAATATAAAAGTTAGAACCTTGATGTTATTTTGGAGATAAGGATGGAAAGAATTCTTAGTTTACGTATTTATCTATGAAAACAGTGATGGTAAGACATTTAGGAGGGTATATTGCTTGAAAACATTATTTAGTGAATTTGGTGGGAATGGAAATCGCTTTGTATTTATGATTATAATGGTGTTTGAAAAGAATTGAAGTACTATATTTGGAAACGTTTAAATAAATTTATATCGTCTGTATACTTGTAAACTTGAAATTAGTCTTGTTATATTAATTACATAGTCTAAAGAATCATGATTTAAGTTAAATTATGTTGTGACATAAATAGTAAGGGTCATAATAATTTATTCATTTGTTAAATTAATGATAATTTTCCTGATCTATAATTGATAAATATACTATTTAATTGTAATTAACCAGATGTAAGGTAGACTAGGATGTTAAAGAATGAGAGTAACAACTTCATTAATACCTAATAATTAACATTATTAATTGGCAAGAAATTCACTTTCTTTGGCGTTTATGCAACATATTATTCCATACCTAAGTGAATATGCATTCCCTACGACAGTAGCTTAGTTTTAATAGGTCGTAAATTATTTTTTATAACTATTAACTCACATTAAAATAGTAAATAAAATAAATTTAATGTTAAGCTTATATCAAGGTATATCCTAAATAGTTCATGTCAGAAATTTAAAATACATTTTCTTAAAATATTATTGTTAACAATATAATAATATTAATACATACATAAAAATATTATACGTTCCTATACATATACGAGTACAAAGTGTCACAAAAGTACCGGACTGGTTCAATAACTTGATAACCACCAACAAAGATAGAAAAAAGATTTTATATGTGCCTTCTGGTGATAAAAAACTATTTATTTTCAAATGAGATATTTTTACTTTTTCCACAAAAATGGGGGTTTGGGGGGCAATTGAGTAATATTAAATGTAAACCCCCATTGAATGATCCCTCATGTTAACTAGGTTATTTACTTAAAATAAAATTGCACAAACTAGAGGTCGATATCCTTATCCTTTCTTAGATGGCGATCCGAATATTGAAAACGGCTGTTTAATTTGAATTATTTCATTGACAATTAATTAGAAGGCGAGAAATGGGATCAAAATGTAATGTTTAAATCGTAATTACTATTATTAAATTGAATGAACTTCGACAACATATAACCAGTTGTGTTAATACCAAGAGAGGTTCTACAGAACTACTACTACAGACTGGCACAGTGCACAACTGTGGAGGGGCAACATTTTTAACACTTTCTTTAGATAAAACCAGGTGACATCAGGGGAATTAATTTGTTGTCAGTACCATAAATATTGTGTAAAACATTTATTAAAATTACAACTAACATATTATCACTTTCTAAAACCCTATAATAGGAATTCATAATATTTTAAATATGAAATAATAGTAATATAATTACAACCATCGGACAAAAAAAGTTTTTAATACAATTTGATCTCGTATTATTCATCAAATTTTGAATGAAATAAATAAAGTAAAGTATGAAATAGCCGTTTCAAATATTTGAACGGCCGCCATTTTAGATAGGAGCAAGATATCAACATATAGTTTGCCCAGTTGTATTTTACTAAATAACATGAGGTTAATCGATGAATTGTTCCATTTAAGATTATTGAGTTGCTACTAAAAACCCCCACTATTGGGAGACAGGTAAAAAGTCTTATTTTCCAAAAAGTATTTTCTTTATCACCAGAGGGCACATATAAAATTTTGTTTTCTATCTATATTGGTTTTCAAGTAATTGAACCTGTCCGGGACTTTTGGGGCACGCTGTATACAATCTTATTTAAACTAAACTACGAGCTATTTATTTCATATATATATATATTTCATTTCATTGTTTCGATTATTGAAGGAGGAATTTCGTAAAGTCTAAGGTAAATTGTTCGAAGTATTGACAAGCCCTCTACCAACAACATGATTTGAAGCCATACAGAGACTAGAAGAGGTTCGAAAAAGAAACACGAAGGGTGAGAAAATTGGTTTAATTTGGTTAAAATCTTGTTTAGGGTATTGATTGGACTTGAACTCAAAGTCGAAATAAATTAGTAAAAATACAGATTTTTAAGACTGGATATGGGTGTTTTCGATGTAAGCGTGGGACCAAAAGAAAACAGAATTCAGAAAATTCCGTTTAACATAACCGCAATAACTGCAATAATTAAATACAAAATATCATACTTTCTAAACAAACAAAAAATTTGTGCTAAATATAGACTACTTAAAGTCAAAACTACAACATGGGTAGTAGTGAATAAAGAATTGAAAAGGAAAATAATTAAAGTGCAAATAATGAAAACTACGGGAAGTGTTTTAAATAATCGAGATAAGGATTAGTCCCGTGTTATCTGAGAAGTAGATTTTTAAATGATAACATAGAAACATTGTTATTTTGAAATTATCTCTTGCAGTATGAATTTAACAAAAAAAAAAGAACTAAAACTAAAACTAAAAACAAAAAAATATATATTTCAAACAACTTTTAAAATGCATAAAATTATCTACAATTTGATTATTTACGCGTTTCGACGCAATTAAACTGGACTTTTAAAAGTGTCGCTGAAAATACCTCCATAATATAGCACATACGATATAACTGCTAATAATTCCAGGACCGTACATTGTTTCTAAAATTCCAAATATTCAGAATTTATATAATTTAATTGCCGTTGTTATAATACTTACTCAAATTGATCTGTGACGAAAACTTACCTTGTTATGATTGAAGTATGGTAAAAAACTTATGCATAAAATTATATATAATAAGTGGCTCTAATTAAAACTAGGATATTGTTAAAATTGTTTTCTTTCTAGTTTTTCATTTGATCTTAAGGTAGTCCAAAGTAGAAATATATCTTTACAGTTTTTTGAGAACCTTATTCTTTAAAGATGTTGAATATAAAGTAGCACATATTTTATATTCTGTTTTTTTACAAAAAAAAAAATAAAAAAAAAAATGTTACTATTCAAATATTTGTCAAATCTCTTATTATGATGTCATTTAACAAAATTTGCAGTTTGAAGATCAACTGATGAACATGTGTCCATTACAAATGAACAAATTTTTAATATAATGTTGAATTCAGAAGTATCAACATTAAAAAAAGTACGTTTTTTTGAAAACTCATCTTTTGAAATCTTATCATGTTCGGAAGAACAAAGATACACAGGGATAAGAATTTTATCGACTTTCAAGCCTACATTTTCCATGAGATAGAATAATGAAACATAAGGAATGTTGAAAGTAAGTGTGGAAAAATAAAAATGGTATATTAGTGCTCAGATGCGTCTTAGATGCGGTTGTGTATGCGACACTAATTAACCTTCGTGCTGCCGTAAAACCAGCCGTAGCTTGTATTCTTGAAGATGCAGCAGCGATATCTTCACAACAAGCCTGAAATATTTAACAGTAATGAACGAACAAGATAAAACATGAAACCTCGAATACGCCCTGTCGATATTTATGGGAGCTGAATTGACTCATAATGTAATAAAGAATCCAATAAAAACACCTACCCCTCCAGTAAAGAAGCAAAACGATTGCTATTCTGACAGTAGCATGGTGTTAGAGAACTTCGCAACGCCATATTTACAAGACATATTGAATTATACAACTAATCGAATTAATTATATGTCTACAAAAAGACATATTTCTGTGTTCTGAAACGTACCAGAAAACGTGGTTTGTGAAGGAAGCCCATGCTACAGTGAAAATAAGCAAAAACTTTTGAAATAATACGTTACTATAACTTCCTTGTTTTATTCTAATTTCAATGCAAGACGCATTTCGACTAATTTCATTTAAATCGTTTTAAAATGTTTTGAATAACTAATGTTAATATAAAAAAGTACACAACACAAATACAATTTCACGTTTGAAATCGCATTAAAAAAATTGTATATTATACGTGATTATTATTATTATTATTATTATACGTTGAATTTGTTCATTGAAGCTCGAATTTGTAAATCTCCTTCATAACTATAGTTATAATGATTTCAAGTCAAGTCGCTGGTGGTAGAGAAGAGTCGAAGGGAAACAAAGTTTAAAGGCATTGCAACGATAAAAATTGGTCTTAAACATTAAACAAAAATATATTTAACGATATTTAACGACGTCTAAAGGTGACTATCCAATGCGGCGACTTTTGTGACTACAGCCGTGCGGATAAAGTTATCTGTTTTAAAGGAAATGAATGGACCTCATCCAATGGAGCGTTTCTAGTCACGCAACTGAAACGAGGTGGCTGGACTGCTATTCCGAGCGCGCGGTTAAGAAGTATTTTTATTACTTCCAGTTCGTCTTTATGTTTAGTAAAATGGGTGAAATGAAACTGATCGAGTTAGTGCGTGGAGATTCATGACTTTATAATCTAAAACACGCAAATTACAAGGAAAATATAGTCAAGAATAATGTGTGAGTGGAAATTTCTGGAGCAATTAAACAGCCAGGTTAGTAGAATGATAAATTTATTACTATAATTCGAGATAATATGTAATTTTTGAATATTATAGGTATGTTTTAGACAATTTGAAATTACTTTTCACCCTAAAAAAAATTGATACTTGAGAAAACTCTATTAAATAAAAAGCTTTTTCATTTGTGACTTCTGGTGAGTTTAGTCTCTAAATTTTACATTATATTTGTTTCGATTCGTGAGAGATGAATTACAAATTAGTATTCACAGATAATCCTTGTAATATGAGTGTGTTTTCTAAAGTCTTACAATTGTATATTAAATATGGAAAATAAAATATTAGAAAATTTGAAATGATGAAATATGACTAATTTGAATGTATTTCGTTTAGTGATATTAGATAAGCTGATCGGGTCAAGTTTGTTTTGACGAAAGTTTGAAGTTCAAATCTAATTGTACAATAACAATGAATTATTAAACTCGTAATTCGAACTTCAACAAAAACACCATTTCGTATTCCTTTTTTTTTTTTTTGTCTACAATTTTATTCTCAAAAATGTAACAATTATTCTAATTTTTATAATGAGGTTAAAAGTATACATGTAAATTTATATTAACATTAAATGAATACAGTGTTATCTTTAATTGTTTTTATTTTTAAAATTAAATTTCCTCACTTCAACTTATATGTTACCATGAAAGTGTTGTTTACCTAAATAATTAATTTGATTTTATTTCTGTAGATCTGTTCTGGATACTTGCTTTGTTTGCCATGGTACCGAGCCTGTGCTACTACTAGAGTACTCGGTAAAATCTTCTCTTACAGCGAATCGTTCAAGAAACCGCCCAGGCCAACTTAACTTATCAAATTATTATTTAGTAGTTTTTCAAGTTTGAAATAGGATAAAATCATGTATTTTTTTGAAAAGGATCTGTGAGCATATTATGAAAACAACAGAATGTCATTATTAAGCAGTCTGTAACTTCCATATTGACAACTATCGCTGTGCCAACTACTCGAAAATTTGGATATGGAGAGCGAAGTAATTTTCGATAATCTTTTTGTACGTGAGAGTCTATAGTTGAAAATACATTTTTTTGAGCGAACATCATTTTTTTGAAATCACGTGAGTTGCCATTTTGAAAGCATCGTCTTTGTACGTATTGTAACAGAAGATTTTCTCCCACTTGCCTTGGTGGGGGATAAAAGTTCTCGTTTTTAATCAGCTTTCCGATATTCGATTTTTTTAATTATACCGCTGTTGTCATATTTACCATATGAATATCAATCATTATACATTTTTAGATAGCGTCTAAAAAAGCAAGCAAGTATACAGAAAATAAAATATATAGTTCAAAAATTGAAGAAAAAAAATCCAGGGCAATATATCCTAACGTGTTTGGCATCCACTGTAGAAATGCAGTTTGGATAATTCCATTTTCCTTCGAACTACTAGCTATTGCAAGAAGGTGTACTGTTGGAGTCGGCATGAAGTTTTTGATTACATACTTTCTCCTTGTTTTACAATGCGACTTACGTATCTCGATGATATTCGAAATGCAAATGACGAAGATCATCATTTTGTCAGAGAAATGCAAATGCGTAGCTTTCTCCAGTTGCTAAGAACCTGAACTAATAAAATACGTACAGTGATAAAAAATGTCTAGATATACGTAAACTTTTTTCTCATTGTTTCACTAATTAAAAAATAAATAATTAAACACGGAACAGGTATCATAAGCTAATTGTTTGGAGACTTAAAACTAAAATTACCGGTCTTCAGAGAAAAAACAAACAAATACTAAAACTTAAAAAAAAAAAAATACTAAATAAACTTTTCTTCTAATATATTTATTTTTTTAAAATAAAATAATCTACCTTCTCTAATCTACATTTTGCTATGTATGACAAAGGGGAATGGTGTAAAAACCGATGAAAAAATATGAGAGACATTTATATGAGGCATAGGAAAAATAAACAAACCCCCACAGGATCGGTCCTATAAAAAAACAAATAAAATAGTTTTTGGAAGACCTCCTCGAATTTCTCAATGTAAAAAGTACGAAAGAGAGTAAGTTAAAAAACAATTATTTAGTAACAAATATGTTATATCATTTTATAAATATAAGTTGATTTATGAATGATCCTATGCACGACCATAATTTATAATTAGTAGATAGACTGCAATAAATAACATTCAATTAAGTAAGGCTCGGCCATTAGCTACCCCAAACGCCGCCTACGTTATTATAAAGAACTATTTTGTTTCAGGACTTTGAGAAATACTGCTACCTCTGAGGAAGAAGGAAGAATCGTTATGTCGAAAGCCTGGATACTTGGGATGTTGCGATCGCAAATACAAATAACGAAACAGGGACCTTTATTGTTGGTGTTACCTCAACTGTTAAACCTTGCAAAAAATGTCATCAAATCAGCAGTTAGCCGGGCAGGGATCACACAGGCGGAAACACCAACTTAGAAAATATGCAGACATCATGATAGACCTGTTTGATAAAAACTGTGATTATTTGTGTATTATTGTTAGAAACAAAAAAAGTACTAGAAGCTTTTCATAAAGCAGTTGATATTAAATCTACATAATAAAATAAAATCATATCTAATGTACTAACCGGTGTTTTTCGTTATTTTCTGATCTCCATAAAAAGAATATATATTTTGTAATATATATATATACAAAATTTTAATTTATTAGAAAAAATAGAGAATACGTTTGGGAATGGAATCAGGGAATACATTTGTATTTTATTGTACTTAATAGATTATTAATGGTTTAACACTATAAATTCCTGAAGCCTACCTGATGTAAAACTAAATAATTGCAGTAGGTTAATTACCTTGTTTTATCTCCACCAAACAATCCAAATTTGTTCCTAAAGGATTGCCGGTTTCGACGGCTTATACCGTCATCTTCATATCAATATCAAAATTAATGTTGTTCAGCCTGTTGTGGCGTCGTTTTCTTTTATTGGCACAAATAAATACTTAGTTGAAATAGACAAAATAGTGTTTAAAAGAGATTTAAAATAGGTTATTTTAATAAACACTGACACATATACATATTATAATTCCACGAATTATCAGTGAGTTTGCGAACGGATATTGACATCGGTGCACAAGAATCAAACATGTATGCCTTAGTGCAATATGTCTAAGTAAAATTATATAACAAAATAATTTTTTTAAATTGAAATTACCTAACAATCGCGACATTTTTCCAAAATATTCAAAAAAAAAAAATCTTCGCATTTAGAAAGTGTTTCCTATTATTTTTCCCCAAACCCCTATATAATTTTTAAAAAATCCAAAAAATCAGAGATAATAAATAAACCACTAACTTTTGATATTCTATTAAAATTTTTTTTTTTGATATAAAATTTTCATTCTAGTAATGTCATAGTTTGTTTCGGATGTACCAAAGTTAGTAACCACTTTAAAAAGAAATTACATTAGTTCCTAAAAGCCACTTACAACAGGTTAACTTTAAAGTAATTAAATCAATAAGTAGTTATAACAAATTTTAAGTGACTATGTATACACAGAATAGCAAGTTTGGCGTTTAAAAAAATAAAATCGTAAATACTTTAACCCCTGATATAATTTTATATATTCTTTTTTATATCTTGAGCAAATTATTTTTTTTCAATAAGTTACGTATTTACAACTATTAAACCATGGAGACTATGGTATTGAGACAGATTCGATCCCAGGTTATAACTCAGACCACTCATCCGAATATGTGGTAAAAAAGTTTGCATGTTAAAAAAAAAAAAACCTACAGACAAAGGATGGGCGAATCGTTATCTTTTATTAATTTATGTGTTATAAATTATTAATCTTGTAAAATGTAAGGTATCTCGATATGTTTTTTAGTTATTTAAGTGTTCTTTAAATTTGTACATATAATATTATTGGTATATAATGGTTTAAGATAAATGGTTATGGTTTAAGTTCAATTAATTTTATATATTAATAAGTCAGTGGTTTAATTTTAGGTTTACTAAATTGTTAAATTTTTTTAAATGATACGACATAAGTACACTCTATTTTTAATGGCAATTGGTTTAAGAGCATTATGTGGGTTAAAAGTATTATAATGGCATTAGCTATATACTGTTATAGGAGTGAAATTTTCTATCAGCATCGTTTTTTAAAAATTTGCAACTCATAACTCTTCTTACATGGATAATATAAACTAGTGTCCACTACAGGATACCATACTTTTCAGCTAGTCTAAATTTAATTACTAATATTGACGTTTAATTGTGAATTCAGCCAAAGTTGTTGTTTCCCTGTATGTATCCAGAAGTGTGAATTGCTTCCTTTCACATTACGGTTTGTAGTAAAGTGTATTAAGTTGTTAAATCAGTGGTACTAGTCCAACATAAGGTGATTGCTTCCTTTCACATTACGGTTTGTACCAAAGTGTATTAAGTTGTTAAATGAATGGTACTGGTCCCCATACAAAGTTAATTGCTTTCTTATGAATAGTGTGGAAGCTTAAGCAATGTGCATTATGTTGTGTGAGTGGTTTGAGCCGTTAATACAGCTTTATTACATTAAAAGTAAAAATCGTCGACTGTTACGTACTATTAAGTTGTTGAACATTATTAATTGAATGTGAAACAAATTATTCCAAAAGTTAGAGATTAAATATATATAAACCCTTATTATTATTATTGTTTAGTCAAATTACTACTTAATTAATATTTAATTTTAAAGTAATAAACAGAAGAAAATAATAAAATGCACCAAAGTAATAATAAACCGCACCATTCAGTTATTACTTTTTTATGTTACTGTATTTTTATTTATTTTTAAATAATAATAATAAAGAAAAACAAACTAATTAAAATCCCCACACTATCTACCTTGGGTAGTAGAGAAAAATGATTAGTAACTTTTTCCTTTTTTATAGAAACACATTAGTTTTGGTGTTTTTATTCACCACGATGCGCGATATCCTTCCTTGAGCCTCTGTCATTTGACAGTGGTGACATACTAAATAACAGGATCAACACTAGTTGAAGAAATCCCTTTTTTTGACTTACGATTGGAGAAACGTCAAACAGAGGGATTACATTGTATAAAACTTTGTTCAACCTCCCTTTTAGAGACAAATGTTACTTTTAATAAAATATTCCACCCCAAAGTGACTTTTTATCATTTTATCACTCAGGTTTAAACATAAACTGTAACTGTAAAGCAAACTGGCTATAGAATTACATTATTTATGAACATGTTTGTTTGCGATATAATAAAAAATAATTCTAAACTAAACTTCTTTATGTAACTATCACGTAATAAGTGACAAAATATAACAATCAAGAGACTTTAAATTCTAAAGCCATTCTAAAATTCTCTTGGTAAATAAAAAGTATGGGAAAGTAGTTCATTAGAAAATTTTATTTTGGTTTAAATGTTAAATATATATATATATATATATATATATATATATATATATATATATATATATATATTATAGTTTACACTGCAGTCAAATAGTTTCTGTTGGTTCTGCTATTCATAACTTTGCTAACATAATATAAATTCAGCCTATTGTTATTGTGTCTACATTAACATATTACAGGCAGACGTTTTGATAACGAGTAACATATTCTTTTCTTAATATATATATATATATATATATATATATATATATATATATATATATATATATATATATATATATATATATATATATATATATATATATGTGTGTGTGTGTGTGTGTGTGTGTGTGTGTGTGTGTGTGTGTGTGTGTGTGTGTGTGTGTGTGTGTGTGTGTGTGTGTGTGTGTGTGTGTGTGTGTGTGTGTGTGTGTGTGTGTGTGTGTGTGTGTGTGTGTGTGTGTGTGTGTGTGTGTGTGTGTGTGTGTGTGTGTGTGTGTGTGTGTGTGTGTGTGTGTGTGTGTGTGTGTGTGTGTGTGTGTGTGTGTGTGTGTAGATAACTACAGCTTCATAAATTTATTTTATTTTGATTTTTTAACATGTAAGGCCTTTCCGAAAGATTGTTCAATTTCTAGAAGAAATGTCATTTCTATGATATTAATTCTTTAATTGCATGCTTTGATTTTATATTTTCTTTGTATTTATTATTTTTGATATACAAAATGAGACATCAGACATAATATAATTATCAAAATATATGTGACAAAATGAACAAAAATTATGGCACTGTTGATAAATTAATCAAGTTATTCGATTAATTACATCCCTTGCATAATGAGAGATAAAATTATATTAACAGAATCCACCCTCAATCAATATTTATCATGAATAGGTGGCATTTGTATTTATCGTTTAAACAAGGTACTGTCATTTTTTTATAATTATAATAAATTTGCAACACATCCAATTATTTGAGGTATAGGTTTGAGCGAGTAACTTAATCATTTTGGTATGCAAATTTCCATCCAGTCTAAACGATATTATATGGTGGTTTAACACTTATCCTTGTACGGCTCGGTGTATCATTAAAAGCGTATATGTAAAAGGAAAGTCTTTGTTGACACAATATACCATATATTAAGTAAAGTTGACTTAAGTATACTAGCTTTAAGTAAAGTTAACTGCTTAGTGGTATTTAGATGAGAAGTAAGACTTTATTTTTTAAAATTAAATAAGTTACGGTTTTGGCATTTATAATAATAATTATTGCAATATTTTTATAATCGTAATTGTGTATTTAAATGGTTTATATCCGTAATATTAAGTCAGCGGTGATATTATCGTTTGATAAATTTATACCTGGATTCTTTTTTCCTCCTTTTCTTTTGAGTTCTTAGTTCATTCAGGTACACTAAAAGTGTGCTGTAAAAAAATGTAAAAATCCAAAAAATTGCCCATGATAACCAAATAACCATTTTTTTATATACATATATTTTGGAATTTATTTGTGAGTAAAAATCGGTAAAAAATATTTCATTTTTGAAAATTAAAATAGTAAATATTTTTTTATGAAAAAAGTGAAATGTAGGTGACATGTTAAGCTAATTTTGAAAACAAAATTACCAAAAGTAGTAACAACATCCAAAATACAACTAAAAATATATATTTAATGAAGTACATAAAATTCAACTCTGTAGTGAAACAAAAAGTGTCAGGAATCAAAAAATCTGCAGTAATCAAAAGCAAAAGTCACAAAATACTCATTCAATAATATTTTTGACATTTTTTTCTAGACATACAAACTTTTGTGATATAGTTGTGAAAATCATTGATAACAACTTTCACTCGAACAACAATCACTTGAAACAATATCTAACATACAGTATTATGAATTGTATAAACAAAAGACAATTCCTAAATAATTATAAAAACACAAAACAAACTCAAAAAAGTATTTCAAATAAGCATTAAGTCCTTATAACTGTTAACAAAAATGGACAATTTGGGCAAAGTGAAGGAGATTGCCTTTCAGAAAGCCCAAGACTGCTGGTACACTACGAGCAGAAAGGTTGTTATACAGATATGTTTTATACACCAATAGAAGGATATTATCTTTCGAATGGTATATAGATATTTAATAAATATTACTAATCGATATTTGACATAGAGTGCCATTGTCCGAATGGCAGTGGAAATTTTAAGTGGAAATTTCAAGTCATCATGTTTTGAAACTTTTGTATCCCACGAACAATAAAGCGAATGCTAATTTGAAAGGCACTATTCAAAATAAAATGAAGGATTCTATAACACAGTATTAATGTGGAGTAGTTTGACATAAATGTGGACTTGTGACAAAATGACAAACATGACGTTAATTTTGTCATCGCTGCGACACACTCTTGTCTTTTTTTTCTAGCAATGAAATACAATAAATTTAGTGACTTGTTATTATTTTTATAGCGATTTGGAAACCTATATTGCCAATTGTATATCTTTACAATAGTAATTATATTATTGCATAAGACGATTTTAAGTGCGCGGAATGTTGATTTGTGAAATACGTGATTTTAGATTGTCGACACATCACCGTACATTAAGCAAAGATTCGATAATATATTGTCAATTGCCGGTTAGAGGATTTTAAAGTAAAAATCGTTCCATTTATCGTGAAAATTGAAAATTCTCTTCATGAGTAATTCTAAGGGTGTTGAGGAGAATACGTGACCGTCTGAATGTCGTTATACATTTATGATGTATTACTTATAATGCCAATTAAAATTCGCGTAAAATGTAGTGCAGCAAACAAAGGCTTTATTGAATTGTTTCTACTATATCAAAATATATACTTTGTAAAAATATTGCTCTTACTTTCTCATACACCCATCTGTAAAATCAGATATTACAGATAAGAACGATTATTGACAACTAAAAAATATCATTATATTTTGTACTCAGTTTTGTATCTTTTTATGTCTAATAGGAGATAAAGTGACATTGGCTTTGAGCAAATTTTAGCACATTGGTTTGGGAAATTATGTTTTACAACAACAAAGGTGATCACAAGGGGTGGAAATGAATTTGTAATAATTAGGCATTTATAACAGTTCCATAGACGGTGTTTTGATAAATAACTTCCGAAGCGACACTATTGAGGGTTTGGTGACCCATACATTTAGTATAAGTCCTTAAAAATTACTTTAAGAATAAAATATTAAAATAATATTAACAATTTTGAAAAAAAATATGAAAATCGGGCAGTTTCTTTTGGCTTTAGCTGAGAGAACGTTTTGGAGAAAAACAGAAATAATTCCAAAACCAAAGTTTTGAACCCAGGGAATCCCAAAACAAATACACACAAGAGAAACAATCAAATACAGAATGACGGACGGTTGATCATCTTTATATGATACCATATACAGGATGTCTAGAAATTAATCGGTCAAACTTCAGGAACTGATAGGGTGAGAAAAAATATACAAAAAATGCCTTGTGACACATAGTCCTAACTTGTTAATTTTCCGGCTATTGGCAGTATTGCTTTGTTATTGTACAAAAGAGTAATAACTTTGAAAATTTAAAGAATTTGAGTATAGATTTGGTATAAGATAGCAAGAATTTGAGTATAGATGGTATAGGCATTTTTTTGTAACTTTTATACGCGTACCAAACAAAACAAAATTATTTCGTATATTTAAAAAAAAAAACTGCCGTATAAAATTTCTATTTACGAATATCTCGAAACTGTTAACTTTATAAAAAAATACAAGAGACAACAAAGTTTTCTTTTTTAATGACAAACATATGGTGTTTATATTTATACTGTAGTTCAAAGGATAATCGAATTATGTACCTAACCAAATTTTTTTTGTAATTGTCTAAAACACACAAGATTAGGCTAAAACCAAAATATTTTTAATTCTAACAATTTTGAATAAGACTAACAAAATCCATGCGTATATTTCAATTACATGAACTTAGTATGATATTGTTTTCTTGTTTGAAACAAATTATCTATACTAATTAACCGAAAGGTTTAATTTTTAAATCTTTTGACTTATCATCAATGAATACAATCAGTAATTACATTAGTAGAGATTCTGGGCAGATTTTCAACCAATTTAGTACTTTATTTGTTTTTATTTGCCCAGTATATTAAAGTATAGGGTAAGTTTGATAATCGCCAAGGATTTTTACTTATCTTCTCGTTTCATGGCTTGAGGTAACTGAATTTTTTTCCACGCCGTAGTTCATTGTTGACGTGTACACGTCAGCACGATAGTAACATGAATTTTGGTATAGGGGACTATAGTGTAGTACAGTGTCCTCCTATAAAACCTTATTGAAATTAAAAAAAGAAAAATGGAAAATCACTCCTAAATATGCGAATATATCTTACTCTCAGGTGTACTAGGGAGATCTATAACACAAATTCGGTAATTAGAAGGAGAACAGAATAAAACAAACTTCTATTTTTTAAGGCAAAATCAGTGCCCTCTCTTTTATATAACAATTAAGAGAGAAAAGTGAAAGATAGACTTATTTAAAAATAAATATAACACCTCTTTTTTTTATTGTCTCTTTTGATTTAAAATCAAATAATTCATAACAACTGTGACCTTGTATCTGAGTTGTGCAACTAAAACAACGTTAGCACATTTTAAATCAAAGATTTATTTTTTTTTTATGAAAGTCTGGAATATCGAATTATTTACTTATCTTGTAAAATCTAATATGGCTTCTACAAAGCTTTAGCAAGGCGACGTTAGAGGAGTCTAAATACAATTTATTTATAAGACCTCGATATAAAATCTTCTTCTCTGATACGATATCTTCTTTTACAACAACTTTGATCTTCCGACTTAAACTTTTTAACAAAGATTTATAACATTTTAAAATAAAATACCTACAATCTATTTCACATCGACAGTTTTATAGTAGGGCCTAATAATTATTTTATTCAGAACTCTGAAGAGAATCGTTTTAATCGTACAAGTAACGAAAGAGTTTAATCAAAGTTGTTGAAAAAGAAGATATCTTATCAGAGAAGAAGATTTTATATCGAGGGCTTATAAATAAATTGTATTTAGACTCCTCTAACGTCGCCTTGCTAAAGCTTTGTAGATGCCATATTAGATTTTACAAGATAAGTAAATAATTCGATATTCCAGACTTTCATAAAAATAAATATCTTTGATTTAAAATGTGCTAACGTTGTTTTAGTTGCACAACTCAGATACAAGGTTACAGTTTTTATGAATTATTTGATTTTAAATCAAAAGAGACAATAAAAAAAAGAGACAATAAATTTCTTTCCTTAAATTTATAATTCTTACGTTTTGTTAAATTTAAACATTGTCCGCGTTATTATAAAACTGTTTAATAAGTTTTTGACTTAAAATGCAATAAAGTTAAAAAAAATAAAATAAAAATACGCTCAATTTATTTACTGCAAACAAAAACGATGATGGTGAATTTAGAGAGTTGATACAATTTTCTGTTTATCACTCTCGTCGATTTTAAAATTCCTTATTAGTAGGCTAATTGGAGTTATAATTAAAATATATTAATAAATAAGAGTATTTAACGCATTTAAATACTTGCAATTGATTACTTGATATTTATTAATAAATTGTACAAGATATTCAATTGTCTTTCTTACTATATATTATATCTCATACAGTAGTCATTAATCTAAACTATCATACATTATTACTTTTAACTTGATAATTAGATCAAAAGCAATGAATAATAAGTGTGGACGCTTGAATGATCTGCCTAAATAATTAACTCTCAGCTAAGTTGTCACTCTGTACTGTTCTGAAGTTCGGACGATGAAAAAATCACTTCGTCATCTATACTATTCAATCTTTGAGTTTGCGACTACAGGACCTGCTGTAGCAATTCAGCGTGGACGATTTTTCGATATTAACACTAGAACAGAAAGCTCTCTTACAAAACAATGAACGATTGATAATGTTTAGACTGCTTCTCAATTTAATTCTTATAGAAATTAAAAAAAAAATATAGTTAAAAATTATAAGTATTGTAGTTCACATTGTACACAATATTAATATTCTGTTCAGTTTTAAGTAATGGGGGGATAAACAGAGCAATTGATAGTAATTTTTGTAATACATTTGGAATACAACATGTATATTAATATATGTTTCCTTTACAACTTTAATAATTTGTTTTTATGATTTAACATAATGTTTTAATCCTATTTTTTAAAATCAAAATTTGTAAATAGCCATTAAAAATGAAAATAATATTTATTTTAAAATTTTATAACAGAAAATGTAATCTCTTATACCAGAGACCTAAGTCACCTCCTATAATGATCGCTAAACAAAAGTGTTACGCAAACACTGCACCACCTTTACTTACTAAAATTTATAACCTACAATAATAAACTGATATTATCGTTAAATAATCAGGAATTTATTGTTACGACATTACAAAAATGTACTTTCGAGTATTTTTTATTTTATTTTATTTTTTTCAAAAAGCACAAATGAATAACGTTTTTGGTTTTAGAATATCACATTTACCTCTAATCTAATATATATTTTTTTATAAATGATAAAACTTTATCACTCAAACTTTCATAATAAACAGTATGCCGAAATTTTTTTTTTGAAGTTTTACGAAATTGTAATATGATTGTTGATTTTGATTTAATTTCTTCTTTTACCCGGTAATTTAATTGTTTTTACCTGATTTTAAAATAAAATTATATATCACTTCATTCTTTTCCTAATAAAAATGTACAGTTTTTTTTTTTTTTAATTTAGTTAAAATTCGTATTTACAATGCTTCTCTATATAATTCTAATGTTACTAAATTATATTAACCATATTAAAGTTCGTTCTATAAAAAAATAAATAAACACATTTATTAAAATATAAATAAATTTGGGAATATGGTGGAGCCCTAAAAACTAATACATCCTGAATAATAATTTCCAGTATTACATAGTGTTATTCAAATATTGAGATTCAAGCTTATAATTTAAATAAATTAAAACAAAAATATTAGAAGACCATATTTTGGATTCCTGATTGTAAATGGTGGACATTTAAAACTAATTTATAACTATTTACACAACATAAATAACCATTTCAATAGATGAAGACGAAAATACTGTAAAACTATAACTGTTCAAATTAAAAAGAAAAAGTACTTTGAAATAAAAGGAATAAAACAGCATAGTTTTATATGCTAGATAACTATTTTTATGAACACATAAAAGGCGTCAAATAACCAATAATCAAATAAAATATAATATAATGTCATTACAAACCATTAACATAATGTCTTTACAAACTATTAACATAATTTATTTCTTCAAATCTCACAAATAAAATCAACATTATGTTATAATAAAAATAGAGTATTTAAAAAACTGAGTTGATAATCACTTTTTCCTGTAACGTTGTTTTTACGAATATGTAATAAAATTTTATTTATCTACTCTCTTCAACCCATATATACTTTTGAAATAAGTTCTAAAATTAATTCGAATATTGTTTTCCCCTTTAACTGGCTTTATTATAAATATTAGTGATTTTTTGAATACGTCTCAAAATGTCTATCACTGTTTCTGGTTTAAACCATTTTTATTTGAAGTGTCTCTTGAAATCATATTCACTTTCACTTAAGGAACGGGGATTGTCCTGCCATCCTTAAGGTATTATTCTCGTCTGTCCTTATCGGTTTTCGTATGTTCCTGAACTTGATAAATGACTCCAAATGAAGCTCTCTGTTACTGAACACTAGGGACAGAGTTTCTACTCCATCCGCTGCGAAAACTTGTTTTAACTAATTCTTCTGTTATTTTACTTCAAGGTGTTCTCTGGCTCTTTTGGTATCCTGGATACATTCCTATATACATCGGGAAAAGGCGGATAGATCAGTAGCCTGGGGGCATTAAGTGGAACCCACACGTCACCCTGCACAGAAAATGCTGACTACCGACAAGACACGCCAGAATACCCATCGTATGGTACAAACGTCGTTACTGGACTTATCATATTGGAAAGACCAGATCGAGGAGCTGGTGACTATCGTCTCTCAGCACCTAGTTCCGAAACAGGAACGAAAGACTACCGGCTCAACAAAGTTGTGTAGGCTATTATGGGGAAGGACTCGGGTAGGACTGTATTCTTATTTAACGGGATATGGGTAAAATAGCTCGTGTATGGCGGTAGAGATTGATATGGAGTAGTGAAAATACGGGTTATCAGTTTCACGTCGGTATAACCCAAAACCACGGGGAAACGGATAAGAGTACGCTGGTATTAGTTTAAGATGCTACTGAAGTAGGATCGGAATATAACAGTCTCAATACACCGTAGATTCGGGATTATTGGCTAATACTCACTATGGGTAAATACTCAATGGTAAGGTTGAGGAAGATACGAAGTGGTGGATGTATACTACTTAGAAGGCCGGTATAATTCAAAGAAACGGATGATCATCGGGTCCAAAATGTCAGTGGAGTTGATGGGTGTTCAGTCGACTCAACAAGCCGCTCGAACCAGAAAATTTTAACACACCGGTATAGCTGCAAGGTAAGGATTATTATCCATTATAGCCGCAACAGTATAGCTGCAACACGCCATTATAGCCACAGACAGAGCGTATGAATATCAACCCATCACAGCGGTACAGTTGAAGGATGTTTAATCTGCTCAATACGCCTCTATTGAAATATAATTGGGAATGTTTCTATTACAATGTAGTATTGGGAAGGATTCAGGATGGACTGACTTCCTTTCCAACGGACGTTGGGTTATAATAGTTTGTAAATATCGGCGGGAGAAGATGGTGGGAGTAAAAGTTATCGGCTCAGCCGCCGTTCCAGTCCTAAGTAACGGGTTATTATCGATTTAATTAACCGCAACTACTGAACCAAAAGGGCTGCTATTATCTCAAGACGCCAGTACAGCCATGGGGAAACGTATGACTGTCGGTTGAACACGGTGGTATGGTTGAAGGATGGTCAGTCGACATTACACGCTTCTGAAGTAGGATCGGAATACAACAAACTCAACACACCGATGTAATGTAGATTTGAGATTATTGACTAATACTGACTATGGTTTAAATTTTCAGTGGATAACGGTAAGGAAATATACAGAGTAGTGAATGTAAAGTTTATCTACTCAGCAGGCCGGTATAATTCAAAGGAACGGATAACCATCGGCTGAGCACGTCGGTATAGTTGATGGGTGTTCAGTCGACTCAACAAGCCCCTCCTGAACCAGAAATAATGGCTATTGGCTCAGCACACCGGTATATCCTTAAGGGGATGCGTGATTACCGGCTCAGTATACACATATAATCGAAGAATGTTTAGTTGACGCAATACGCAATACGTTCTTCTTGATTCGGATGATGTAGTGGAAGTTAGTTGAGCGCCTTAAAGCGTTGTTGCAGTACTTCTAATATACCAGTTGTTTGTTTACAATATATTGGCTTTCATTTCAATAACATAGACTTGTATATTATATTTTAGTTAAATACGAATTCTGTTTTTAGCATCTACTATTAAATAAAATAATAGGGAGTAAAAACACTTCATTACAGTAAGACTAAATATAAATTTATATTGTAACAACGAGTGTCAATATGTTCACAGAAGGGATGGACGACAAATAAACTTTAACAAGAAGAACACTACTGTTTTCTCTTTCAATTTCTTAAAGGTTACTGACCTGTAAATATTTATATGACTACTAACCATTCAAAAAATATCAATTCAACCAATTTAGAAATAGATGGGAACCTTAAGAAAAAGTATTTTTTTAATGCAACAAATAATACTTACATCTCAAACTCATGACAGTTTTTAATTTTAAACAATTCAAATAACACTTACATATAAATATACTTTTTATTATAAAATAAATGTCACATATCAATCAAACTTAATAGGACATTTGCAGTAATGTTTCATCAATATCAATTAATGATTTTCTTATAGTTAAACCAAAAGGTTTTTTTTTTTTTTTTTTTTTTTTTTTTTTTTTTTTTTTTTCATATTTTATACTTAAAACAATCACAAAAATGGAACTTGGTTTTGACCTTATATTTCTTAGTATATTTTTAATGTATTCAACTTATCTGATGGTGGGCAAAAGATTTACTAATCCACTATTAAAAACAAGGTAAATTAACCAGGAGAAGTACTGAAGGATTGGCTTGGATTATATAAAAGTCATAATTGTATTACTCCTTCATGGTTATATTGAAAACAAGTTGGTGTGGGTGGAGATTATGGAAGATTTAATAATCAAAATTATGGAAAAAGAAAGTATAAAAGTGGTGGATAATTTATTTGATCCAAATTTATGTTCAATTAAAAACACATTTTATGAGTTTTTAACCCAGCGGCACTATGTACACATTTTTTTTCTTCCCCCCTGGTATTGTGTATAAACACAAGATAAATATAACAGACAAGGTTTCTAGGAGCTCCATGAAACCACAAACATGTACCCTATAGGGATGTAAATAAATGTATTTGCTCATTGTATAACCCGACAGAAGAGGAAGGAATATTGCACTTCGTGGGTAGTTGTGTATTATTATGGAGTTTTAGATTAATGACTTGGTCTTTAGGGCAGAAGTATTTCGTTATAGGTTAGTAAAAACCTCATTCATATTTTACTATTAGATTTAGAGAACCAAAGAGAAAAAATATTAAACTACAATATTTATAAAAATGTATTATACTACAAATTAAATTGAAATCAGTCTATTGGATGCCCCTAGGTTTAAGGAATCTGAAAGGACTATATAATTTTGTGAATTTCTATCAATTTAAAGGAATGTAACTATAATGTTAGTCGTACAGTTCAATAAACAGTTCCCCGTTTCCCAGACTAACATTAACATAAATATTCTTATTTCGGAAAGTAAAGCTATGTCTACGATTTTTAGTAGAAATAAGTACCATACCTTATATTCCTCGAATGATCTTTTTTCTACCATTTTTCTTCAAATGACACGTTTTGGGACTTCTTGCTCTTCATCAGATGAACTGAGAATCACTTTAATTTTGGTAGTTTCGGAACATCTTGCCCTTATTCAGATAAACTGACAATTACTTTACTTTTTATTTATATTACAAAAAAGACCATGGAATAAAATAACAAAATTATATAAATTGATTTATCGAATTTACTGAGAAAGAGTATTTTGAAAGCCCTGTTTAGATTTGTATATTTCATATGTTGTAGGTAATATATGAATTTTTTATTTTAATAGGAAGTATACAAGCCTGGTCAGTTTTGTTACTATTACTTTTAAATTACTCTCATTATACTTAATACTCTCTTTAATTACGTTCATTATAAGAATGAAAATATATAACCTAGTAATAGTATGGTTATGTCTTGTATTACATACAAACTCGTAGATTTATTTTTAGTAATTCACATTTCTACAAATTAGGCAATAAATTGATCATTACGAACTAGATTAACACTATTTCCATTGTATATTTTATTTTACTTTTTCATAGTCAAGTTATTTCATTTCCACACATTAAAATGATTTTAATTTATTCCTATTTGTTTGAATAAATATATATATAGGCTATATATATATATATATATATATATATATATATATATATATATATATATACTCTCAAGAACATAATGATATTTTATAATTGTGGCAATCAATTATCAAGCACCATTATATTTTTGCACTCTTCACAAATAGGTCCGAACTCTAATAAATATAGCAACGTTCACTACAAGTCCCGGGTTACTTTACAGCATATGAAACATTACAAGCTGTCACATGGTGACTCTCCTAGATATATTTGTTTAAATCTGTTTCATTGTTGACCCACATGATATTACATTGCATATTCATACATATTCTTTAAATACTCCATTGCTTTTCAGTATGTTATGCTGTATCTTATATTATCTTTCATTTTTACTTGATAAAGGATCATGTAATATATATTTATTTATTCAAGGCTATATTATTCAACATGTTTTATTTTGAACCTATGTGCGACGATAATATGGTTTCATTATAGAGACATGGAAGTAATCTCTAATTACCGCATTAATGTTATTATATGAACTTTATATTATGTTAACTCTTTTACTATCACACTATAGTGTATGACTCTTTATACTTTAGGTCAAATTTTGAGGGATTTTAATCCTTATTCATAGTTTTATTACCATCTTGTCTCCAAACTTAAATTCTACGTTTGACTTTTCTTATCATAATAATGATTATGCTTTTTTGACACTGATTTATTATTCCAGGCATGTGTTCTCTATTTTTTGAGTTCACTAATGTGTTTCTTTAAGTCGTAATCTTTGTTTCCATCCATGCATATTTGGCGATAGGTGTGTAGCTGAGTGCTACGTATTTTGTATGTAAATAATACGAATTTAAAATATTTTGAAAATGATTTAGCTTTTATATAATATGCTAATATGTTACTAAAGATTCTATGAAACCTTTTCACTGGTGCTTTTATATAAAGTATATAAAGTGTGTAGAATGATATTTTGTATTACCTTATTTGCAAAATCTGGTCCACGATGTGGTTGTATTATCGTTAATTACTTCGAATTTGTAAATCATGTTTAGGAGTTTTTTGTTATCGTATGGACTTTCGTATTTTTGCATGGAAACGCCGAACAATACCTCGTGCTCGATTCTGTAATTTTTCAAATATGATTATATCCATTCCATGGCGTTAAGGGACCAAAACAATTGTTGCCCTACGCAATGGCTTAGGCCTAGTTGATGGAAAATCAGTTTCCTAAAACCATTGTTGTTTTTCTGTTCTATATTCCTCTTTTTGTATGATTCACAATTCTTCATATGACTTGTTATGTCTTCTTTCATATTTTTTCAGTTGAATTTGTCCTTATTTTTTTACAATATTTTTAATACTGAAAAACTTTCTTCACTCATGTTTGTATTAAGCTCTTTGGTACTGATATTAAGTTTTTCACGTTGTCCTTAATTGTTTTCAACAACAAAATTTGTTTTGCTAGTTATAGAAAATTTTCTACTTTTGTTTTGATGTTATATCTACAACGTTTTTATCATAGTCCAACTTAAGCATTTGTATTAATTATTAATTTCTTTCTCCTGCTTCTGGTATTCTTAAAATGTCGGTTAATCCCATTTGTGTTCCTTTCTTGTACTTTGTTTATGACACAATTCACTTTTCTGCTAGTCGTCCTAATTTCGTCAAAGGTTTTATTTTAAAAAATATGATATTGCCTGGTTGTCCGTAAAACATGTAGGTAGATTCTCAACCTAAAAGAAATTATATCAATTTTGTTACATAATATACTAATGCGTTTAGTTTTATCTCCGTGCTCTTTGATCTTATTTCATACGGCATTAGTTTCTTTAATATATACGTAAACACATATTCCTTTCTCGTCATGGGATCCTTTTGTATCAGCATTCCCTCTATTCCGATTCTTCTTGCATTTGTATATATAATAGTATCTATATTCTCATTAACGTGTAATAGTAGTAGTTGTGTGGTGGTTCGAAGAATTATGTATTTGAATATAATATTTATTTTTACATTTACATCTATATGACATGCATGTATTCTTTTATCATGCCATTACCATTTTCATCACATTTTGTGTGTTGAACTAATTCAATATTGTAGCTTCCTCATTAGTTTATTTAACTTTATATTATATGAGAAATTTATCTCTTTACTGTTGAAATTTTAAAACAGCTCTCTGTTATTATTAGACATTTTATTTTAACAAATTTATGCTTTATTATTCATACTCATTTTCTGGTTAAACCTATCATTGATTTTGTAGGCGGGTTAAAACTCTTTACGTTTTTGTATTTTTGGTCAAACTTACATTGTGACATACTATGGTTATCAATTTTACATACTTCACATTTATATTTTTTGCAATAGCAATTCTCAGCGATACGGTAACTTTTCTCACACTGTTTACATTTTTGTACACATATCTGCTTATTCTTGTATCGAATTCTCCAATAAAACGTTCAGAATTCATCTAAAGTAAATCCTATAATAATAATAAATTATTATAACTGTATAATATATAATCCCATTTATCTCAATTAACTTACTGAAAACGAAAGAATATTTAGATATTTTTGAAACTTATATTGTACAAAAAAAACTATCAATTATCTAATGTTATATATAAACTATTGTAGAGTTTTAATTTGTTTTTAATCTTATTTTTCATAATTTAGGTAACAATGAGTTAATTACAATGACTAAACCTACATTAAAAAAGAATACTTGTATATCATCCCAGAATATAGTGGTGACCTCACTGTGATCAATAGATTTATCTAATTATGTGATAAATTAGTTAATACATTTCTTGTAGTTAAAAACACTGATAATTTGTCAAAATGAATATTTGTTTTCATATATACTTATTAAATTAAAAGGTTAAGCTCTAAATATTGTATTGAGTACAAACAACTATGTTTGGATCGATGTTTACTTATCACTTAGAAATAGCTGATTTAAGAAAATAAGTAATAAATCACACTTTAATATCTGTGAAAGAATTCAGAAACCGTTAATTTTGCAAACAGCTTTCATTGTTAACAAAGAACAAGTTTCCAAAGATTTCTATGTACTTACACCAAAAAGTTATCGTTAAAAGTTCTGTTAAGGGTACTTCAGGAATAACAAGGAACCTTGATGTGGGCAGAAAACCTCAAAATGCTCAGTGAAGCACTTACCATGCTGACTAATAACTTCCAATTCAAAAATAACAAACTTTTTCAAGCTAATCGGCAAAACAAGCCTAGAGCCTAAAACTTAACAATTCTGAAACCTATAACTAATAAATTATGTGAAATATAGGAAAACGCTTTTATGACGAAAATGAAATAGATTTGATGTATAAGATGTGACAAATGCTGAACATTTTACCATCGGAACAAATTGGAAGTAATTTAACTTTGTGGAATACTACGAGAAACACAAGACGAATACAATGCAGTAAATAACTCTATTGAAGAAGACGAAGCATGCGGATTGACATAAGAAAATGAGCACTCACGAAATCATTTTTAAGCGGTCACAACAATAAAAAGAATTGTCGACCATATGTTTACGATACTAAAACTAATATAAAATTATTGATATCAATAAATCACTAGGTCATTCGTTAAGAAACTGATTGGTTTTAATATTTTCAAAAATAAACTAGAACAAGAACCGTTTGAAGTAAGCACAGCACGCTGAAAAATTTAGCTGAAAGATAAAGTTTTAGGAAAGAAAATTTGAAATGATTATTTATTCGATTTCCGTAAATATTTTAACCTATAATTGGGAGTCAACAACACAAAAGATATTTAAGAGATTATTTATATTTCATAAACAATAAATGAATATTTTGCGACAAGAAGATACCTACGGATTACGTTAACTCAGATGAACGGGGAAAAAATAATAACAATTTACAGGAAATAGAAGTACTTACTAAACAAGCAAATAAAATAAAATGTCTGTGATATAGACAATGGAAAGCGATTATTATCCTTTGTACAATAAAGATGGAATAGAAATACCGCAGTATATCGTAAAATCAAAAATGGTGAGAATTATTGCCAGCTAATCAATAATAAAACGACGAATAGACGTAGGCAATGGTCAAACCGATAGGCGTAGAACCGCAAAGCGATTCTGATTTTTAACACTAATCCAATTAACACTACAAATTTCAATATGTTAAAGCAGGACAAAAATAAGTTGGACCTAACAAAAATTTAGGAAGTCGTGTAAACGGTGAAGAGAACTGGTAAACACTAAAATTGATTTCCGAATATTCTGACATAATATAGAAAGAAAATAATAATCTGACGTTACCTAACCAAATCAAACACATGACTAGGAGGACAGATACAATACCTGTCCTCACAAAACTATAGAAACCCAGAAATTTATCACAAGTAAGAAAATTCAGGAAATGCTCGATCAAAGGATCATTCAACTCTTACATTCGTCATAATAAACATCCGTATGGATCGTTCCAAAAAAAGCAGACGTTTTTAATTAAAAGTAAGTAATTAATTTTTGGGGACTAAATGCAAAAACTATTAATGACAAATTACCACTTCCCAACAGAACAAACATATTAGATAAATTAGGATGATCCCAATATTTTTCCACCCTGGACCTTGCCTTTCGATTTCATCACGTTCATCCGCATAGCATTGATGGTCTAAACGATCTAAACGGAAACTGGCCATTACGAGTTTCTTAGAATGCTATTCGAATTAAAAAACAGCCTATCTAGATTTCAAAGAATAATGAAGAACATCTTACAAGGAATACAGAATGAGACTTCCTTAGTTTATCTTGATGATATTATAATCTACAGTTTACCCAGTTTACAAGAGACTTAGGGTAAAAGATGTTTTTGATATGTTTAGAAAAGGCAATTTTGATATGCAGTTATAAGCCGGAATTTTTAAGGAAGGAAGAATTTTATAGCAATATAATAATAGAGAGAGGTGTATCTAGATCTGTGTTAAATTTATTACAGGTAGATATGCCTCTAAATCAATTATTACCTGTAACAACACGTCCTACAAAATATTCAATTTACTTATATATTTATAATTTGTTGTAACTATACAAAAGAGTTTATTCTATTATTTATAATTCCTTACAAATTCTTTAGCTCAACAAAGTTCTTTTCAATAATGCTAAATGTTTCGTTATATTCCATAATTATATTACACTTTATTCTATGTTATTGTATATTTCCTTTAATATTTTTTTTCATATTTCTTCGTCTTTAAAATCATCTACTTATCTGTATTACATTTTAACAGAGATTCTACTCCACCTGTGATATCTTCAGCTCATAGTTTACTAGTAACAACAAGAATTGTGTTTTCCCCAAAGCTAACAGGTTCTTCAGAAATTTGGATTTAAACTAGCGTGTTTCCTGTAAAATTGAAGTGAAAGTTCAGGTCGTTTGGTTCATTGATATCTTCCAGATTGACGGCGTTGTTTTTTTCCTTAATGTTCGCTGCCTTGGAATGGCTGTCATCCAGTTCCGGGAAGTTAAGCTGCTGTCTTCTGTAATTCCACATTAACAATCTTTTGAGTGTCTGTCGACATTTTTTCGACGATATTCAATTGAATCCTCGATGATGCATCTTAATTCCGATTTATTTTTCCTTTTTTAAATATTTTATTTCATAGTGATATTCCTCTAACTTTAACCGGCTTTTAAAAGCTTAGATTAGGCTAAAGTTATGTAATTATTATACATTAATTACATTTACAATACAAGTAAGTAAAACGTTTTCATGCTTTGAATTTGAAAAAGAATTATAAGAATTTTTGTGATGATCTGATGATGGTGGATTAATCTCACCGAAACCGGTAATCTGTATAATAATAAAGATTGTTTAGAAGGAGAAAATAAAGTAAATAATTTATAATAATTACATAACTTTAGTTAAATCAGGAATGCTGATGGCTGCATGCATAATATTTAAATTTAGAATTGGGTTCAATAACTGAAACAAGTATTGCAAAGGCTTATGGTCTGAAAATAATTAGAATTTTTCTCAAATAAATAAGGCCTGAAATGTTTATTTCCCATAAATTGCAAGTAATTATTTTTCAATTGCAATGAAGTTGGTCTTGCTATTTTTTAAGTTCGACTAGCATATGCTAAGGGAAGGTCCTTAAAATTTCTTGGCTTGAAATTGCTCGGATTGCAAAATTTTTTGCGTCCGTGTTCAGTATGAATTCTCTTTTAAAATCAGGGTATTGCAACATTGGCTCTTAAGAATATGTTTTTACATGTTTCAAAACAGCATATATGATCGGTGTTATTAATTTCATTTTTGACATTTCTCCTCAAACACTCAGAAAACTGTTAGTTTTGAAAAATATTTAATGAATTTTCGGTATTACGCTTGTAGTCCTTAAAATACACTAATTTGGTAATTTTGGTACTATGTAATTCTTTATTATTTTTAAGCATTAAGTTTAACTGCTCTTGCTTTTACCACATGACCTAAATATGCTACGTATTTTCCTAAATATTCAGTCTTATTTATCTGCATATTATATTAGCTTTTCGTAATCTATAAAAAACTTTTTGATCCTAAGTACGTGGTTATGTAAACTACGTAGACTGGAATAGACTATAATATCGTCCAAATAAACTAGGCAAGACTCATTCTGTATTCGTAATATGTTGTTCATTATTCGTTGAAATGTAGGCGGGCTATTATTTAGTCCGAATAGTATTCTTTAAAACTCTTAATTGTTAATTTCAGTTGAAAAGGCTGATCAATGCTATCCGGATCCATCTCTACTTGATCAAATCCAGAGGTTAGGTAAATTGTGGTAAAATATTGGGATCTCCATAATTTATATATATATTGGGAAGTTTAAAGTTATCATTAACAGTTTTGTTGTTGTTGTTGTTTTTTAATTTTTTTTAAAACAATTCCCTCAAATCAAAAAGATTACTTACATATTCCGTAATGGATAGTTATGTATCACACTCCTAAATGAAGGGGCGTAGCGAAACTGCTCCGACATTTTGGGTACTTTTGAAACGATGAAACTGTCCAGCTCAAAACGACCCATCTTGATCCTCTTTAATGAGCGGGGCAGTTTCATAGTCCCTAAATGAAGATACATTTATTTACTGGAAATTTATATTATTATAAGTTAAAATTTCAACACCTGATGTAAAGTGAGTACAATACGAGACTAATTCATTGTGAGATAAATAAAATAAAATATGAGTCATAAATAAATATAAATTTATTGACAAATCCATAATCTATAAACACATATTATATAAATTTCCATGTAACATAGTGAGGTTTCATGGTAGTATTCTATGAAGACTTTTCGTAACTTTATGTATGTTGATGATACTGGAGAATACCTTTACACATTGATTTTGTTTTCATAAAGAGTAAAACCCGCTTTCAATATGATAAATAATTCATACGAAAAACCACTGGCGCTGCGAATTTAGCTCTACAAGTTTTTCAATGATACTTTGCCGGGAGGGGGGTATATTTTGATGGACAAAATACTATTGAATTAAGATGTCATTTTGGTAAATACACGTTTTTGTTTTAAAGGTATTACTATAATAATAATTACAATTATTGTTGTACTATTGTTATTCTTTATAAAATAATATATATATTACATTATTTAAGCGTGAAAGATTAGTTTTCACTTAAATGGAAAATTTAAAGTTGTCTCTTTTAAATTTTTTAAATAAATTGACTTTTGAGATGTTTACAATAATTATTATTTCTGTTTCTGTGGTGTTGTTTTGTGTATGAAAGTGGCAGAAAGTTATGGTAATATTTGTGAATCTTTTATTTTACAAAAGCCTTTGTTATATCCCTAAAATCAAGAGGAATGTTAAGGCTTGTTTTTGCATTTACATTTATAAATAAGTAACTTAACTAATCATCAAAAGTCTGTTATTCAACCATCAAATACTCATTATGGACATTTCAGAAAGAGAACGTTTTTCGTATCCTTTAATTCCTTCATCATAATAAATCGATTCCCACTAAAAGTAAATATTAAAAATATGAGCTGTTTAAAATGATGTAAATTGATGAAATGAACCTGAAGCACTATTAAAATAAATATCTGAATTTTATAAAACAGAATTTTTTTTAAACGTTATATTTATATCTTCTTTTTTTTTTTTTACTTTTTCTTGAAATTTTATTGATAAAACACACGCTTTTTGTAGTAATGCTCAAACAATTATATCAGGAATAAAAAAAAAAGAAAAAAGAAAAAAAACTAATACAATAGGAAAATTAGATTTAGAAATTCGTTCAAATTATTACGTAAGTAAAAAATAAAACAAACCTGAACTTGAAACATTTTTTGATTTACATATTTAGAATTGTATTAAAATATTCTACACAACATTTTACTATTTAAAAGAAGTAACAATCAAATAATACTATAAAACAAATTCATACTTGTAGTAATTACTTAGTAATATTTTCCAAACAAGTAAACTAAAACAAAAAAATAATAAAAATACTTAATTTAGAAATCATATTTATTAAAAGTTGCTGTTGGAGTGTATTCACTTCTGTCTGTGTCTCATTTATTATTTTAATTTGCTGAAAGATGGTTTATAACATGTTTAGACAAATTTCATTTTGCAATTGTTCTGCAATAATAAATAAGTCCTTAGATAAATCTGAAGTAATTAAAATCTCCTTAAACTTGAAATTTACACGCATTTGACAAACTCTGTCAACGAAATACTACTGAAGTTTAACAATCGTCCATAAATCTAAATGTAATCATAACTTTAATTACATTGAAACTTCCTTCAGTAAAGCACATCTGCCCAAGGAATCGACTGTAATATATCTCAGACATTATTAGACGTTTGTTGGAACGAATAAAGACTTGTAAAGCGATTATGTTATTAGTTACAGATTTGAATATTGAAATTATTTTTATTTCTTTTGTAAAAAAAATAAATATACAGAATGATTGAAACAGGAGTGATTTCTGTTTCATTCAATAAGTACAAAAGTTACAATAAAATGTTAAAAAAGCAACCCAAGATTTTTTTTACTTAAAACTAGAGGAATTATGAAATTTGTTATATCATCGGGCATGTTTCCAATAAGATGGCCAATTCGCCATTTTCTAATAGGAACCAAAATTTTTATAGAAACAAAAAAAGCCAACAGAAACGCATTTCCTTTCATAAAATAGATATAGGCCGAGTATTTCGATATTACTTTTTAAATTTTAAATCTGAATCATATATCAAGTACAAAATCTAAAGTAGGGGAGAAAAGTATTTCACAAAAACTGTCATAACCTGGACTCCTGTCTTAATATTGGGGGGGAGGGGGGGCTGAATGAGCGTGCCATTAGATTTACTTCGATTTGATTAGCAATACATTTTTACTATTTATATTATGTATTTAGTTTCCTGTAATTAAAGAGGTCAATTTAATGAATAATATACACATAAATTATGCTTTTATACAGAATTTCTCTAAACAACATACACTACGCAATAGAAATTTTCAACATATAATCTTTCAAATTCGAAGTGTAGAATATTCTGTTAATTATTTAAGTGAAAACTTCTTTTGACACGTTATAGTACTATACATTTTGTGTGGAGAAACATCGTACAGCATCACGTACGTTAGTCCCGCCACGCGACGTTGTCACAAAAATCCATAACACATCACGCTCAATTGTCCACTATATATACGCTTTATGTATATATGTAATTAAATACTTTCTGACACTCAAAAAATATTACATAAAACATCTCCCACCCATACACACATACAAAACATTTTGAAAATAAAATAAAATTTTATCTAAAATATGTGTATTTTTTAATATATTATGTGTATATTTTATCTCTTGGCAATAGGTTGGCCTACATACATGGTTTTTAACTGAAATAAGTATTTAACAATGTAAAATGAACAATATATAGTTTTTATTTTTATTACATTTATTGAAAGTTTTAAATTTTATACATTTATTATTAATTTTATAATCGATAGTTAAAGTTTTCACTTCTTTCTACCATCTCGCGACGGTAATATGTTTTTGTCTTATAACGCAGATTTATAAGAAAATATGAATAAACATTTAGTAAAATGTAAATTTCTTAAAAGGTACCTTTTTACAATAATATTATAAACAGATTTGGCCATTCTCAGTTTGTAGGATATGTTAATTAACACTGAGAATCAAATATTTATTGAATTTTAAAATAAATGAAAGTAGGAGATATGTATTAAAAAAACAAAAACAATTGGGTATGGAATGAACAAAGAAAGTCCCCATTCATAATACCGACATATCATGGAACGTTCTAATTTCGGTGTCCTGACACAGTAGTGTTTTTACTATTGAATATCTTTCCTTCCACAAGGATAATTTCCATGTTTTAAAATAAACTGATCAGTGACTACTGAGAGTTAAAATATATTGTTGTTAAATTTGTTAAAATTGTAGTTACTAAATAAAATAAGTTTTATATTTTACAATTGTGTTGTATTTTTTAAATGTCATACTATTCACAAAAATGTTAAAGAAAGGTAACCATAAAAATTAATCACATTTTAAGGCTCTAGTTAATTTTGTAGTTGAAAAAATCACAAGTTGTTGTGGGTATCTCTCTCAAAAATAAAACACACAAATACTATCGTATTTCCCACCATTCTTCCATTTATATTATTATATGACCTCTATGTACCCTACAAGGAGTTTTTATAAAGATGTCATTGTTTATATCCACTGGTGATACTCGTTTTGTTAAACGTTAATTAATATAGGGTAAAAGTTAAATGAATAACAATAACAATCAAAAAAGGTTTAAAATAAAAGGTAAATCAGTTAATAAATATTGGATATAATGGTATAAAAAAAACAATAATTAGAAGTTTAAAACAAAAATACAACAATTCTTAGATCACAGTTTACCAATTAAAATAGGCCAGCCAACTCTTTTTAATTTTGTTGCCTTGTAAATATTAACAAATAATTATTAAATTGCACAAATGTTACGAAAGACTTTCACAAATTTAGAAATGTTGCCATTTTGTTTGACTCCATTCCTATCTAGTCAATAGAATCGTAGACATCTTAGAACAAGAACTGTCTCTTAGTATAAAATTACCACCATTTTTAAATACGTTTATTTGTAGACCTTTTTATAACAGTCTACAATTTATGCAAAAAACTATCTGCGCAAAGTCGCCAATGATAAAATAAAAAATAAAAACAGTAAAACTTACTAACTTCATTTCAATAATAATTTACTTTAACCGGATTTGGTGTTCCCTTTAAAATAAAAAAAAACATATTTCCTTCATGTAATTTGCTGTTAGAATTATTTGTCTTTAGAATAGGGTAAAGTTGTTTTCTTATTCTGTTTCAAACATTGTATTTGTTTTCATGTTTAACTTAATTTAATAAGACATTGAAAACTGTATCCTTTTCTCATGTCAGTTATAATCAAAGTTTAGAGACAATAACAGATGACAAAAGAGTATACCTGTTATGTGATTTTTTTTTTTAATTGCGTAACCCTATAAAAAAATTATAAACATATTAATTGTTGTCAAGGAATACACCAGAAGAGAGAGAGAGAGAGAGAGAGAGAGAGAGAGAGAGAGAGAGAGAGAGAGAGAGAGAGAGAGAGAGAGAGAGAGAGAGAGAGAGAGAGAGAGAGAGAGAGAGAGAGAGAGAGAGAGAGAGAGAGAGAGAGAGAGAGAGAGAGAGAGAGAGAGAGAGAGAGAGAGAGAGAGAGAGAGAGAGAGAGAGAGAGAGAAGTAAGAAAATTTTGTGTGTATTTTTTTGAGGTAAAAACATCTAGTGGACACGTTTTAGAAAGCAATTCAAATTTCATTCTTCATTTCGTGTATAATTGTGCAGGGCTATTAGTGATGACGCGTCTATACGTATATGTAAAATACGATCACTCTTCCTATTCCATTAAACCGTGCAGTTACTGTTTGAATGGACACCATTTTAAACAGGTTAATAAACTATGCAGTTACTGTTTGAATGGCCACCATTTTAAACAGGTTAATAAACTATGCAGTTACTGTTTGAATGGACACAATTTTAAACAGGTTAATAAACTATGCAGTTACTGTTTGCATGGCTACCATTTTAAACAGTTTAATAAATTTATAAAACCCTGTACGCACATAAATTGGTATAGTTACAAATAACTTTAATCCTACATGGCATAACAATTATTGGTAACCACTTTCAAATACAGAAATAGTAAATTTAGAATTTATATCCTGTAAATTATATAAAAAGATTATTTTTCATTATTTTGTTATTTGGTACCCACAGTTTGAACCTGCTCTAACATAAGTGAGCAAATGAGCACAATCTATAGGTTTTTATAGTTAAACATGTAGTTCAAAGTAAAAAAAATAAAAATCAAAATAAATTAATTGTACATAGAATCCGTTAAAACTAACACTCACATGCGATCATAGAAAAGTAAAATGGCATGGAATGATTAAGAGTATTCAACTACATCAAAGCAAATTAAATGTATTAGATTTACGACAGGTTGTTACCATTATTAACAAAGCTCATTTACATGTGAGTAAAAGCATCGTGGTAGAAATTAATAAAATAATTATTAAACCTGCTTTACTATTAGTTTCACCATAGTAAAACAAACAAACAAATTGTGTACGGTTCAACTTACTGATTCCTACCCAACCGTCCATGTCAACAACCTATTGTGTAAGATGGACCATCCCTCAGTCACCATTATCAATGGTTATAAAACAAACTAAATTGAATTGATAAATCTTGTGATATGAATACGATAAAATGATAAATTACGACAATTTAAACCCCTTGGCTAACTGAACCGGTATTTATGGTAACTTTTGTTATCAATTCAGCAATAAATTGCCTATTATGCCTTTTACTTAAATTTATTGACTAAAAACACATTAGAGAAAAAGCATAACTTTTAACAGCTTTCCAAAAGTTACATGTTGTTCTCTATTCCATAAACACAAAATAGGTTAAAAATTACATTTTAATGTTATGGTCACTCTCTACTTCACAGTACAAAAAATACTTATAATTCGATATTAAAGTTATAATTATTGATCTAGTAGTATGAAATTGGTTTATTTATTTAACTTAAAAAGGATTTTCTTTTTAAACATTTATTTCTTAAGAATTATTAAAACTGTGTAAATATATTAATTTTAAAAAATAGTACAATTTTTAAACTAAATTTGAAATTCAGATATTTCTTGTCTGTGTAATAATAACTAAATTTTTGCTTTTTACAGTTTGTAATGTTACGGGGAGTATGTTTAAGATAAAATAAAAACATCTTCCATCAAAAACTGAAGTAACACAACTTTGGAACCTACGGAATTTAATTTATTAAAACTTAAAATAAAGCCAAATCCTTATTTGCTAGGGTTATTAAGACTAGTGTTCGAAGTGACTGCCATTCTCTTCCTGGAGAAGCAGTAGTCTTTCCTCTATGCAATGCTCAGCATTTCTTAACGCGTTGATATTTATCTCTACTACGTTTTTATTAATTGTTTCTTTCAATTATTTATAGTTGGTGGTTTTGTAAGAAACACTATATGCTTTAAAAAAAACCTCAGTCACGAATCTATTGTATTTAGGTTTGGAGACCTCGGGGGCAGGATACTGAATATCCCCTACCAATCACACGATTACCAAAGATTTCTGATAAATAATCTTTTATTGGATTGTAAAAGTGTGAAAATGTTCCTTCGTGCATAAAACCTATATTTTCATTATCATTCTGTTGTAATTTTGTTATTACATTATCACGAACCATGATGAAATAATGTTGTACTGTTATTATGACTGTTTTTGAGACACCATTTAAACATATATAAAAAAAAAAAAAAAAAAAAATTCAAGGATAACTCGATCCAAAGTGTAACTTTTACATTATATAGTACCTTTTGTTTTACTGTATGAGGATTTTTATCAAACCATATATATATATATATATATATATATATATATATATATATATATATATATATATATATATATATATATATATATATATAGCCTTTTCAAAATATATATTGAAAAATCCATTAAGCTGGATATGTCTTCGTCATTCCAAAAGTTGTTGTCTCGTCAAGCTTTGTTTAACAAATTTTAAGCTAATGGTAGTAAAGCAAAATCAAGTCGCTTCGGCTTAGCCGTTTCTTTCCGTTTAAATTTTTATTTATATTTTATTGATATACATTTTTAGACATTTTATAGACATTTCGGCCTTCTAACGATACCTGAATTGAACGTATACGGTGGTTTTTAACGCAATAACAATTTTTTTATACGTTACTACACCACATGGACCGTCCCTCATACAGTTGCGAGCACGAAACATTCTTACCACTGCTGAAACAATCCGTTGGCATTCTTAATAACACTGAATCATGGCGATTTTATTTGATATTTCTATTGTAATTAATTGTAAACTACTAAAACTTTCTAGATTCCTGTGTTAGAAGTAGTGAACGATGAGAAAACTCATTGCTATGGCAATAATGAAATACCAATGAAAACAATATTTGACGTTTTAATGAATTCCAATTTTATTACATCTGCATACAATAAAGTGTTTTATCCGAGATTAGACATAAACCAACGAAACCAAAACTGTTTATAGTTTTAACTTAATTTTGAAAAACCCGGCTTATTCAACTTGATTAAAAAATGGAATTGAATATTAAAATATCACTAATTGAAAAACAAATTATAAAATTGTTGCTTGTAGGAAGTTTAATAAATCACCAATAGATTTGCTGTTTCAAAATAAATATAATAACATCATACAAAAACCACGATAGCAAATTTGAAAAATTAAAAATTCCAAAATTATGAATTTTGGGTTAAACTGTGGCAATTTTCCTGACATAAACAATAAATCGGTCGTAGGCTTTAAAATCCAAGAAATAACTGAAATCATGGACAGAGAGGTGGAAAAGTAAGTGGTTCAAGTGGGACCCTTGCGGTTAACTAGAGGTGGTGAAGAACTCTGAAACGTCAGCCTGAGTTATGAATTCTGTGTTGATAGATATAAGTTGACCAAAAACACATTATTATAAAAAACCACTACACTTTCGATTATTTACTCGATGAAAATGTTTCACGGGCGAATTATTTTAATAAAGTCAATACAAAAATAACATTGACTTGCTAACCCTTTCATTATGTTATTCTGCAACAGGAACAAGTCCCTGGGAAGAGATTGGCCAGCAATAATCCATTCCAGTAAAAATCCGCAGAACCCCAAAGGAAAACTACCAATGACGTAGACACGTTAAATTTAAGACGACATTATAAGTGGAACGTGTCATTGCTTATTTATTGTAACCGTACTCGTACATCTACTGCATTAAAAATTTCACTCAAAACATATCAAACACAAATTTATTAATCTTTATAATAATAATAATAAAAATAGTAACAAAATATTATTTTTGTTATAAACTTTCTGTTTAAACTATTCAATATTTATTAAATTATTTAAATATTTATTATTGTTTATTAATAAATCAATTTATTATTGATTATTAAATTGTTTAAATATTTTAAATTATTCAATTGTGATGCCCACATTAAAAGGGACTTGAGTATTATAAGTTACGTGCCTTGTAGTATTAAATAGCCTACCGCCTTTTGATAAGGAAGGTTCACCTACCATCGGGATCGAAGTTGTAAGCTCATATAGATTGGCAGGACAAAGTGTTCGTTCAGCGATCAACGAGGAATTTCGTTAGTACCCTTAGAACGTAATTTTTTTAGTGGGCCTATCTTCACCTAAAATGAGTGGCTAGGAGCTTTTTGCAATGGGTCGCAAGACCCCTTCGGAGATTATGGCCCCCGCGCACATCTAAAATATTTTTAACGCGGATTAGTTTAAACAAAACTGTCGAATATGCCCATGATGTTTTGGTCTTGTACAATAATCTAAGTGATACCTTTAAAACTCAGGTAAGTCTAAATTAGTAGTATAATAAGGTATATTTATTAGAACTTAGGATAAATGATAGATTCTTCAAAAAGTAACAGTCAAGTGAGACAAATCAACAGCTGGGGAAAATAAATTTGCATGTTGGGGTGAGGGTGACAATGGTCAGAGAATCACGGTCTTGGACTCATATATTCGATATTTTAATTTAGAAATGGGTTATATGCGACTCTTGTAAATAGCACCCAGGCGTCGTACAATATTAAAAAAAAAATCTGCATGCATTCATTCGAAACCTTTCCAACAACAGGCGATGTTATCCTTATTAAAATGCTGTATAAGAACATATTTATGCATATTTTATTTTTAAGTGAAACTAATAAAATAATGATAATTAATATCTTCATTATTTAAAGCAATTCAGCTGTGTTGCCTTTAGTTATCAGAATTAGACAGATTACATACTATTTTAATTTCATTCCCTTACCTTTGCAGTAATGTAAGTATGTAGTATTTTGTTCCACCGTAAATTAAAAATAAAACCATTATTCACTTTCGGTAACATTACAATGTTTTTGGCATTGACAAATGCGTTCTTAACTTCTTTCTAATATTAATCTATAAATTGGTTTGTAAATTAATGCAATTATTCCTAATTAGAACTGCGTATACCAAAACATTATTTGTCATAAAGGAATTTCAATAATATCACATTATACAATCAATTCCATATTTGAGGAGGAGTTGTTTTGTGATGGATATATTTTTTTAAATATTTTAAAATCTTATAATTTCTGTCATGGCATAATTTCGGATACCTTTCCTAATATATTTCAGAAATTAATTCAGGTCATCACCAGATCTGAAGGCTGTTACTGAGGACCAAAAGTAATATTAAGGAAAACCTCATAACTTTTCTCTCATCCGTTAACTTAAAGTAAAACAAATTTGGGCCATCGTTAAACGATAGATCGTACTGTTGAACATGTTTATAGATTATACAGGTTACTGAAGACTTCATCGCATAGATAACTCATAATCTGTTATCCTGTTATCATTATAATGTAAATGGTATCTGGTCCAGAAAACAATTACTACAGTTAATATTATTTTCATATTTTACACTGTACCTCAGTTATAATAAGGTCTAATAACCTCCAGAATTGCGTACTGTAAGGGTGACTTTCAACCTCCTACAAATAGCTATACTTGTAATACGCTTGAGTAATCCTAAGTAGCTCCTGTTTATATTTTGTATAATTGTTTTATTTACTACGAGCAATGTAATATTGTAGGAGTTCAAAAACAATCTAAGACATTTGAATTTGTCTACCTTCCCGTGTCTATAAGATCGTATGCTCAGTGTGTATTTTTTGTTTGCTCATACGCCAACATTATGCCTCAAGTGACTAGTAATCGAAACTAATTTATCGATGAAGTACTTATTATTCAGAAATCAATATGTTGATTGCACAATATGTAGAAAAGGCAGGATTGGTGCAGAGATCAAGTCATTTTATTTGTTACCCGTAAGATGTGATCGAACTGTATAAAATAATTCCGTTTAAAGCATTATTGATTATATTCGTCCATTTATTATTAATTTGTAGTCACTTCACATTTTAAAAAAAATCATTCATATGCTTGCATTGATTATTTAGTATTATTTCACTTGATGACATCAAAATAACGCTCGGCAAGTAAGTTATTGTATCTTTGACTTAAGTTATGAGGAAGAAAAAACTTAAAAACCGACCACCAGAGGAACTTTTTCTACAACATAATACAAATAATCATAGAAAAATGAACTTTTTGTACATTTTAGCTTTTAAAAATTTTGTATTCGTAAATTTTAACCAATGTATTCATTTCTTGTGATGTATTAATCACATTTTACAAAAGAGATTCCAAAAGATAGGTTGTCATTTTCCGAGGAACGTTTAAGCAAGTCAAATCTTTATGTAGCTGTTTATGTTTTTATTTAAACAAGTACCTAAAAAGTTATTTGTTGTATGTTGAGCCACGTTAGTTATTAACAGTTTTATTTTCATTTTTAATATTTGATTTAATTACCACATTTTATACAATTTAAGTTTCTAACCTTTAAGTTTATATACTTTAAGATTTCAAATAAATATTATTGTTGTGGCGTTATGAAAATCTTACACAGATGTATACGTATATTGTTTGAATAATAATTTGTCCACTCTTAGAGGGTGTACCTTTACAAAACTAGATTGTAATTTTCCAGTTCAACGGTTGAAATACAAATTTTTATTTAGTGGCTAAACATCACCTGAGTGCTAATTACTTGAATTGGATTGGACGTGGTGGACCAATCAATAAGTATCGGACTCAATGCTATTCGATTACTTCATTCGGTACCATATGAAAACAATAGTGTACCAACAGAAAGTTAATACAAAAGAAGTGTTTTAGAATGGTTGAATTTATACGAAACAATTCTGGCAAAATGCGAATAGCAAAAGAAAATATTTTACGTCGAACGGAGTATTAGGTACATTGCGAAGTACGGAATTCTGATGTTTGTTATTTTGTTAACATTGATCATTTTATTCTATTTTCGTTCTTGTTTTGTCATGTTATCAAAATTGTTTATAAGGTTCAAAATAAAACAAGTTCTGCCTACTTTTGGACTGTTTTGATTCAATACAAAACCGATTTTTAAAAGTTTAAATTTAATTTTTAAAGTCTTTACATTAATCTGTTCCTAATAATTGTTTTTAAATGATAGAACATTTTTTAAGCTAATCTTTGTTATTATATACAACTTAGAAATTATTATTTTCTGCTTTTGTTGATAACTCAATTATTATTACTTGTCGTAAAAAAGGAATCTTTTATCTATTTGTATTGTTTTGTAAAATTAACGGTTTTAAAAATATTCCATTATAAATGGCCTCATTTAGAAGTGAGTAAGGAATATCGACTCATAATATTTTATCAAATTGGGTCTATATAGAATTAAGTATCATGCAAAAATTTCAACTCCATATCATTTGCCGTTTTAAAGACGTATTTTTCTGGATCAAAATGCAAATTAGTGGTTACATAAACAACTAACTACTTTATGGCATAAATTCACATGAAGTTTTTTCTTTATTTTCACCAGTAGAATACGTCCTGAAAGTTTCTTTGTTTCTTCGCAGGACACTCTGTATATACAACAATATTATTAAAATACGCAATATTTTTAAATATTATATTCAAAATGTTTTAGTACATATTTTTAAAAAACGAATTCATATAAGTAGAAAAATAATAAAAACGTTTAACATAAGTATTTACATAAATGTAGTTTTATGTTACCAAAATAACCAAACCAAATTCGCATGTCCGTTGGATTAAAAATATAAAAATCCGATTTGCGCATCTTTTTGGCCTCTTGAGTTTAAAATCCAAACTGCAGTGAGCTTGTGATACTCTCCAAACAATTTACTGTAGTTACGCATCTCCCATTGATTTAGAAGTCAATATTTAAATAGACTATCTTATGGCCCACTTGAATATAATATTGAAAATGCAGAGAGCTGAGACGATCCTCAAACTACTTAAATATGCATCTCCCATAGATTGATAAATAAAAATCCCAATTGTGCACCTTATCGGCCATATGAGTTTAATGTCCTAACTCTTGAGGCACGCCCAAACAATTTAATTACGCATCTTCCATGGATTTAAAAAGTAAACATCCGAAATGCGCATCTTATCGGTCATATGAGTTTATCGTCCAAACGGCACCGAGCTAGAGACGCTCCCCAAACAATGTAGCTACTCATCTCCCATGGATTCATAAAGTGCAAAACAAAATTGTACATCTTACACGCTTCTTGAACGTCAGCTATTAAAACTGTACTGGAGATATATGTAGATTAGAAATCTAAACTGTTCTATAAAAAATAAAATAAAAGGTACTAACAATTTAATGTAGTTTTATTACACTCTAAAATTAAGACCAAATCTTCAAACTTATTTTGTGCGCCTCTACAAGTTATAACCAATTTAATATTTCAATAACGACATATTATAAACGTGTTCATAGTACCAACTTCAACGACGTATCCATTTTACATCCATGTATGGTAGTAAAATATTTTATTTCTTATTTTGTTTCTCTGTCCGTCCTTAATGAAGCTTCATGTTTATGAGTATATCACAGAGTCTCATGCTTGTTAACACGCCACGAACTTGTTATTGCATTTTATATAAATTATAAAGTCATGACGTCTAGACAGGCCAAACTTATACATGCTACCCAAAGCATTGAGTGTACATTTGATTTATACTATTAATATTTACTTTGTTATCTGGTGATAAATATATTCAGTTCCCGTAATGGAAGTTTATATTGGTAATAACAAACATACTTCAGTAAATTAAAAATACAAAGCTGATCACTAAAAGTATCAAAACTTATAAATCATATTTATAAAAGTATGTAATTCATATTTTACTAAATTACGTTGCTCTTTGAAGTACGAGCGTTTGTGTATTTTGTCATTGTTATTTCCGGGTTTCAAATTATAACCTAAACAAAAACAATGATACTAAATATGAATTTATCCAAATTTGAACTGCTTTTTACCACCATCAGGATATTTTGTCTCTAACTCTCTTTCCAGATCATAGTTATACGAAGGTTTTTTTTTACCAAAAAACTACATAATAACTTTAACACTCATGATAAATAACTTAGTTTAATAAACAAAAATCTAGACAAATTATAACATATATATATATATATATATTAAATAATTTTATTTTACAAACTTGTGGTTAATATTAATAAACAAAATAAATTTAGAGACCTAAACTATTCACAATAAAAGTTTTAATAACTTTATTTGTATATTATATAAGTTGACTTTTTTTGGAGTGTAAATAAAAGTGATATTGATATTGATATAAAAGTGATAAGAGTGATATTGTTGTTGTTAAATGTTGACACTAAAAAGAAAATGAAACATACTATTTACATACTCTTAAGTATTGCTTTACATTCGGTTCATGAATAACCTGCTTTTGAGTACAACTTAATAAGCCAGAACTGAGATTTAGTTTCCGAATAAGATTCAAATGTATCATCTATCATTATTTATGTGTATTTAAGTACCATGGGCTGTAATATAAAAAAAAATTAAAAAATTTCAATTTGATTAGTGAATACTGTCTACTCGATTTGGAATAAAAATTTAGTTGAATTTTAATATATTCTCTCTATAACGTGAAGTATTTTATTAGTTGAAGTGCTGCTATAAAATTTACATTTAATATTGTAAAACTTTTACACCTAAGTTATACATTATTATAATTAGTAGTTACTTTATGTTTTCTACAAAAAGGAACACTAGTGGTTATTCAAATTATTGAGCTAAGCAAATTAAAAAGAAGTACTCATTTTATTCCATATTTTACAAATTATTTAAAGGTATCAATTAAGTTGTATATGTTAATTAATAATTCAAAAATATATTACATTTACATCACAGAATTAAAATTTAATTGCAATCTGCAGAATGACCTCGTTAGTAATACAAGAGGATATTATTACTTCTTGTTTATTACTCGGACAAATTAATGTGCAGTGAAGAATGTTATAGAAGTATGCAGTTTATTGATAGAGGCGTTTGTAACCCATTGTATGTTCTAATAAATAAATTGTTCTAACTGAAAGGATTTAAACATACTCTTATTATAATATAACGATATCGCGTTATCAAATAAATAATAAAATAAAGGATAACAACGATCTCTATAAAAAATGAGTAATTACATGTAACAATGATATAAAGGGGAAACTAAATTAAATAATAGAAAAATAATGAACAACTAGTATCATCTGGTAACAGAAAATATTATTTTAACAAAAAAATAACCAAAAGGACATCTGTGCACAACAAATTAGGAGAGAAAGCGTGCAAAGAGAAAAGAAGCCGTTTCGCTAACCTTGTAGTGTACACATGCTAACATTAAACAATTTGTCACGGCACCTAACGGGAGATTTTATGTCACGCAGCTGGATGTATAAAAAACAAAAAAGAGAAATCTACAGGGAGAGAGAGACCTGATGGGACACGCTAGAAAGCATAACGGTACTTCTAAAAAAACATGAGAAACCGACAAAAGGACTTAGGTCGGCCAATCGGAAAACAGCCACATGGTGAAAGCTAACGAATTTAAAAAAATACAGCCACTAGAAAAAAAGAACAACATCTGGGGAGAAATCTAGAATTCAGCGAGCGAATCAGAGGAGTGAAAGCTAAGGGAAGTGTTGGGAAGAAGGGAGAGTTTTGGCGTCGAAAATTTTAAAAAAAATAAGGGAGTCTAAAGTCTGGAGTGGTGAGGAGAGGTCTTAGACAGAGAGCATTCTGTGGGACAGAGTAAGGGAGTTAGATTGACCACGAGACTAGGGTTCTCTGTGTCAATACGTCGAGTAAATTAATTAGTTGAATCAAAGTTGAAAAGAGAGTTAGTAGTTTTTAGTCAAAAGTTTGTTGAGATTTTGGAGCAGATTAAAATATTTTGGAAGAATTGTTCGAGAGAAGAGTCGGAAGAACTAATTCATCGCCAGTGGAGATTTGGAGAGGATCATCAGTCCGAATTCCAGGATTAAGTTGTTGGAGATAGTGTGTGGAGTGTTTTGTTTTTTATATATCTAAATCAAATTTAAAGCCATCGTTGTGTTGTGTGTGGAAAGTGTCTCGTCGATCAAAATTGGAAAGCAGTACCAACGATAAGTACAATTTAAAATTCTTGTTCACTTTAAAATTATAAATTCATTTTTCTAAAATAATTCACTTTAATTGAGCCATAAAAGAACCTAACGACCCTAAAAAGAGATAAGAGAATTAATTAAATAAATTAATAACTAACAAATTGAATAAAGATTATAATAAAGTTTAATTTTGTAAAGGAAATAATTGTTTGTGTATAAAAAAAAAAATAAAAGTAATTCAAATTACAGATTAATTTTCATTAAAAATAACGCCAATTGTGGAAACTTGATGTTTTTTAGTAATAAAGTCTAACATAAGGAAAAACAATTAGTTAAGATAAATTTGTATATTACATAACATTAAGGAATGCTTGTGGAATGAATGAAGAAATTTTTAGACACTAATGGAATAGATGTACGTTTTTATGATTCTTTGACATGTTGCTTAAATAAATTAAGGTTTGTTTTTTAAGTAATACGTTGTGTCAGGTGTGTTATTTATATTTCCACATTTTGCAAGTTTAGGAAGGACTAAAACAAATAGCAGGTAATCAAAAATAATATTTAATTATTAATATCTAATAATAATTACTATTCAAAAATATTCAAAATAAATAAATAAAAAAAGTAGATTAAAAAATTAATATAACATCTCCAAAGTTATATTTGGCGCACCAACGTTTGGGCTCGATTAAATCAAATTAAATTAAAATAAATATAACAACCATTGTTTGTTTGTTATAATTGGCGCTCAACGGCAGGGCTCAATTAAAAGTGAAGTTTTAATTGTTAAACATAGAAATTGTAGAATAAGGACATAGACATTGTTGTAGGATATATTGTGTATTGTGTATTGTGTTAGAATAAGAGAATTAGATAGAGATATATGTTGACGAGAAGTAGGAAAAGAGTATTAGATTCAAATATGGCCAATGAAAGTGAAATTTATAACCAGATGGGGCTAGGGAGCGAAAGCTTAAATTTCAGCGAAGAGGGGAATCAAATTGGGGAAGTAGAACAAATTAGAGGGTTAGAAATTGAGGGTAATGTAGAATTCCGGGCGGGGACCAGCGATAGGAATCCAAGGGTAGAAACAGCGGTAGGACAGGTAGGAGGAGACGGTATGGCGGGATTGCAGGAAATGATAAGACAAATGGCCGAGGAAAATCGTAAGTTAGCTAAGTTAGCGGAAGAAAAAGCCGAGAAGTTAGCCGAAAAAGCTACAGAGGAAAATCGTAAGTTAGCTAAGTTAGCGGAGGAAAAAGCGGAAGAAACTCGAAAAAATTTTGAATTAATCGAAAACAATATTGAGAAGATCGCGAAAAGACAGGAGGAGATGTTAGGAACGATTCGTGGGGAGATAAAAAATAGTATCAACGAGGTCGAGAATAGGATTAACAAAAAATTAGAAGAACGATGCGACGGCGTAGAAAATCGAGTCCGAACGGTAGAGGAAACAGTAGCGGAAATCCGGACGAATTTCGAGGGACAAGTCAAGAAAACGGGAGAAGAATTCGGCAACCGAATCCAGGATTATCGTGCGGAAACCGAGATTCGCGTGCGAGAGATCGAGGACCACGGAATCGTTGTCGACGCTAGGCTACAGGAACTCGCGCAAAAAGACGGAGAAATACGGGAGAACTGTGTCAAATTTAATGACGTTAATACTGCTAAACTGGAAGAAAACGCGAAAAAGACGGATGAGGTCGCGAAGAAATTAATAGAGCTTGATAGAAGGTTAAGAGCGGTTAAAAACAACGGAGAGGGATATATACAAGAGCCGGAAATAAGGAACATAAGTTTCTCAGGAAGGGAGCGGTTTCCTATGCAATTCGTAAACGTAATGAAGGAGATTAGTGAGAATATGGTAGGGAACAATATGAACTGGATCGACCGGTACCTGAAGGACGACGCGTATATCTGGTGGCGTTTGCATAGGGGAAGCGTGCAAAATTTCGAACAATTCGAAGAATTATTTAAGGAAAAATATTTCAACGAAATAATCCAGGCCAAGATTAGGGATCAGTTGGAATTTGGAAAATTCAGAGGTAGAATGGGGGAAGAAGCGATCGCATACGTAGAGACATTGATGTTGCAATGTTCGGAATTAAATCCACCAATAACGGAGGATCAATTAGTATACAAAGCGGGGAAGCATTTCCACCCGAATGTGCTCATTGCGATAATTACGCGAGGAATAAAAAGGAAAACAGATTTCATAAAGTTATTGATGGAATTTGAGCATGCTAGAATAGAGCAATTTAATGAGAGTGTTGGAACGGAAGTAAACAGAAGGAATTACCAGGAAAAGGGAAATTATAACTACAATAGTAGGCAAGATAACTGGGGTAGACGACCATATGACAGGCAAACCACATGGCGAGAAGAGGGGCGTAGACCTTTTAACGAAAGGGAAAACGTAAACAAACCTAGTACGAGCAATGACCCGGGCAGCCAAGACAAGAGGGTTGTCAAGGAACAGATGCCTAACGGTCGGAATAAGTGAAAGCTAAAAGGGAGCGTAAGCGATAGCCGACAAGAGACTTTACAACCTGCCACATTAATGAACACCCTATTTACAGATTTAAAAGACCGTTTAGAGGAGGAAGACGACCCGTATTTTATAAATAAAAATCTTAATAAATGCCCAGAAATAAAAATAGAATTCAACAACATCAAATTAAAAGCACTAGTAGATACAGGTTGTGAATTTAATTCCTTGTCGGAACAGTATTATTCCGAAAATAAAGAGATGATGGGAAAATACGAGGAGCTACCAGTCGCCGGCGTTAAGGTTATTGGAGCTACTGGCTTACGCTCGAAGAATGTAAAAAGGCAGATTATTATAGAAACGAAAGTAGGAGAGTTTACGCTGAACGTTCATTTTATTATTGTACCCGAATTGATAAGAAATTGTATTTTAGGATTAGACTTTTTAGTAAAGAATAAGGCTGTAGTGGATTTCATAAGTAATAGGTTAGAATTAAAAAATGTTTCAAAGGATAATGATGAGATAAAAAATGAGATTTTGTTCGAGGATCCGGAAGAGCGATATGATAAAAAATTAATACAACATATGACTACGGAAAATTACGATACAAGTCAGGAAGAAATAATAAATAAATTAAATGAATTAGGGCATATTTCTATAGAACAAAAGGAACAATTAGGTAAAATTTTAATTAGGTATAAAGATGTATTTTGCAAGAAACCAGGGTTAATCACGACATATCAACATAAATTAAAAGTAACAGATAAAAGTCCCTATTGTCAAAGAAGTTGGCCGGTAGCTATGAAATTCCGAGAAAGTGTTGACATGGAAATTGAACGAATGATGGAATATGGGATAATTGAGAGATGCAATAGCCCGTACATTAATCCGATAGTTCCGGTTTGTAAGAAGGACGGAAGTATTAGAATATGTTTGGATGCGAGGATTATCAACGCTAGAACGGTGCCGGATTACGAAGGATCGCAGCCTATACAGGAGTTATTAACCATAGAAAAGCGCGTTAATTGGATGAGTAGTTTTGACCTGACGAGCAGTTTTTGGCAAATACCGTTACATGTGGATAGTCGCGATTACACCGCATTTCTACACAAGGGGTTATGCTACCGATACAAGACTGTGCCATTTGGTCTAAGTACTAGCTTAGCCAGCCTCACCAGAGGATTAAACTCGATATTAACTGAGGAAGTTAAACAATTTATCACCCTATATGTCGATGATTGTTTAGCTGAGAACTGGATGGAGCATTTAAAACAGATTGAGAAAATATTAGAGGTATTCAAAAATGCAAATTTAACTGTAAATTTAAGCAAGTGTAACTTTTGTAGACAGGAAATAGAGTATTTAGGATTTTTATTAACCACACACGGTATTAAACCACAAGCAAACAAAATGGCAGCAATACAAAATTTCCCACGGCCTAAGACAGCCAGACAGTTGAAGGGATTTCTCGGACTTACTAATTTCTACCATAAATTTTCAAAAAACTACGCATCAGTAACAGCACCATTACAGGGATTATTGAAAAAGGGGACCAAATTTAAGTGGACTAGTGAGATAGAAGAGAGTTTTAAAAGAGTTAAGAAGGAATTTGAAGAAGTAGTAACGTTACGACATCCTGACCGCGATAAAATGTTCTACCTACAGACAGACGCGTCGGAAATCGCAGCAGGAGGGCAATTATATCAAATTGGGGAGGATCAAGAAATAGCAGTTATTGCGTACACCAGCCGGACATTTAAGGGAACAGAACGATTCTATAGCACAGCCGAAAAAGAATTGTATAGTGTAGTAATTTGCCTTAGGAAATTTAGAACCTACGTATTAGGAAAACGATTAACCGTAATTACTGATAATAAAGCAATCACATTCATTAATAATTGTCGACTATTGAATGCCCGGATGACCAGATGGATTCTGCTTATACAAGAATACAATATTACGATTAAGCATTGCAAAGGGAAAGATAACATCGTGGCGGATACTCTAAGTCGGTATCCAGAGGACAATGTGGAAATACAGGAAACTGGAGAAGAGAGATTTATAGAAATTTTAATGTTGGCAAAAGGATTTAATATAAAATTGGGGAAAACTTTAAGGAACTTCGAAACCATACAAAGGGGGGACCAAAATTGTAAAAATATCATAGAACACTTAAATAGAAATAATCCAAAATTTAAGACTTTTTATCAAGTATATGAAGAAAAATTATTTCGACAAGAGAAGGGAGTATGGAAATTAATGGTACCAAAAGACTTTGTAAAAATATTAGCCAAAGAAATACACGAAATATACGGACATGTGGGAATTAAAAAATGTTACAAACTATTTAAAGAGGACTTTACAGGAGACAGCATCACGAAACACATAAGGGACGAACTCATTAAATGTCCAAAATGCCAAAAATGTAAATTCGATATCAAACACAGAAATGCGGAGATGTTGCCAATAGTTCCAAAAGGGGTAGGAGAGTTGGTCTGCGTGGACTATTATGGACCATTGCCTAAGTCAGTTGGGGGGTGCAAATACATATTTGTGATGATAGACGCCTTCACGAAATATACCAAATTATTTAAGGTACGGAATACTACAACTACAACCACTTTAAAACAAGTAGAAAAATACCTACAGGAAGTACAAACGCCAAGACACATTCTATCTGATAATGGGACACAATTTACATCACCAAAATGGGAAACGGGTTTAACAAGACTGGGAATAAAGAAGAGGACAGTAGCAATTAGAAATCCACAATCTAACATGGCGGAGCGTATCATGCGGCAATTGGGGCAATTTTGCAGAATATTAATAAAAGATAGACATCAGGACTGGGGAAAAATCATAGAAATCGTTGAAACCATTATTAACGAGTCATATCATGACACAATAGAGACCACACCCGTAGAAGCGCAATTTAAAAGAAAACCTACACGCAATTGGAGCAGGTATATCATCAAGCCAGACGATCAGCGAGAACCAATCACCAGCGATGCTGAAATCTACAGTACCTGCGAATAAAAAATAAACGTGAGAAGTATGCCGAGAAATTTAACGAACAGCACCCACCAACAGAATATAAATTGGGAGAACAAGTCTTAGTACGCGCTTGTATACCATCGAAGCTAATTCTAAAAAGATACCACAAATTTTGTGAATTATATGAAGGACCTTACTTAATTAGAGAAAAATTAGGAAATACTACATATAAATTAGGATATTTACATCAGGATAAGATTAGGGGTACGTTTAATTGTAGATTATTAAAAACATATCATCACTAGGAAATAAGATTAGAAATAACACATGTCAGGGTAAACAAATAAAGAAATCTAGGTTAGGAGACGTTGTAAATAAACAAAGGGGAAGCAGACATGACCCAAAACAAATGGTCAACAACACACCACAAGAGAACAATGGAGAAGGGATCCATTGTCAAACACTGAGGTTTACCACAATTTAACAATGGCATTGTAGGAAAAGGTTTTGGGACAAATAGTTTTACAATTCTACGGGCAAAGATTAAATTTATTTCTTAGCCAAACCAGGAAATTAATTTAATCTGGGGACACTATAACGATATCGCGTTATCAAATAAATAATAAAATAAAGGATAACAACGATCTCTATAAAAAATGAGTAATTACATGTAACAATGATATAAAGGGGAAACTAAATTAAATAATAGAAAAATAATGAACAACTAGTATCATCTGGTAACAGAAAATATTATTTTAACAAAAAAATAACCAAAAGGACATCTGTGCACAACAAATTAGGAGAGAAAGCGTGCAAAGAGAAAAGAAGCCGTTTCGCTAACCTTGTAGTGTACACATGCTAACATTAAACAATTTGTCACGGCACCTAACGGAAGATTTTATGTCACGCAGCTGGATGTATAAAAAACAAAAAAGAGAAATCTACAGGGAGAGAGAGACCTGATGGGACACGCTAGAAAGCATAACGGTACTTCTAAAAAAACATGAGAAACCGACAAAAGGACTTAGGTCGGCCAATCGGAAAACAGCCACATGGTGAAAGCTAACGAATTTAAAAAAATACAGCCACTAGAAAAAAAGAACAACATCTGGGGAGAAATCTAGAATTCAGCGAGCGAATCAGAGGAGTGAAAGCTAAGGGAAGTGTTGGGAAGAAGGGAGAGTTTTGGCGTCGAAAATTTAAAAAAAAATAAGGGAGTCTAAAGTCTGGAGTGGTGAGGAGAGGTCTTAGACAGAGAGCATTCTGTGGGACAGAGTAAGGGAGTTAGATTGACCACGAGACTAGGGTTCTCTGTGTCAATACGTCGAGTAAATTAATTAGTTGAATCAAAGTTGAAAAGAGAGTTAGTAGTTTTTAGTCAAAAGTTTGTTGAGATTTTGGAGCAGATTAAAATATTTTGGAAGAATTGTTCGAGAGAAGAGTCGGAAGAACTAATTCATCGCCAGTGGAGATTTCGAGAGGATCATCAGTCCGAATTCCAGGATTAAGTTGTTGGAGATAGTGTGTGGAGTGTTTTGTTTTTTATATATCTAAATCAAATTTAAAGCCATCGTTGTGTTGTGTGTGGAAAGTGTCTCGTCGATCAAAATTGGAAAGCAGTACCAACGATAAGTACAATTTAAAATTCTTGTTCACTTTAAAATTATAAATTCATTTTTCTAAAATAATTCACTTTAATTGAGCCATAAAAGAACCTAACGACCCTAAAAAGAGATAAGAGAATTAATTAAATAAATTAATAACTAACAAATTGAATAAAGATTATAATAAAGTTTAATTTTGTAAAAGAAATAATTGTTTGTGTATAAAAAAAAAATAAAAGTAATTCAAATTACAGATTAATTTTCATTAAAAATAACGCCAATTGTGGAAACTTGATGTTTTTTAGTAATAAAGTCCAACATAAGGAAAAACAATTAGTTAAGATAAATTTGTATATTACATAACATTAAGGAATGCTTGTGGAATGAATGAAGAAATTTTTAGACACTAATGGAATAGATGTACGTTTTTATGATTCTTTGACATGTTGCTTAAATAAATTAAGGTTTGTTTTTTAAGTAATACGTTGTGTCAGGTGTGTTATTTATATTTCCACATTTTGCAAGTTTAGGAAGGACTAAAACAAATAGCAGGTAATCAAAAATAATATTTAATTATTAATATCTAATAATAATTACTATTCAAAAATATTCAAAATAAATAAATAAAAAAAGTAGATTAAAAAATTAATATAACATCTCCAAAGTTATATTTGGCGCACCAACGTTTGGGCTCGATTAAATCAAATTAAATTAAAATAAATATAACAACCATTGTTTGTTTGTTATAATAAATTATTGTATTAAAATATGAAACAATAATTTTTTTTTTAAATTACCCACTCGCCTGTAAAACAAAACTTATTGTTAAATAAACCAGGAATGTATTACTGACGTCATTCCTAATATTATTCATACGTAGATAAAGTCGTAAAACGATCGAGTTTTGTCGAATTTGCAGCATATGACATAAGATAAGTCATATTTGTAGTTATAAGTTTATAGAAAATAACATCGATTCACATAATACCCAAAAAATAAATATTTGTATTTATACTAGTGTACATAAAGAAAATAAATATATGTCTTATTTATTTCTGATAATAATTCATATAAGATCTTAAACAATTTAACAACCTTTTGTACAATTTCTCTTGCCGGTACAATTATATATTTTCATTACATCGACTCTTATTTACATGTGTATGTAAGTTATTTTTAAGAAAACAAACCACAAAAATGTATACACTTAAGGTAATATCATCTGGCAAGTGATATGTTTCAACACCTTTAAAGATTTCTAAAATAAAACCGCTAATTAGCTATTGCAGAAAACATAACGTTCACGTGTATACTGATAGGAACATTTGTTATAGATAATGGGAAAGTGAAGATACACTTGTAAATAAAATTTACATGCATTTAATTGATGAATAGAATTAACAACATTAAACAAATGAATATTTCAAATATAAATGCAAATAACAGAAAACAGAAGGTAATATCGACAAGTAGTTTCAATCTAAATCTTACTTAAATATTGCCCAACAAGAAACACCGTATATTGAATTGTACAGCAGCACAAGACGTTGAGTGGACGCCAAAATGTAATATGAGAAACCCACGGCTACCCATTCCATCTATTTCCAATTCATATTGTATAATCTGAACGACTTGAATCCTATAACTATACATCAACAAAAACAAACCATGTAACTTTTTAAATTAACTATTCAGAGAGATTTTAAAAATAATTATCTCATACATTTATTTTTATTTTTGTGTTTTTTATTAATAAAAAACATAAAGTTTTAAATCCTAACACCAGTGAAATTACTTATATTATGAAATTGCTCGGAAACATTTAAATATTTTATTATGTATTCATGTAATGATTATTTAATTTAACTTTCAATGATAAAAGTGATAGGTTCTTTAAAGATAGCTAACGAAATCAATCACATTTGCAAATGGTAATGAAATTGTAATATTAGAATTACCAATGAATTTAGGTTTATGATGTTTATTTATGTTAACTGTTACTAATAAAAATGGTATGTAATTGTGTAGATATTGTTCAAAATATCCTAACTTTTATAACATTTTTTAAAATTGAATAAATTCTTTATGTATTCAGGTGATGTTTCTTATGTTAACTGTTACTAATAAAAATGGTATGTAATTGTGTGGATATTGTTCAAAATATCCTAACTTTCATAATATTTTTTTAATTGAATAAATTCATTATGTATTCAGGTAATGTTTTTTATTTTAACTGTTACTAATAAAAATGGTATATAATTGTGAAGATATTTTTCAAAATATCCTAACTTTCATAACATTTTTTAAAATTGAATAATTTCATTATGCATTCAGGTGTTGTTTTTTGTGTTAACTGTTACCATAAAAATGGTACATACTTTGTGTAGATATTGTTCTAAATATTCTAACATCCATAAAACATATTAAAATAATATATTTCATTATGTATTAAGGTAATGCTTATATTTATATTAACTATAAATGATGAAAGTAATACGTTCTCTGTATTGACAGTTATGAAAAATCCTGACTTTCACAAACGATCCAAATCTAAAATATTTCTTTATGTATTTACGTAATGCTTATATAGATTAACTTTAACTGATAATAATGATAAATATATTGTACATACGGTTAACGTAATATCGCAACTTTCAAAAATTATAATAAATTGAAATATTTAATTATCTCTTCAGGCAATGCTTATTTCGGTTAACTTTAAATGTAAAAAGTGATTTGTACTTTCTATAGATAGTAAACCATAAACCTTATGTACACTATTGGTAGTGCATTCTAAATATGTCTTTAGGTAATTTCTATTTAGATTAACTATAACTAGTAAAAGTGATACGTAATTTGTATAGACAGTGAACAATAAAATCCCATATTCATAAAAAATTGTATTTAAATTTAAATACTACTTTATCTTTTCAAATAAAGTTTCTTAGTATACTTTAACTGAAAAAACTAATACGTACTTTGTATAGACAGTTATTGAAAAATACTCATTTAGACTAATGTTATTCAAATTGACATATTTAAAGTTATGAATTTAGAACATAATTATGTAATAAGGTAATGTTTATTTATATACTTTAATTGGTGTCATTTTGAGGTATATGTTATATTTTTTTTCATAAACAACATTCCTTTCTTTTGCATTGTAGGTTATTTAACTTTCTTTAACTATAAATTTTATTATTTAAATATCATTTTGCTCAACATTACTTAACCAGGTACATATTTATGGGATTTAACAATTCGTACATTTTATAAAACTAGACTAAATTAAGAAGCTTATAACAGTTTGTTTCCAAAAAGAAAAGATTGGTCTGATACTTTGCAACGCTTGGCTTTAATTCTGCCACAAGGGAATTTTCTATTCTACTTTAAATTACTTTATTTTTAAATTCAATATTTGTGATAACTAACTTGAAATTTGTTACTTGAAACTTGAAATGCCCTGCTACTGTGCACGCCCAAACGCGCGCACGCACTCTCGCACACGCACAAACAAGCATAAAGAGCTGATTATGAAGGCAAAGCGAGAAATTCGCTTTAACACCAGCAATACCTGACCCTTGACCTTGAACTAGGAGAAAGGAACTTCCTACGTGTTAGTACCGTTACTAATATTATTTCATGGACAATTAAAGCTAAAACAGAATTGATCGACTTAAATTTTAAACCGTGGTTGGAGAAGAGGAACTACTTATATGTTCTTTGAGGGGTTTGCTGGCCTTAGGGGTTTTTTTTTTCGAAACGCCAGGAAAGTTAAGTACCACCTAATCAGTGAATTTAATTTTTAAACATTTAAATTTGAATATTCATATATACTTCATGTTTTATTATTTGTTATTATTAGTGGTTTGTACATGTATTTATGGTTTTATTTTTCTCTTTCCATGCATGAGTAACCATATTTGTATATTTATTTTGTATATAAATATGTATGGGTGAATTAATGTATGCTTATATGTATGTCGGAACATTATTAAAATATGTCCGACATAATAAAAATATGTTTAAGTTTGAAATTTATGTAGAAACTTATAAGTCAAAATTAATATTAATATATTAATAATATATGTTTTGTTAATTGAAAATACCCCCCCCCCCCCAAAAAAACGAAACAAAAACAAAATTTCAATTTTCTCAACATCAACTCAAACAAAATTCAGTGCTTTTTATTTAATAGGTGTTTTCAGTTCAATGCCTAGAAAAAAATGTTTGCAAGCTCAAAGAACTGCTGTAACCGTTTTTACTTTGGAAAAAACTAATCGTTTATAATAATGATAGCAAGAACATTGCTATAATAATCACTAATGCTTCAGTTTTAAGTATGACGATAGGGGGTGGAATGATACGAAAACCAATATAGAACCTCATGTAACAATGGTGTTATGATAAACACTCTAAAAGAGGAGAAATCTATTCTTTAGGACTACCCTCACTCTGTTATAAACACTTTATATTATTTAATTTTCTACAAAACATGCTTCAACTTAAAAGATATATAAGTTGTAAAATGTGTTAGGAACATGTATGATTTCTTTTTCTTTACACAGGGATTAACTCTTTATTAAAAAAGGTAAACTTTAAATATTTTATACCTCTTGTTGGTATTTAAAAACATATTAGTATATTTTAATTTCTGTTTACTATAATTTAAAGACGTCAGATAAAACAAAATTATAATAACTATTTAATATAGTAAAAATATTTAGTACGCCTTCCTGTTAGAAGAAGATTGTTATAGCATATATTCGTTCTCATTCATTTAATGACTACACTCGCTGAAAGATGGTTTAGGTCACTATATTTTGTAATTGTTCCTTAATAAATGCTCCGCTGCATATATATGAGGTAATTAAGTTCTCTTTTAACTTGAAATTAACACGTATTTGTCAAAGTCTATGACTGAAATATTACTAAAAGTTAACAACCGTATATAAACCATAAAATGTAATCATATCTTGAACTGAGTAGAAACTTTTATTCAGTAAACTCAAGTAATCGGTTTTAATATATTAAACCGACTCAAATAATATATTGCAAAATAACAGACTTGTTAAAGCAATTAATTTAATAGCTTCAGAATTGAATATTGGATAAATTTAATTTACATCTGAAATTCATATTTATGTAAATACATATGTATGATTATATTTATATGGAAACACGCTAGTGAATGACCGTTGAAACGATTCAAGTTTACTATTGTATGGATTATGTATTAGCAGCTAGAGGTCGAAGTTGTTTGGTTGTTGTTTCACTTACTTGATTAATGGCAGTAACTACAAGATATTTTCCTTCATTAATCTCCATCAGCTGTTGTGACTAAGAAATCAATGTAATTGTTTTCTGGTACAACCCCGATAGTATTTCATTTCCAACAGTAAGTTATACATTTTCCCTATTTTTTGTCAATGAAAGCTATAATTAATTGTTATATAGGTTTCTCTATATTTTTATTTTGACTTAGGAACTTTTTTAGGCGGACCAAACCTTCCCAATACATATTTTACAAGTACCTGTATTATTTTCTTCCTGGGTGTTATCTGTAATCTTATTGTAAATAGTTAATATGATATAAACATCTTAATCTCATGAACAACAGTTTCCATGTAAACATTTCTATGGATGTTGACATTCACGATGGATGCGTTCACGATGTTATAGAGTACGTTGTTCTGGTAGCCTTGAATTAACTTCTTGTTTGTTTTCTTGGTACATCCCCATAGCTGAATAGTATAACTTTAAATTGGCTTCAATGTTTTTACTATCCAAGTGTAATTTGTTTTGTGATATCAACTATTATTATCTTCCATGCTGCCGAAACATTCTTCCATAAATCCTCTTTTCCTTGACGTCATTACAAGATACTTTGCATTATTTGGAGTCTGGTTTGTTGCTACTATATCCAATCTTTGACCTAATTAGTGTCCGTATGTAAAACCAAAGACTCTTTAATTTCACGCTAGTGTCTATCCGTCTGCCCGTCTACAAGACAACAATGTAAATCCTACATATGTAAAATAAACATATAGGAAAAATATAACGGTAACAAAAAATGACTTTTTGGTAATTCGGGGCAAAACTATGGAATTGAAACTTTTTTTTAGAAATACCATGTGTGGAGTATCAAATAAAACTAGATGTTATTCTGATTACGAATATGTTGGTGAGAATTTACAATAAATAACTTATTTTTTAAAGGAATATTTAGACCAATTTTTAAGACTACATCTCAAGAAGAAATGAAAGCATAGATTTACCAAATTTCAAAAAGGTATCTTTAACAGTTAGTTCTCAAGATATAATTTTTTCTTTAAAAACCACAAAATGGCTACCAGACAGAAAACGAAACTTTTCGGATTTATGTTTATTGGAGTTTTTAATGTTATTTTAAACCTATGGAACAACTAACAGACTTATGTCCACGAATTTACGGGAAATCCTGTATATTCCCTATCCCACATTAATTGTATTTAAGCCAGTCAAGGGTTCGTAGGGTTAGGGAGGCTTATAAGCAATCTACGTCTCAGCTTCAAGGTTTACTACAATGTTCTTTTAAAACCTTGTCTTTATAATAAGGAACCACTGTTACTTATAGACGTATACATTGGAAGATCTTTATTAACAATATCACTTGAAATAAATGAACCTAACCATAGGGCAATAAATCTATATATCAATTTTCCTGACATAAGTTATCAATTACGGTTACAAATATGGTTATAGTAAACGTTATTTTTAGGTTGTCTATATATACATTCAATTTATATTTAATTTAATTGAGTAACACATGTGGAAACTTTAATCGCCCTATGAGATATATAAACTCAACATTCCAAAAGAAACGTTTTATTTGAGTCACAACAACGTTTCTTTGATTAAGTCATTTTCTTCAGTTGCTACCTGTACAAAAACGATGTAAGCGCTAATGGATATTTGGTAAGTGTTTCTAGTGTGCTTTATTTCATTTGGTGTTTGATGATGAAGTTAACATTTCAGAAAATAACCTAAACAAATGTTTAATATGAAATGTATAAGGTTACCTTTATTACACGTCTACCTCATTTGGCTAGGTGATGACATTTTTTATTTTACAATTTACTGGTAATAAAAAAATTATAATGATCGAGAAATCCTAAATGTACTAAAACATGATATGATCTCGTTTATAAATAATAACGGTTATACTAGAACACCTTACCTTACCAAAATTAGTCATCCGATCCCAATGACAGTGTTGAACCAAGTAAAACTCTGATGACTATAATGTCGTGGTTTTTTTTTAATTGGGCTGTAATAACCTCCGTCAGAGGGCTCACCGACGTCGACCTGAAGGTCTTTTGCCACACCAAGTTCCATCCTACACCCACTCAGTCATAAATGTCATCCTTATTAAGGAACAGATACTACCTATCGGGTTCTCTATGATGGTTTCCATCTCCTTCCCCGTAGGGCCTAGAGAGTATAGCCTGGCTCGTCCTAACGCATCACACTCCAAGAGAATGTGTTCTGCGGACTCTTCAACCAAACCACATTTCCTGTAAAGATTTTCTGTAGCAATCCCTATCCTATGTAGTTGTTTTCTGAGGTGACAGTGGCTCATTAAAAGCCCAACCAACCACCTCATATTATCCCTTCTAAGAGAGATAAGTTTATCAGCATGTTTCTTGCTTGGTCTAAGTAGCCTCTTTGCAAGTCTACTTGTAGTTGAATTTGTCCAGGCCTTATTCATCCCCTCCCGTATCCATGTATCAACCGCTGCTCTGGCATGTCCATAGGAGATTCCGAACACCGGCTCCGGGCATACGAAAGGGGATTATGAACCTACCCTGGGTAATTCATATGCTCTCTCATTTCCATCGATACCTGAATGGCCAGGAACCCAGCCCACAGTGACCGTGTTCACCTGACTAAGCTTTATCAATGATCAGATGCAGTCCCATACCAACTTTGACTTTACTCTAGTCGTGTTTAGTGCCTTAATTGCAGCTTGACTGTCCGTGAAGATCAGAATGTTCTTACCATTGTATTCCATTCTTAGAGTCTCCTTGATGCATTCGAAGATTGCACTTACTTCCGCTTGGAAAACAGTAGCATGCTTGTCGAGGCACAGTACGATGGAACTCTCTGCGTTAATCCCATTTATACCCCCCCCCGTACCTAACTCCGTTTTCGAGCCATCTGTAAACCAGACTATGTCCTGCTAGTTGTATAACCTCTTTCCAGACTCCCATTATTGCCTAGAGAAGATTTTCGTCTTGAATGGCTTATGTAATGAAACAATAGGTAACATGTGATCTGATGGCATGTCTAACATTTCCTTGTTGACCGCTTGAATGATCCTGCAGTGTCCAATCGATGGCCAATATCATTCTCCAGCAACCCGTTTGCCGCAGTCTATATGCACTCATCCTGGTCTGTCCCTCAATATAGACCCCTATGGGAGGGAGATCCAGTAGAGCATTCAAAGTAACTGTTGGTGTAGACCCCATGGCACCCGTGATGGCCAAACAAGCCACCCTTTGGACACCATCCATTCTACCTCCCGCACCACCTTGTACCATCTTCGTCACCAAACCACCGCTGCATAGGTAATTAGTGGTCTGATAATCTTGGTGTATATCCACATAGCCAACTTTGGTTGCATACCCCATTGTTTTCCAACAGCCCTCTTACACGGAAACATAAGACACTTGGCTCTGGTTACTACCAGTTCTACATGAGAGTTCCATGTGAGCCTTTTATCCAGCACATCACCTAGGTAATTCACCTGGTTCTCCAGCGCTAGCTCCTGCCCAATAAGCTTAGGGAGCGACCTCACTCCCAAATTCCATTTTCTTGTGAAAGGAATGAGAGTAGTTTTTCCGGGATTCACAGCTAATTGTTCCTCCTGGCACCACCTTTCCACCTGGATAAAAGCAGCCCGCATGAGTTCACAGACGGCAGTCATGTCTCTGCCTCTTACCACGATGGCCACATCATCGGCGTATCCCTGTGAGTAGAATCCTTGTTCGTTTAGACGCTTCAGGATCTTATTCAACTACTATGTTCCATAACAGGGGAGATAGGACTTCTCCCTGTGCACATCCACTCCTAGCCCTGACCGTGATGGTTTCATCGTATAGAGTATCCTGGATTAACCTGCTGTTCAGCATGGCAGACACCCATCCTAAAACGGTCTTGTTCACCTTACAATCCTCCAAAGCTCTAATAAAGTCGTGATGCAGCTGATATCAGCTGCCCGTTCATGGTTCAGTAGCCGACTGAACATCCTCAGACTATACCGTCTCTCTGAGCTAAACTACATCTACTTGTTAAATATTTTTTGTAGAATAATAATTATAATTAGTTAACCACAACCCAATTAAATAGGGTTCATCATTTTTACCAATTCCCATACATAACGTTTCAGAATGATAGCAGAGCGTTGTTACGATCCACGGACCTCTGGGTTATGGACCAAAAACGGTTCCAGGTCCGTGGATAGTATTGACGATCTGTTACTATTCTGAAACGTTATTTATGGGAATGGTTAAAACCCGTGAACTCTATTAAATTAAGTTTTAGTTAAACTAATTAATATTCCAATTAGAAAACTTAAAAGTAACATAAATTAATTTATATAATTACAATGTTTTAAAATTTTAATGAAATTTAGTTTTTCAGTGGTTGTAACATGCATTAAATACATTCCAACTAGTCAACTATTGACAGAGAAAGTTTACTCTACTGGTAGTCACGGAAACGGCGTAAACCACTGTAGGGGGTAATAGCTATGCAGATTATGTCTGGCATTATAAAGTAGGTTTTCATCAGTACAAATATAAATTCATGAGTTATTGAATACATGTTATGTATTGTATATGTTATACAATGTTATTATAATATACATTTCATCTTCAATAAGATGGTTGTAAGACGACTCGACACACACTGTCAGTACGTCAAATATTTGTAAATTAATGAGTAAGGCTGGCCTGCTTCAGATAGTTCGAATACTAGTAGTACCACAAACATTTCTTAACAGTTAATGGTTTTTGATATTATCTACATCAAAATTTTAAATCCCACCATTTTGAAAGCATAAAAAACATACAAAGTCCTGCTTTCGGATACATTGAAAAAAAAGGTCACATAATATGTATACCACATTCGGAGTATAAATTTAAAAAATATATAATGTTTTTTTAGTAAAAAATACAAAATAGCGGACAGACGGAAAACAAAGCATTTTAGGACATATCACGTATTCACAGGCAATTTTTTTGGAACAATATCCTAAAGTTTTGGAGCGTAGTTTGTAAGGTTACAAACTACGCTGTATTAGTAATATAATATAGAAAAAGCTCGTGATAATAGTTATGAATTATCATGGAAGTAGGTAAATATTAGTAATTTTTATTGAATCATACTCTTATTAGTAAAAATTTAATATTATACTACCCAGACAATTCAAAACTATATTATGAGCTTTTTCTATATTACATTACTTATGTAAAATGTTTTATTATTTTTCAACTTAATATCAACATTATATATCTGTATTTGAACTTAACCACTTTTTGTGACCAAATTACCCCACCATACTATTCAAATAGCTTCATAATTTTATGGTTCATAAAATTGTTAGGGCTAGTTGAATAATTTACCTAGAGTTATGCTATTAATATTGTAAGATTATTATGCATTGCAATTATTTCATGATAAATCACTATAAATTAAAATAATCTTAGATCCAAATTGTCCAATACCCGGATGCTTTGATGTACATCAAAATAATGTACACTCATATTAATACTCATACACTCATAATAATAATTTTAATACTTATAATTATTTTGTTTATTCTCCCTGCAAACAATAACTATTAGCAAGTAACATATCACCCTGTTCTAATTCACAAAATAAATATTCGGTTAAAATTTTTTTAAATTTTATTTTGGCCTAATATATATATATATATATATATATATATATATATATATATATATATATATATATATATAACCGATTCTTGCGAGAACACCTATATATATATATATATATATATATATATATATATATATATATATATATATATAGTCGGTCTGTTTAGAACCTCAAGCTATAAATTGGGGAATCCAATGAAGTACAAATAAGTCACAGACGGTAGAAAAATTACGAACAAAGTATTTAAATTCGTTCCTTTGCTTAGATTGTAAAGACCTTTGATTTGTGTGTAGAGATGTTTAGTTTATATTAAATTTTAATACAATGAAGTTTATTTTCTTACACACATTTTATAATTAGCTTTAACACAATTATTTAACATAAACAAACATTTGAGACTGAACCAGTATTAAACAAGATTTATTTATTGTTTTTATTAATTCCTTACAATAAAAATAACAATGCCCTATTAAACTAACTAGAACATAATTAAAATTACATTTAAAATATAAAAACGGACTTGTTTGTAATGTACTTTAGCGTGATGAAAGTAAATATGATTTAAATAATTACTCATGTTTGTTAGTTTAAAATGATTTTAATTAAAATTTTATAAGCTCTAGTTTATTGAAGTATAGTGCCGTTGTAATATTTACCCGAAACAACCAAACAAACAAACAAACCACCAAATCGATATCTGAATAAATAAATAATTTATTTATTTTGAATGTCATATTTCATTGTGATCTCGTAATGAAGCGGGTTTTATATTTATCTCAGACGTGTAACCTTTACACAAATGTACGTATATTTAGACGTACATTGTATTTTTAACTTTAATTATAATGGGCAACACGTACTTATTTTGAAGAGTTGTTTTAAAAATAATTTAGAAGAAAAACGTTACTTTTAGCGAGTAATTTGATTTAAATATAAATATACAAAAAACCGTTTAAAAACTCTGATTCATGTGATTTTAATTGAAATTATTTGTAAATTAAATTATGCAAATGGTTGTATACTCTTCGATATATATACAGCACTTTTGTAAGTATTATTAATATAAAAGTACTGTGTGTGTATGTTTGTATGTATGTGTGTGTGGTGTGTGTGTGTGTGTGTGTGTGTGTGTGTGTGTGTGTGTGTTGCCGCGTATGCCCCTGGACGGACGATGGATCGTGCCCCACGTTGGAACGTCACTCGCCGCGAACCCTTTGACGATTTTTGCAAGCCCTTTACTCACTCGACTCGCTTTACAACTTCCTTCGTCAGGAGTTCTTGTCTCTATACAAACGCGGACAAGACCAAGATGCTCACTTTTACCCTTTTTAAAATCAAAGCTATTGCAAATCTTGGCTTTTGTAAGTATGAGCTTGTTCTCATTAACTTACAATTTTTAATTTACGAAAATTCCCTGAATTTTATTTTAACGCTCACTGAATTTACCACTTTCCTTTTTACACTCTATTTCTCTAGGGAAGTGCCTTTTGGAAGAAATCGGCTCCTAAGTTCTGATAATAATTTCTTCAAAATTGTATATTATATTTTACCAGAGCACAATTATAATAATTATCAAGTGTGTGTGTGTGTGTGTGTGTGTGTGTGTGTGTGTGTGTGTGTGTGTGTGTGTGTGTGTGTGTGTGTGTGTGTGTGTGTGTGTGTGCGCGCGCGCGTTCGCGTGCGTGTGTATTTTAAAATAATGAATATCTGGTAAAATGTTTAATAGAAAATTTTAAAAATACCTTTTCTAATCAATCTAGAATGAAATGTTTCAAGAATTTTTTATAGTTTACCAAAGAAATAATATGATAACACAACTTTTACCTTTTGCTCATTTCATTGCAGTTAAAAGTACTTTTGATTTTATAAATTGTGTATGAGATGTAAATAGGGCCGATGTCCATACAAAAACATATATCTACTCTTCTATTTTTTATATTTCAAAAAAACCAAATAAATAGTTCATCTACATTGCACTTCTATTACTGCGGGATGTTTATTAAATAAGCATTGATTTTAAACGATAATGTACAAAATAGTTGTAACAGAATATCTTTTATAACATTTTCTATAATGTGATAAGAGAGATTTGGATAGGTCAGAGCTTTCTCTCTGAAAAAAAAAAAGATTAGCTGATAATTATCTTTAGTTGTTGGAACTTAACCACTTAAAATATCTATAATTAAAACAAACACTTTTTAGTATAAACCACAGCTTTATTTAAAATTTACCGACCATGGTTTCGCTAGTTACAGCATTGTCAAAGTAGTTTACATAAATGAAGAAGAAAGGTAAAGTTCACAATTTCCAAACAATATTTGAATAAAACTCTCTTTGTTAACCTAAATAAAGGAGGCTAAGGAATGGAATGGGCTATAACCTAGTTAATGGTTTGAGGAGTGGGGAGTTGTCAAATTCTAGTTGTTCATTTAAAACTAACTAATTTTTATTCCTAACTATTCTATTAATTTCTACATATTTTAAATGATTATTTTTTTAGATTTATTAGATACATGTAAGATTTAAAAATTCATGTTGGAATGAAAATTCGAAACACTATGAATTTTTAAATGGTTTGCAAAACTAGAGTCACATAGCCTAACCTCCAACTTCTGTCATGTTCATCTAATCTAATTTTAAAACTTCGGCCAGTTTGAGCTATATATATCATTACAAATTGACAATGATGTAACTAGCGAAACCATGGTCCGTAAATTTTAAATAAAGTTGTGGTTTATACTAAAAAAGTTTGTTTAAATTATTAAAATAGAATTCCACCAAGCATAAATTTTTTAAAAAAATGACTTAAAATAACTATAATTAGTTGAAAACGAATTCTTTGTCTACCTGTGTCTACTCTGTTTTTGTTTGTCTTCTGTCTATATGTCTCTTTCTCTCTCTATTCTCGAGTACATATAAATGCGACTAATGTGTATATATACCAAAATAGTTTAATAAACAAAACGTTTCAAAGAACATAGGTTAGGAAACCTTACGTTTGTTCTCTGTTTTATATGATTTAAAATTCCAACGATCTTTAGAGATGGAATAAACAAACACTGTTATTGTGTTTATATCAGTACTGAATTATTAATTTTAATTAATACGTTATAAACTAATTTGAAAATACATTGAGAACTCAGTAGGTAAATAAAATGAGGTTGGCATGTAAGGCGAGGTTGGTGATTAAAGTCAGGACTTAGAACAGAGATTAAGGTTACACAGGTGGCAAAGATAACACAATACATCAGCAAGCATGCATACTTAAAACAAATAGAGTTTAGATGGTGATACGGATTGGAAGAAAATATAATAAGATTCAGTAATATAACAAATGGAAAGTAATACAGCATAACTCAAGTATAATTGTGAATGGATATACGAATTACAAACACAGTTATTATAAATACGGTAAAGTAATAATTACAACAAGAAGTAGTGTAAAACATTAAATGATAACACCATTTAGTGCAAATGCAATGACTAATCATGAAAACAACTTTAGAATGTATCAATTCAATGATAATAAAGACGTGAGCATAAGATTAGACAATGATATAACTTAGCAAAATGGAGGCATAGTAATCACTATATATTTGTTTGACAAATATATACATTCAGATTTGTTCAATTGTTTATTAACGGTATTTTCATCCAGATCGAAGGAATTGCATAATGAGTAAGTTTACCTTACGTTACGAAGTAATCATTTCTCTTTAATGTAAAGTATTGTATAATTTTAATTTTTGATTATTTTAGAACAATTGTTGTGATAGTAAGAATTGAGTCTTACTGTCTCTCCAGTTATAATTAAACTATTGAACTTCCTTTACTTAATCAATTCCCTTTCTATTCCCTGTGGAATAACTTATGAGTGTACATAATTAATGTAATGTACCATGGGCGTACTCAGCGAGGGGCAGGGGAGCAGCTGCCCCCCCCTGGAAGCAAAAAATAAATCTTTATTATACATTTTGTTGCTGGAATTTAATACAATTTTTGAAATATCTATTTTAAATATCAATTGTATATTGAATGATCATGGCTTGCCCCCCCCCCCTAGTTTTGATCCTGGGTACGCCCTTGTAATGTACTATTACATTTGTCCTAAATACTATCATTTACGAATTTGTTATAATACTAAACATTATCGTTATTTCTTTTTCATAATTGCCTTGTAGTAACTGTTTTGATATGTCAGTAAATATACCCATAAGCTATCATGTACTTGTACTACCATAAAACATAGTGGATTTATTATTACTGTATGTCATCAATATTTCTTTATCATATTAAATTCCAATCATAACACTCTTCTTGTTATACATGCTTGATGTTTTCAGATAACAATGCACTAAATCCGTAACATTTGTTGACCTTAATCACCTACCTGCCCTTACAACACCTTGCTTTCTAAACCTTCATTAAATATTGAACAAGAAATAATATTAAACCCAATAATGAATTATATGAGTAACAATATATTCATACAATTGAATCAAAAAATAATTTATTCCTTTGTTATGAATGTAGACATTGGAAGAAAATTATATATAAATTTATCTACGATAATTAATGGTAGTTAAGAAGTAAAAAAAAGTAGTAAATATAACAATAAAATATTGTACATACAAAATTAAACATGGCATCCAATTGAGTTTTGTATAGTAAATATGATGAAATATTTACAAAAAGTTTAGAAAAATAATTTTTATTGTACGGAAGTGTTATGATGATGCATAATTTACTCTGTGATTTCAAGTTGTATCATTCTCATGCACAGACGTACGTCCGTGTGGCATTTACATCATTTACGTACGTCCGTAAATGATTTACTACATTTAAAATGAAAATAAATAGATGTATATTATCAGGAAATATATTTATTAATATCGAAATTAAATTTAATTGACGTACATTTTCTGACCTTTTAATGCTAAAAAATATGGTGGAATATTTGAAAAAAAAAACGAAATTTAATGGATTACTGTGATAAAAAACTAATGATAAAAAGCTAACAATCTAATTCTTTGTTATTAATTAAAACACAAAATAGGTTTATCACGGGTACCCTAGTTTCAGAAACATCAACAAACAAAATAAATAGAAATGGAATATTGGGAGTATTTCGCTTGACTATTTGCTATTAATATCTACACAGCATAAGTATTGGTTATTAATGAAATAAAAATACAATGATTTACTAATATTAAAATATATATTCAGCAATAATACCAGAGTTGGTTATTTTAAAAGTGTAAATATAATAATTTTCTTATGTGACATGCATTCAGTACTAATACAAGAGCTTTATTTAAAAGATATAATATAATACTTTACTAATATTTGTTATTTTTACAAGTGTTGGTTATTTTAAAATGGAATTTATAATAATTTACAAATAAAACAACATGTACTCAGTATTAATACAAGTTTTTGTTTAAATAAGTGTAATTGTATTAATTTATAATACTAAAACATGAATTTAGTATTATAATAGTGTTGGTTATTTTATGTGTATATTAAAATCCGTGATTGAACGTAGAATAAGGGGTAAACTAGAATCAATATAAAAACAGTATTATATATAACGTTGTGTTGTCAAAGAAAAGAAATAATGTTATTTTTTATTTTAACTTTTAGAACTACTGATCCTTTAGATTTTAGAAGTTTCCTGTCTGTGTATTGATTACCATTTAACCATAGCAAAAATATATTTTAAGGAAACAAAATTTTTTCGGATATACGCTCTTTTGTGGCAATTTAAATTTGTTTCAGAAAATCAATACATTTCTTTTTTTTTTTTTTTTTTTTTTAGAAATTTCTACATGCAACTAAAGCTGTACATATTGTTAATTGCAATACTAATTGTTAAATATATGTGTGACTTTTCAGGTAATATATTTAATAATATTCTATTTAATGTTTGATTTACAAATTTATTGTTACATTTTTTTAAACAATAAATACTGAAAATATGTCTTCTCAATGTTTTATTTTTAATTTACGAGATGTAAATACATACATAATACATACACACATAATTTAGCATAATCTTGTTTCCTTTGATTGTTTGAAAAAATAGATAGCTAGTGTAAACGTCAATATTATTTTCGATATCTAATAATTTTGTGATATTGTCATTATGACATTGTTAACAAAAGAAAACACTTCGAAAACAAGTGTTATAAGGTAAAATTTGATCACAAGTTTTCATATTACATATTTGTTCCGAAGAAAAAAACAATAACATAAATATTTATATGCATGATAATACTTTTTGTAGATTCTGTAAATTAATTAAATTATATATATATATATATATATTTATTTTCATTTATTTTAACTGTTATACAAATATTGGAACATGTTTTCTTTTCTCACATTTATTTTACCCAGATGGATGATAGCATGTTCTGTTATGACATGTATCCTAGATGTTCAAGATATGTTCCGATTGATGTTGAAACATGACCTTAGAGTACAGTCCCAGTAGAGAGAAGTACTTTTAGATGTACTTGTTCTATGTTTATTATTTATTCTAAAATTAAATAATATATTTATTTAGAGAAAAGATTTACTATAATTTTGTTTTGGTTCATAAATATGTAATAAATCTTAATTGGGAAGGGTTTAAAAAAAAACAGTAATTTTGACAAATTAGATTACACATCCTAATTTAGCATTACTTGAAATATGTTTCCGTACATAATATATCAAAAATATAGAAGCACGTACGTATAATTAAAAAATTGTTTCTTTTAAAAACAAATTGCACTGGTTTATACTAAATTGTTTTTTTTTTTTTTTTAATTCGATTATGTAAATTAAGTATTGTGCTCTTATATTTATATGTTCACTTATTTCACTTTTAAGAAAACATCCTCACCATTATTTGTAAAACTAGGAAATCGAAAAAGAATTAAAATAAAAAACCAGAGGTTTTCATTCACTTTCTAAACACAGTTAGGCAGTAGAGTTTATTAACTTTAAGAAAAGTGTCTATATTCAATGACGTTAATTGAGTATTTAGTTTCTAAAAATCTAATACGAATTGTTTTATTAACAATAACAATTGCTATATTTTTGGAATATGTAACAACGCCCATGTATTTATGGCTACAACTTAAACTTCAATAACCCTTTCTTAAATTAGAAAACTCGAAAAGCAATGGTACGTACAGTGAAGTGGTTTCTATCCAATTCTGGAAGCGATAAACGATTAAACGACGGTGTAAACTTGGTAATGACATTGGTTCTACAGCAGCACATAACACTTTATGTGGGTTGATTACATAATATAGCTTGTATTAAATTCAACTATAGTTGACCAAGTTTATATCATCTTAGAAGCTATTACGCCGACTTTAATTTTCTTGCGATTATTTAAAAAGATAGTAAAATGAATAATGTAATGAAGTTCTTAGTAAAGATGTTTGGTAAAACAGAGTACTTACTTGTTATCTGTAGATAACATTTTATTACCAAGGTCAATATTCTGTCTTTCTCACTCTACTGTGAGAGGAACATTTTATAAAATGCAAGACCCTGCTTGAGTCTGTTATTAATCAGCTGTCGTAAATAAAACTAGAATTAGAGTTAAAATAAAATGTGAAAGTGCTTCGCTTCTACAATGTGTAAATTTATAGTCAATTATTTAAAAGTCAAAGCTGTTTCTTGAAGTTAATTAAAATAATTGTACAGAACAAAAAATTAAATTTTAACTTCTGAAGCCAAGTTTGGCCTAACTACAATTCCAGGTAAAATGTAAAATAAAAAAAAAAATGTATAGTATCTATAATAAGAATTGATATTTTAAATGATTTTGCAGTTATTAATTATTTCAATTAATTTGATTAACCTATTGTGACAAATTTTTAACTAAACCATGCGTTAGTGACCAGTTATGTAAAATCTGTTTTAATATGTTTAATCCTACATTTTCAAACTTTGTCTCAGATAAAATAACCCACAATTCTATTTCAACTAATATTTCTTTTTATTAGAATTTATAATAATATGTAATATAAAAAACAAATTTAAACAATAAAATAATTAACAAAATAATAATAATAATGAATACAAAAAAATAAATAATTCATGTAATTGAATAAGTTAATTTTAAGAATCAGATATTTTGAGTATCGATGTTGATAGCTAAATTGTTATTTTTAACAGTTGACACTGGATGGAATACTATGGGTAAGAGAAGTTAAATTAAAAGGCGTCAACTCTACCATCTGTTATCAAAAAACTGAAGCGAACATATTAATCGTGTTAAAATAAAATATAAAGAAAAACATTTGTAATAAACAAATTTAAATTGTATAACTTAAGTATTATTCTTATATATTTTTATATATTATACAATGGGTGTTGCAATTAGCTAAATTTTCGACTTGCAATCCCAAAAACTATCTTCAAATATTTCAAATAGTTATTTGTATCAATAAATACATATAATATTCTCTGATAAAATGTCTAACAGTAAAACGAAAGAACCACAAAATTATTTCAAACCATTTTCAAATTTTCCTTATTTTTTTTTTTTCTGAATAATAATCGCATTCCATAAATAAAATTTACATGTCAAATTAAACTGAAATTTATGACAAATTTTAACAAAGCTACTGCTGCGTGTTAACTAATTACCAAATTACACGTATAAAAATGAAGACAGTATCGTTGGTTGTAACTTATACAGAAGTTGAAGTATACTCTAAAAATGTTTTTTATTTTATTATTTTATACTACCCGATAAGCACAGCATTGAATCATAGGTTAAGTCTGTTATAACATTATTCTAACTAGAGAGTACAATATGAGGGTACATTTATACATAGAGTAGATAAATTTTTAATTAACGTTATATCATTTAAAACTGATCACAGACACAACTGTTCAACTAGAAGTATACATGACAGAAATATGCTTAAGGGTATTCAACTCCATCAAAACAATTTTAACAAAGAAAGTGTATTAGACTTATGACAGGTTGTTAAGGTTTTTAAGACGGCTCATCAACCTGTCATCAACAACATGGTAGGAGAAACTAATAAACTAAACTTATTTCATTAATGGTTATACATAGAACGTGTATACTATAATTATATATTAATAATTAAGTTCAGAGCTAATATGAACATTTTTATTTTTATTTGTGTCTTTCAAATCAGCATACATTTATATATTTATTACAAGTTACATAATATAATAATTAACAAACAGACGGAAGGATACACGTGAAATTTAGTTTAATGAATTATTCTAGTTAAAATTTGTATTAATTATATAAATACGTAGTTGAGTAAAAAATTAATTTGTATATAATAATTAATAAATAGAGTAATTAAACAAGGTAAAACACTTAATTACCGACTGCAACACTAGTATGTTGCTGGATGTAAATAAATTAATTAATTATAAACTTAAACTGGTGATTTTGGATCTCACCAGTATGAATACTTTTGGGCGTTTAATAGCAAAGTTGTATAGTGGTGTAAGTCATTGTGGTGGATTTTAAACCTTATGATTTTGGATGGTGAATTATATTAATTGTTTGCAGAACAAGATATCGTATTCATTAAAAAGCTAGAAGACCATGGTGGGTAGGTTTTATGGCCATGATGAGTCACAACTATCTATGCACAGCGGTCTTGGGCTATTTTTTATTTAATCATCTTTAATATATTGATGTACAGCTTATATTTAAAAAATCCTATATATTGTTGAGGCCCCTAATTGGTTTTCCACAAGTTGAGGGATTGGCTGGAGATACCGTAGACATCTTAGTCCATACCTGAATATTTAATGGTGAATGGAAGTTTCTTTCTTATATGTTATAAAAGGCTATAAAATAAACCAGTCGAGACAAACAAATAAATCTGGATATTAGGTACTTTGAAATAGTTTTAAAAACGAATTAAATTTTAATTAAAGTTTTACTCTACACAACTACAGTGATAGTGTAATTCAAAAATCTTAAAATTTTCTCCTCGTAAACAAAATTTTTAATGTAACTTAATAATCATATTATTACGTATTTTGCCATTAAAACAGAAGCAATTTACCAACTCAGTTGTCACTGTCTAAAACATTGTAATATTTAATGATAAAACTTATGTCATAATTCGTATATCCGCAATTTAAATTAATGATTTTATTTTGTTTCAGGTACAGTGGAATAAACTAAATTACTTGTATTACTGCAAAAGGTAAGGGAATGAAGTTACATAGATCGTAAAACGGCCAAATTTAGCTTACTCTACACGACTTACATTTATTTTACACAACTATTAGTATTATTCCATGTAATAATTATTTATTTTTAAATTTTTTTACATTAAAAACAATATACATAAAATATATTCATATACAAAATGCTAATACTGAAATTATCTCCACATCGGCAATAGTCGGTGATTGGAATGAATGCAGAATTATTTTTATTTATTTATTTATTTGTATTGATAAGGTTATATTATTTATAGTATTATACAAATAAATTAAAGTTGTATAAACAACAACAAGATCTGTTGTAAGTTGTATTAAATAACAAGATTAAAAAATGTAAAACTCTTAAAAAAAAAATAAATAGGTCACATAACATGTAATAATTTATTAGTTGAACGATAAACTTATATTTGTCTTGTTAAAGTGTAGCATTCAAAAACACATTCGTAAACATACATTCAACTTGCTTAGCCTTGACAGATGCTGGCACCTGGCGGCCCTCTCCAAAACCAAGCATCGCCTGACACCTGAATACAAAGTACAATTCGCCGGTCAAGCTAGCTTCCCTACTACCCGTCCACAGTCTAGATGTGATAACAACATGGTCTACATTCTGCATTACTCCGTTAACAAAAGTTCTTTTTTTTTCAAATTTTACAAGTCTTATACTACATCATGCTAATTTACAGTTTGTGCGCTTTAGTTTAAACAATCTCGTTCTAAAATGTAAAATAAATCATCATTTTTCTCGGTACAAGCTCACGTGAACTGCGACAGGATTAACCAGGTACTTCAACCTTACAGATTTTGTCATATTATAAATTTTGTTAATTTTTTTTTAAATAATTTGTTAAATATCATGTATTCTTTAGAATATGTATTTCATGTTTTATTTAATATTCTATTTTCTTTTGAAACTAAATTATTATAAAAAAATTTTCTTTTCTTAAAACATCATTTACAAAACCTTGTAAAGGCACATTTTAAGTTTTGAACAATTTTGTGAAATAAGTGCAAACTAATGTTGAACATTGAATGATCAGCATATCTTATTGAACATGTCAAATATAAAACAATTAGAGAAATTTCTTCTAAATCAGAAAATTTCGTTTTATAGACTTTTGAAGAATCTTACAAGTCTTATACAAGCTTTCTTTTAAACAAAACTATATATATATAAATAAATTTATAATCATCTAAGAAGCTTTTAATTACAATCTTAACGAATTTCTGTGATGCAATTAATTTACTTTAATTTTGACAAATAACCAGATATTTTCTTGAATAAAGAACATTAATGCTACAACATGTCTGATTTTGCACAGACGTTTAAAAAAAAACGTGTTTTTTGTTTGCCATAGCTAATATGCTGGTAGAAGAAATAGGAGAAATAGAGAAATTCTTGTCTCACATTGCGCAAACCAGCGAAACATCCTAACAAGTTTCGTCCTGTTGGCAAAACACGTTTTTTGTATAACATAACTTCAGATTTTCAAGTGCATAAAAGTGATGTCCCTTTTTACAGCTGACTTTACAGAACTTTAACTAACTCATATTGTATATGTGCCTAAATTTACTTCCGCAAATATGTGTTCCTTAAAACTATTTTCTAGATGTAGACTTGTGTAATTATTTATAAATTATATAACAATTTCTTGGGTGGAGCCTGCATGCAATTTTCGGTCCTAACAACCTCCAAGAGGTTAGTTTCTAAATTAAAATAATTGACGTCAATTAACAAAATTTTCAAACTTCTAAATTCTTTTCTTTTTTTTAATATATAAATTTATTGGCCAATATAGTTTTTAAGAAATTTTCAAACCAATTATATTATGTAACTTTAGTTTAGTGATAAACATCTTAACTATAGATATGATCTTTTTTGAACTTAAAATATCAAGCTCGTTTATATTTTGTTAAATTCTGTAACTGTTTAAAAAGAAACTATCATCTTATAAACTAAAAAGGGGGGGGATAAGTTTTTTGAATCTTTTGATTAATTTTTTTTTTTAAATTATTATACTTTTACATTAAGGGCGTATAATTTTTTTTTTTGATTAATTATAATTCTGTGAATTATTAAGCTGTGCTCATTGTTTTTTTTTTATTGTTAAATTTTTGTAACTATAAATATATATATATATTAAAAGGGGGGATAAATTTTTAGAATCTATTGATTAATTTTTTTTTATCTAAATTATTATATGTTACAATTAAGGGCTTATAACTTTTACAATTTATGATCTTGTTAATCATAAGTTTTTTTTTACTGATGATTTGTGTCAGGATGTCTTTTGTTGTAAATGACAAAGTCTGAACCGTCGAAATTTCTTTCTGTTTTCAATAAACTTGAGCCTTGTTAATTATTAAACTTGTCTTTGTCTTTTTTTATCTTTCTTTTCAAACATTGTTACCATTTTGGTTCCGCCTTTATTAAATTTAAGTCCCCTGGTAACATGTTTCTGGTAGCAGAGCGTGGTTAATTTTAAATTCTGGAACCCTAGTTAATTTTCAAAATTTTGCATTGGAACTATCTAAATTTAAATTCAAAATTTTCTTTGTTAAACAAGGCTCATTTTTATGTTTTGCAGCTTTTTCAAATACTGCACAACTGTTGCTGATGAAATTTTTTTATTTAGTTTAAATATTTAAATCTCTATAAATCTATAGTCTCTTTTTTATTATTTATTTATTTTATAAACACTTACACAAAAACTTCTAAACCAATTTCGATAAAATTTTTTTTTATTATTATTTTGTCTGCTTAAATATTTTTTTTTTTTATATATATATATTTACATACACTGCACACTAGTCATTCACTGAATTTGATCCAGACAGCGGGCTCATTCGGGAATCCAAAAAAAAATTTAAATAAATAATAAAATCCAAAAATAGTTAAAAAACAAAAAAAAAACAAAAAAATTCAAAAATTTCCTTCAAAATTTTCTCGAGTTTTCTTTCGCTTGTCTGCATCAATTCATACTTACACACACACATATATACACAACAACTACACTACATATAATTCTTGAGTCTTTCTCTGGCTCTTTCTTTTGTTTGCATCATCTTAAAAGAAATTTTTTTTATTTAAATTACTTGGTTTATTTTTTTTTTAATAATTATCAGCAACGGTTAAGATGGCAGTGGATTTGCTGCGATTAGTGGACTCGTTAAAGAACACTGAGCTTGCTTTTGAATTTTTTTGGTCATCTTGAAGGAAAATTATTTTTATTTATTTTTTTTTAAATTTTATCATGTTGAGTAATAGGCAAGATGGCGGTGGACTGGTTGATGCAGATGGTGGCACTTTCTTAATAAATCATTGAAATGTTGAACACTCTTTAATAATATATCTTTGTGTGCTAAAAAATTTTTTTTTTCTTTTCCAAATTATAGGGGCCCAGTTTTGTATGTAGGACAACATGGTTGGCCTGTTTGTTCCTTTCTTTAAATTATTCGGTTGTTCGTCTTTTATTATTAGCAGGTCAACATGTTGGTTCCTTATTTAGTTTGTTTAGGGTTGAGAAAACCGGAGTTTGTTTTTTTTTTGTCATGGGTCACCTTTTATATACATTCATCTTGGTACCATCTCTTTTGCTACACCTTTTTTTTTTACACTTCTTTCTTTTGTACATCTTTTTTTTTAACACTTAAAGATTTTGATGAAATTTTTTTTTACACAATTTTTTTTGATTAAATTAAATTCCTTTTTTTTGGGGGCACATGATACCCACATAAGACCTTAAGTCAAACATCACATGCCCTGCCTTGGGCACTAAAACAATTTTGACTCCCCAACGTTTCATACTGCTTCTTTGTTTATTTTTAAAAATGGATTATTTGTTTAGACCCTTCAAAATTCTTTTTCTCACGGAAATTGTTAAGAGCCGTGAATAGTTTAAATTTCTCTTCGTATGGGAGAAGAGGAATTTAAAAATAACGACGCTGAGCATGATCTGACCTAATTGGCTTCAGGAGTTTTCTTTTATTTTTATTTATTTTTGTAATTTAATGTAAAGGTCGGCTCAGAGGATACTCCCCCCCGTCTGAGTCCGGCCTTTCCTGTAAGTCCAATGTGCGATGCACATTTCCCTCCCCAGTCCCCGGAGTGGTCACCTCCACTTGGTATTCCCGAGGTGCCACTCCACCCCTTTCCCCACGTACCTTAGAGTACCAAGTCAGTTCATGCACAGCAATGTCGACCTTTGCGTCACCCTTCAGCTCTTTCTGTCGGGGGCTTGACCCAATGATAGGTGGGAAGAGCTGAGACGCTATAGAAATTTCAAAATTTAATAAGTAAGTGCCGAAGGAGGCTACACCCTAGAGTGGTGATTATTAAAGCATTATGAAGCGTTGTTTCTATCAGGTGCCCCGTTTCAAAATTTTGTAGGAGGCCCTTCTGGCCCCTTTTCTTCAGAAGCTTGTAGGAGGCCCTTCTGGCCCCTTTGCTTCAATCTTTTCTTAGAGGCCCTTCTGGCCCTTTGTCTCTCCTTTTTCAAAATTTTGCGGGAGGCCCTTCTGGCCTCTTTTCTGACTCCACCCTAACTCCGTCTTTCGGGGGGGGAGAGCTGTAGCATTCAAAAACACATTCGTAAACATACATTCAACTTGCTTAGCCTTGACAGATGCTGGCACCTGGCGGCCCTCTCCAAAACCAAGCATCGCCTGACACCTGAATACAAAGTACAATTCGCCGGTCAAGCTAGCTTCCCTACTACCCGTCCACAGTCTAGATGTGATAACAACATGGTCTACATTCTGCATTACTCCGTTAACAAAAGTTCTTTTTTTTTCAAATTTTACAAGTCTTATACTACATCATGCTAATTTACAGTTTGTGCGCTTTAGTTTAAACAATCTCGTTCTAAAATGTAAAATAAATCATCATTTTTCTCGGTACAAGCTCACGTGAACTGCGACAGGATTAACCAGGTACTTCAACCTTACAGATTTTGTCATATTATAAATTTTGTTAATTTTTTTTTAAATAATTTGTTAAATATCATGTATTCTTTAGAATATGTATTTCATGTTTTATTTAATATTCTATTTTCTTTTGAAACTAAATTATTATAAAAAAATTTTCTTTTCTTAAAACATCATTTACAAAACCTTGTAAAGGCACATTTTAAGTTTTGAACAATTTTGTGAAATAAGTGCAAACTAATGTTGAACATTGAATGATCAGCATATCTTATTGAACATGTCAAATATAAAACAATTAGAGAAATTTCTTCTAAATCAGAAAATTTCGTTTTATAGACTTTTGAAGAATCTTACAAGTCTTATACAAGCTTTCTTTTAAACAAAACTATATATATATAAATAAATTTATAATCATCTAAGAAGCTTTTAATTACAATCTTAACGAATTTCTGTGATGCAATTAATTTACTTTAATTTTGACAAATAACCAGATATTTTCTTGAATAAAGAACATTAATGCTACAACATGTCTGATTTTGCACAGACGTTTAAAAAAAAACGTGTTTTTTGTTTGCCATAGCTAATATGCTGGTAGAAGAAATAGGAGAAATAGAGAAATTCTTGTCTCACATTGCGCAAACCAGCGAAACATCCTAACAAGTTTCGTCCTGTTGGCAAAACACGTTTTTTGTATAACATAACTTCAGATTTTCAAGTGCATAAAAGTGATGTCCCTTTTTACAGCTGACTTTACAGAACTTTAACTAACTCATATTGTATATGTGCCTAAATTTACTTCCGCAAATATGTGTTCCTTAAAACTATTTTCTAGATGTAGACTTGTGTAATTATTTATAAATTATATAACAATTTCTTGGGTGGAGCCTGCATGCAATTTTCGGTCCTAACAACCTCCAAGAGGTTAGTTTCTAAATTAAAATAATTGACGTCAATTAACAAAATTTTCAAACTTCTAAATTCTTTTCTTTTTTTTAATATATAAATTTATTGGCCAATATAGTTTTTAAGAAATTTTCAAACCAATTATATTATGTAACTTTAGTTTAGTGATAAACATCTTAACTATAGATATGATCTTTTTTGAACTTAAAATATCAAGCTCGTTTATATTTTGTTAAATTCTGTAACTGTTTAAAAAGAAACTATCATCTTATAAACTAAAAAGGGGGGGGATAAGTTTTTTGAATCTTTTGATTAATTTTTTTTTTTAAATTATTATACTTTTACATTAAGGGCGTATAATTTTTTTTTTTTGATTAATTATAATTCTGTGAATTATTAAGCTGTGCTCATTGTTTTTTTTTTATTGTTAAATTTTTGTAACTATAAATATATATATATATTAAAAGGGGGGATAAATTTTTAGAATCTATTGATTAATTTTTTTTTATCTAAATTATTATATGTTACAATTAAGGGCTTATAACTTTTACAATTTATGATCTTGTTAATCATAAGTTTTTTTTTACTGATGATTTGTGTCAGGATGTCTTTTGTTGTAAATGACAAAGTCTGAACCGTCGAAATTTCTTTCTGTTTTCAATAAACTTGAGCCTTGTTAATTATTAAACTTGTCTTTGTCTTTTTTTATCTTTCTTTTCAAACATTGTTACCATTTTGGTTCCGCCTTTATTAAATTTAAGTCCCCTGGTAACAAAAGGAGCAGGTAATAATTTGATGTATGAATACTATTTTAATAAATAAGAATCATGTTGCTAGCATCCAAATAAATATTGTTTTAATGGATATAACCTTATATGGTTTCCGCCAGGTTACTTCTTTTTATGAACACTAACGCGTTTCAGAACATCTGCTCCATCTTCAGAGTTCTATTCACTCAGAGATCGTTAACAACATTAAAACATAAAATATAAAAACATCACTTATCGTATCGCAACACTTACGATGAGAATCATATCGATGTCCTAGGATGATGCAAATGTTTATTTAATATCCTAAATTCAAAGTGTTATAATTACATTTTGCGGTTATGATCATTTGATTAACATGTGTTGCCTAACTTTATACATCCTTGCTAATTAAATACATGAATATCAATAACAACGAGGAAATTAACAAAACATATTAATAACTAATTCAAAAATTTCATTTTAACATCTAAAATAGGTACATAATTTTTTACAACTATTATTCTACTTATTTAGTTAATAATCGAAATTCTGTGCAGTCCTCAAGGCTTTAAAAAACCCACTTTGATACTTAGTTTTTTAAGATACAGTTTTTACAAATACAGTTTTGTTTATTTCTAAACTAGAAATTATTTTTCTAAAAAGTTATTTATTATTTACTTTTTACTTTAATGATATTACCAAAAACGTATAAGAATTTTAGAACCACTTGTTTCGATTCCATGGCTTTAGATATAGTATAATTTATACTTGTATGTTATTTTTATTTATTTACTTTTGTAATGTAGTTATCTAGAGCTGAATGAATGAGTTAAACTTTTTTATCTCATAACCTTATCTATTCACTTAATTTTAGATATTAAGATTTCTTACTTCCAATTGGGTTTAATGGTTATAACTTCTGGTTTTTATGTGAATTGAACACATCTTTAGAGACATAAAACAACTAAAATTTGCACACGTGAGGTAATTGTCTACATTTAATAGGATTCAACAAAGTTGAAGATTCTAAATATCTAAACGTAAATTAGCTGTCGTTTACACCAAGCATAACTTTGCAATTGTCTATAGTTTGTAACAGTTAATCCAGTTGATGAAAAGTTAAATATAAATGTGTAATTAATTATTTTTTTAATTATGAAATTAAGAAGCAACATTAACTTAATTGCGTACTTTAAAAAAGATATTAGTAGATATATAATTCAATTTTACATCTTACTTAAAATTGGAAATATACTAAGTATATTGAATTCCTAAGTAGTAACACACGTTGAGTGGACTTCATAACAAAGTCCCTTCTTTCCTTCTCAATTCAATTTGTGAAATCTCAACGACCTGAAAACTTTAACAATATAACAATTTGACAAACACTCTATTTTGTAATTATACAGGGTTAAAAGTTTAAGCAATTAGATCCTTTCAATAATGAAAGTATTTGATCTCAAATTTTGTTAGAGCATATTAGGTTGGTTGTAACCAATTAAGTTTAATAGTTATGTACATTTTAAATGGCGATATCACAACAGGAAAATACTTTGTCGATTCACAATGTGCACGAAAAGGATTTGTTGTGACTGTGCAGCACAGCTTTTGCTTTCAATAGGAAATTATCCATCTTTGAGTGAGAAACTACGTATCTCGTTAACTGCGAATGGCTTTTTATGCAATGATAAAAGTACAGGTCGCCCAAGAACAACACAAGAGCCCCCTTAAACAGTGTTCAATAAGTCTACCCTCGTTGTCCAAAAAAGTCGATAACATTGAATAGTTTGGAACTAGGTGTCACAGCCTACTGTCTGGCATATCTTGAAATAAATTCTTTCTTTATAAGAGGTACAAATTTTAACAAATACAATAATTGAAACTGAACGAGAAGCCTGAACACAGGCGCGACTAGTGTTCAGTGCCAAGACAACGTTGCACAACGTGAGGATCTGGAGTACTGAGAACTTTCACATTTCGTTGTTTAGTATAAAGTAAACATCTTTAGTGCTAGAGGAAACGCAAAGTGTATTCTCAAACGGAGTATATCCGATACGCGTTAACAAATGTGATATTAACGAAGCTGGAAAGGCACATCAATGTACTCCTTTTAATTATAACATTCCTAGTGCAGATAAAAAAAATTCGTTTATGCATTTTTTGAGGTAAAATAATATTAACCTGTAACTTTACAGATATGAATAAAAACGTTTTGGTTTGAATTATTATTTTTTAATAACCCTGTGTAATGGTGCAAGTATTATTGAACTATTTTTATAGATTAATTTTAAATTTTGGAGAGTTTACTTCAGTTTAGATAGAATTGTTTCAGTTTGTTTCTACCGCTCATAGTTACAGTTCGCAACACAAATATTTTTATTGAGAGAGATATTGTATAAATTGACAATATTTTATTATAAATTTAGTTAATGAAAAACTCTTACTTATACAATTGATAACCGAATTATGTTTTTGTAAATAAGATTGAATCAAAGTTAAATCTCCGGTGATTCTAAATATTATCATAGTATACATATCACCAATCTAAAAAAACAAAACAAAAAACAAAGACATTATAAGCTTATGTGATTTTTAAATAAACATTTCAGCCAATATCATTGGGATATTTTACAGTAGTGAGAAAATTAAAAATAGACTCCTCTATGATAGAGTTTAAAAATATTATGATATCATGAACTTTGTATATTCAACAAACACATCATTCTTCACGTAACTAAACCATGTATTGCAATTGATTCCTAAAAAAATCATAGTGAATTCCGACTCTCACAACATTGAATGTGACAGTGTCCAGTGCTCATTATTTTTATGGCTTTGGTTTTATGTTCATGTACTTCAGATTTTTTATAAGATAGGTGCAGTCTTGTATTTTTTTAGTATCCACCTATAAATATCAAGTATAGCCAAGAAAATTGTACTTGATTTTATATCTAGATTATTTGTGTACTGCTACATTATATTGTATAGTGTACAAATTACAATAAAATACAATATTTCGTGTCACGTTATTATATATTCCTCCTCTGTAGGTAAAATTTCGATTTTGAGTATTTAAATTTATTTCAGGATAGATAATATCAGTAGATTTTTAACACCTTTCCCAAAGACGCACAGATTGTGTGAATTTGTAGTAAATATCTGTAAAAATCCTCCTAAAATAGTCTGTAATTGCTAATCGATTATCATCACTAGTGATTTTATTACGTTTTGCTTATATTCACAACGTATTAAATTGTATGATATAATCATAAGTCCTTATGTATAAGAATGATTAATTAATCTCAGTGAGATAATTTCAATAAGACAGCATTGAAAAATTCTGGAATTGAAATCTACCTTTATATAGACCAATCAATAGTAACGGATATGAGTTTTGTCAATATGAGAATGTGCTTTTAGTAAATATAGAATGTTAGACTGATATGTACATTAGAACTGATTATAATGTAGCCTAATAATTAGAAACACGTAGACCATTTATATAATTAATAAACTTAAAATGCACCTTAACTGTTTTTAATATTTAATATCTTTCGACTTTAAATAAGCCAGTAATATATCTAATAAAAACACTAACATTTAAGTAATTAGAGTATTCAATCAGATCACAAGAAGCTCGTTAAAACCCATAAACGCGCAAGCACCTATTTTCACTGCCTTACCTAAAATCCACAAACTTGAAGTCCCCATTAGACCATTAATTAATTTCATAACTGCACCTGGTTTTAAGATTGCCAAAAAAATGGTTTATATCTTACGTAAAAACACAGTTCTCGATAATAATCACACCGTCAAGAACAGCCAAGATTTCGTCACAAAATTAGCAAACGTAAAACACAAACCTAACTACAAGCTCGCATCTTTCGATATAACAAATTTATACACAAACGTCCCTGTAAATGTAACAATAGATGTTGTAAACAATCTCCTCACCAAGACTAACCGATTGAGATCTGTCGAAATCCTAGAATTCATCAACTTATTAAGAATTTTATTAAAGCAAAACTACTTTAAATTTCAAGATGTTTTTTATATACAAAAGGATGGATTAGCCATGGGATCGCCACTCTCTGGTATGTTGGCAGACATATTTTTGAATTACTTCGAAAATGAATATTTATTTTCAAATCACAATAAATTTCATAAAAAAATCATGTATTATACTCGATTTGTGGATGATAGGTACATTTATCGTGTTTGATGGTACTTCCAGACAAATTGAAAATTTTAAAAACTATCTAAACTCGATAGACCCCAAGAATCAATTTATTCTCGAAATTGAAAATGACAATAGCATTAATTTTTTGGACTTAACTATAATAAAACAACAAGACTCATTCAAATTCAATATTTACAGGAAGCCAACCACAACTGATATCACCATACACTCCGACTCCCATCATCCACCTTCCCAAAAAATGGCCGCCTACAACAGCATGATCCATAGATTAATCACCATTCCTCTTGAACCACAAGATTATCAGAATGGACTAAATATAATTAAACATATCGCCACAAGAAATGGTTACAAAGCTTCTATGATTTATAAGCTGCTCGCAAATCACATCAATAAATCCAAAAGACCACCGAAAGACAAAGCTAAATCTATATTTGTTTCCACAGAATATGGCAGCATTCTTCCTAAAATAATAACCTCCACTTTCAAAAAAATCAATAGAACTATCGCCTTCCGCACCAATATTGACATTAAAAACTACTTCAACCCCTTAACATAAGCCATTAGAAGCCCAAACGGGTGTCTATAAACTAACGTGTGATAGTTGTGACAAGTTCTATATAGGCCAAACGGGAAGAGCTTTCATGGTTCGTTTTAAAGAACAATTGCCTAAAAAGACTATTTCAGGCAACAAATCCAACTATGCGCGTCATTTAATTGACGAAGACCATAGCTACTCGGACTTTGACAGCAATTTAAAACCTATTAAGATTTGCAGTAAAAGCAAATTTATGAATGCCGTAGAAGAATATGAAATCAACAAGGCTTTTAAAATATTAAATTCAAATAATGAACACCGATTATTGAACGACCAACATACTGAACTTTGATTCGAATATCCTGTATGACACAGCAATAATAATTCAGAACGCCCGAGGCATATTATAGTTTTTGTGTGTTGTTTAACAACGGACAACCAGTGCATATCCGGGAGCCGTAAGATGCGCATCTACAGACTGTGTTTTTTAAATGTGTTGTGTGTTATGTGTATGTGTTTGTGTATTTAACGTTTTGACGACCTCCATCCATAGAGGGAATTTCTGATGATGGGATAAAAATCTCGAAACGCGTCAAGAGTAAAGAAAAAGAAGTTCACTGACTGAAAATTAAGGTATAATACTTTATTGTGTTTATATATAGTGTAACATTGCATATTGTTTATAATTTAATCGTTTCTGATATGAATTAAGAAAGTATATGTATCGGCGTTTAAAGTGGAAATGTATGTTAAAATATAAATAATCTAGTACATAACCGATAACATTTATATCTACACATTTTTAGAGTATATATGCCAATACCTCATATATAACTAGCTAAAGGTTGACATTGTTTGGTTGTTAATGTTGTTATTTACTTGATTAATTGTTTCTATTCCAAGAATTTTTGTCATTTATCTCCATCAGTCGCTGTGACTAACAACTCAATCGTAAGTCCATTCAGTTACGTCACTCAAGACCTTTTTTATCTGATTGAATATTAGTACTATTATTTCACTTGTTTGTTTGGTGAAATAAATTCTACTAAATTGTTTCCCAATTATGATTTAATATTTATAATTAGAATGTTGATTAGGACTATTGAATGTTTTTTAGTATATGGATAATTCAAACTTCAAACCACAACTTTATACCTTTTAATTTACAGGCTTTTTTGATGACTGGGGTAATTATGTATGAGTGTAATGTTTAACTTAAAAACTTTTTGAACACCATAACCGCAGAATAGTGTAGTTTCAGGATTAGTCGTTCAACAGGTTCCCCATAACGTCGCCAGTTCGGTTATGCCTCTGCTTGTATTAGTTGTTTGGTTGCATTATATCTTAAATCATTAGATTGATCATCAATCCAGCTTGTTGAGAAAAGCGCTTTGTAATTAGGTGTTAATAATAATCTAAACGATTGTTTAAATATAATTTCAACTCAAACTCAGGGTTGATTTTAATTTATTTATATTATCTTATTTAGTTTAGAACTATTACATTGTTCATATTTTCTAGTAACTTTTTCAACCTAAAAGCTAAACATATTAGAGAAAACGAAATTACATTTATTAAAAGTATTGCAAAGAATTTCATTCACCAGTTAAAGTATTCTTGCTTCTAATCTGCTTTATCAAGGCAAGGGTTGGAAGTGTTAGAATGGTTTACAGCAATTTAAGACTCAGCCTAAAGCTATCCTTTTTAAACTTATACTGTACATATAGCCTCTTCAGTCTGAGTAGTGATTATTCATTTATTAAAATAACTGAGTAGATTCATATCTAAAAAAATAGACATATATTAAAAGTATTTGTTTAATGCCATTTATGACAAAGATATCATATATTTAAAAGAAAATGTATAATACAGTGTTCTCAAAATTTATATAATGTCAAAACTGTTAAAATGTGTACTATTATGAATATACATATATAATATTTTCTCATATGATTTTCACCTGTACTAGTTGACATAAATTGTATCATATCATCTTTAGCATAACATTTTTATACTATATCACACACACACACACACATACACACACACACACATACACACACACACATACACACACACACACACACACACACACACACACACACACACACACACACACACACACACACACACACACACACACACACACATATTTTATAATTTAAAGATATTCATAAAAGTTTTAAGAATAAATCATCCCAAAGAAATATATAATTTCAGCAATGACACTACTTTGTAAGGTTGGTTACCTTTACTTTCTGTCAATTCACGTCCGTTTCACACTACCAGTCCACTTTCGTGAACAAGCTTCAAAGCCTTTTTTAATAACAAACTGTCAAAGCTCGAAAACTTTATTGGACATTTAATGAGTTCTTTTATATTTCAAATTTTATTGAAAAAAATGTATTCTAAGTCAAAACGTGGTTATGACAAATCTATATTTTATTTACTTGGACTATTACAGTGTCATACTCATACTGAAATGTATGTTTTATGTTTTATTAATATGATTACTTTGTATGTATTAATAATTATTAAAATTAATAATATTTACTTCCTAATTCTGTTATCTCATTTACTCTTAGATAATAGCATTTTAAACGCCTAAATTGAGAATTAGTGAAGAGGATCAAGGAATTATTTGTGTTTCTGTTTGAAGTAGAAATATATATAAAATCATAAATAATCTAGTGCATAGTTGTTAAAATTAATCACGTTCCTGCTCTAAGACAATCTGTTTCCTTAATCTACTTTGGCGCTGTGCGTAACAACTCAAACACAATTTAATTTCCTACAACACTGAAGTTGACATTGTTTGGTTGTTGATGTTGTTACTTTCTTGATTAGTGGGTTGCTACTCTAAGACAAGATGTTTCCTTAATCTACTTTGGCGCTGTTCGTAACAACTGAAACACAATTTAATTTCCTACAACACTCAAGTTGACATTGTTTGGTTGTTGATGTTGTTACTTTCTTGATTAGTGGGTTGCTACTCTAAGACAAGATGTTTCCTTAATCTACTTTGGCGCTGTTCGTAACAACTCAAACACAATTTAATTTCCTACAACACTCAAGTTGACATTGTTTGGTTGTTGATGTTGTTACTTTCTTGATTAGTGGGTTGCTACTCTAAGACAAGATGTTTCCTTAATCTACTTTGGCGCTGTTCGTAACAACTCAAACACAATTTAATTTCCTACAACACTCAAGTTGACATTGTTTGGTTGTTGATGTTGTTACTTTCTTGATTAGGGGGTTGCTACTCTAAGACAATCTGTTTCCTTAATCTACTTTGGCGCTGTGCGTAACAACTCAAACACAATTTATTTCCTACAACACTCAAGTTGACATTGTTTGGTTGTTGATGTTGTTACATTCTTGATTAGGGGGTTGCTACTCTAAGACAAGATGTTTCCTTAATCTACTTTGGCGCTGTGCGTAACAACTCAAACTCAATTTAATTTCCTACAACACTCAAGTTGACATTGTTTGGTTGTTGATGTTGTTACTTTCTTGATTAGGGGGTTGCTACTCTAAGACAAGATGTTTCCTTAATCTACTTTGGCGCTGTGCGTAACAACTCAAACACAATTTAATTTCCTACAACACTCAAGTTGACATTGTTTGGTTGTTGATGTTGTTACTTTCATGATTAGGGGGTTGCTGCTCTAAGACAAGATGTTTCCTTAATCTACTTTGGCGCTGTGCGTAACAACTCAAACACAATTTAATTTCCTACAACACTCAAGTTGACATTGTTTGGTTGTTGATGTTGTTACTTTCTTGATTAGGGGGTTGCTACTCTAAGACAATCTGTTTCCTTAATCTACTTTGGCGCTGTGCGTAACAACTCAAACACAAGTTAATTTCTTACAACACTCTATAGAGCCTTTTATTTATATCGAAGTATATATTGTTTAACTCCCTTTTATATTGAAAAAATGCATAGATAAAACATTATTATGGCTAGAAACATATACAAAACAGACACTTTATACGTAGAATCTTTAGTATAAGAAAGTTGTATTCCACTTCTTATGCAATATAACCAAAGAGGTATATTGTCTATTCGAACCAATTATCGTAATGTATGTACTATTCATATAAAGTCTTCTATCTTTTCAAAACTTGATGTTTTGAAAAGAATTTTTAGCATTCTGATGTTCTTTAAATAGTTAATTTTACTACATTTCCAAGATATTTGTATACTAGTAATATTTCAATTCGATTTAGGGTTTACGCTAGTTGTGAGATAAACGTGATGCATGACCAGTTTCGTCAGAACAACAATAAAAAGTTTATTCTTATTATTTATATTCCGTAACTGGTTTAAGCATAAGTTATAGTGTAATAGCATATGCTAGATCTGGATTTGATTGCAAAATTGTATTGTCATTTAAGACGCGGCTGGACTTACTGTTCTTGCTTGTGGAATCCAAGGTTTGTACGTTCGTAGCAACTGTATATTACCCATGAACTGTTTTCTTGTTGTAAATCATTGTAATTTTTCACTATCGGTTGATAAAGAGTGTATCGCAAACATTATGAATTTGAAGTTCATAATTACTAAGTTGTAGTTCTGAAAATTATGCAATTTAGGAAGAGTTTTTGTAGAGATAAACACATAAATTGCCATTTAAACAATGTTATTTCCTATTTATTTACACGCAATAATTAATATGTATTCATACCTATTAGGCTAAATCTAGAAATGATATCCTCTCAACTCTAATAACATTTAAACAATACTCAACATATAATAACCATTTTAACAACCAAGCGTCTAATTCTCTTATAAAAAAAGGAGAAGTGCTAAACTATGATGGTAGATTTACTGTTAAAGCAAAGAAAAGTTATAATGAAACTTATATCGTCAAATGTTACATTACAATATTTAATGAATAAACGTTATTAAAAATTCCAGTTACACAATCATTTTCACATTTTTGTAATGAGATTCAACATAAATTATTATTAAGGCACAAATTGTTAAAATATTGGTAAATATTTGAAAACCTTAACTGGTATTACTATTTTTTGTTGGTATTTTTAGCATTATTACAATGAACAATAATTAAAAATTTGCACTATTAGTTTAATACTTATCAGATGCTGAGGAACACAATACAGATTTTTGCATTTCTAGAGTTTTATTTACGTCACTCATGATCTTTTAACAACACACTTATTTTAATTATAAAAACAAGCTTCATACTCACAGTTGTTACATACAAGAGCAAATTTTGAAGGAATAACGAGTTGTCTACCAACTTTCTGTACATTCATACAACCTTTCATACAATATTTACACAAAGTGTTTTCCAATAATTATTCTGAGGACAGAAATGATAGGTCTACTATCTCATTTCCATATTTAGAATAATTGTCTTCAAATTCACTAAAATTGGATTCTGATAGTTTCTTCTTTGATGCACTAACTTTATGACTAGGATGAGGCCTACTACTTGAGTTTTCACCTAGGTCTAGTTTTGGCGTTTTTGGATCCTGCACATCATTATTTTCACTGGTAGAATCAGTTGATTTTTGTTTGCAAACAGGCTGTGTCTTTTTTAATATTCTGTTACAAAATCTAGGCATTTTTTGAGTATAAACTATAAAATCACAAATTATAAAGCTCACAAAAAAACTCAGTTTCACTTCACAAAACAAATAATTGCATAAAACAACCAATAGGTTAGTTGAGAACACTAAATACAAACAAACAGCAAAAAACAATAATTGCTGATTGTCTGCTAAAGCTGCCACAACCAGTAGGCTATAATAAGCTAGACATGGCCAATGAGTGTACCATAAAAAACGTTTCAATTTAAAGCCTGTGAATGGAAAGAAACTTTGCTCAAAGCAGCTTGTAGAATAGTTTTAAAAAAATTGTAGTTCGTACACCAAAAGTAATATCATTTATAATGTATACATTTTTGAACTCGAAATTTTTACAATTATTTTCGACACTGTCCCCTTAAAAAAGTTACACAATTGTGGAATACTCGAACTAAATGCCGTGATGCTCTAAAGATAAGTTTGGCCAAATTAGTTGGTGGCAACCGGTCTATGTATATTTTCTAGTTTCTAAGCTCTAATTAAAAAAGGAGATATTCCGAAAGGTTTTACATACGTCCAATACGTTCTCGTATAAGAGGTATTTATTTTAAATTGAAGTGTTATATTTATAATTTCATCGAGTTATTACAACATTATAACATAACTTATTTAATTTCAGAAGAATATGTAAATTTAAATAAAAATCTTTTTGGTTAATTCTATAATTAATTAATGTAGGAGAACGTCCAAATATTCAAAAAGACATGAATTTATAATAACTTCACCCAGACTAGATATAACATAGAACTAAATGTCAGCAGCTTCAAAACTTACAAATAGAATGAAAGAAAATTCCCCAAACCACAATATATTTTTTTTGTGGTTTTGGGGAATTTTCTTACATTGTCTATTCACGACAGTGCTCTAGTGATTCATATGACTTACACATAGAATTGTATCATATGAGAGGATAAACTATCATATTGATTATTATAACGGCTACTACAGTAATAACTTAAAATTATGGTCATAAATATTTTTTAATTGTTTTGGTATTTTATATAAACGTGAAAATAATCTAGTCTAGACGTTTTAGTTACTTATTCGACGTTAAAATAAACTATATTTGTTGAAATCTGAGTAGTAGTTTAAAAATATTATTATAGCTTTACTTACATCACACTTTGTGCAAACTTTGTACAAAAACACAAAAAACTAATAATAAAAAAAGAGAGAAAAATAATAAAACATCACAAATAATGACAGGTTAATTGTTGCTCCTTTTACAACATTTAAAGCTCGTTTTTGATTTGATCGTTCTCTTTGAGACTCCGAGTAGAACAAATTTTGTATTTCGTAATTTATTTCTCTTCCAGTTCGAAAATAATTAAGAATTTTAATTACTTGTTAATAATCACTACAACTTTGGCTTTAGTAAACTGGAGAACGATGCCTCATTTATTTTTTCATTAGCCAATGTTAGCGATTATAGTTTTCATATTTGGAACCTATTTGAATTCTGCATGAACCATCAATGAAATGACTTCTAACAATGTTTAAACTCTGAGGGATATATTCAAATATCCTCATTATATTTTAATTTTCTGCGAGATAAGCAGGGAGGGAATGTTTTTCTTTAAAGTTAAATAATTATCAAAGAGTTAAATATCATAGAAATACTAGACAATAGTCATCAATTTTATACGTTCAGTAAATTCTTTTAGCACAATGCAAGTTATACTACATAAAAATGCAGAATATACTTGTTGTTCCCAGATCGGAGGTAATCCTTTACTCATCACTATTTAAACGTGCGTCTAACGATCCTAAAGATTGATATACAATCTGATTTGTTATAAATAAAATTACTCTAGATACCGCCGATGCACCATTTGTTAAATACTACTAATTATGCCATTTATTATCATTAAAGTTATTTATTTCAAATAGACCGATTCTTGGTTATCTGAAATATATATATATATATATATATATATATATATATATATCAGTGTTTCAGTTTCTTTTAATTACAAGAAATATAATATTGATATTTAATCAATTTTATTGTAAATTATATCAATTATTCCCAATTTAGAGCAAGCTGAGTATTATTTTTAAATATTCAAAAATTCAAATGAGTCAACTTTCTTTAATGAGTCTCTTTAATTTAAGAATACACTGTCGGATTGCTCACCTTTATTTCTGTAAGTACCATGTAACTTGTTTTAAACTGTAACGTACTCAAAACTGATTCTAATGAGTTGGTTGATAGTTCCGGTCAATCGAAGAGCAGAGTGTCCGATTATCACCATTCAATTATAACTGACCTCCTTTCAGGTCAGGGTAGGATTGTATACCTCGCCAGGATAAATAATTAGGTATTTTGTCGAGATTCTGCTGCTATTGCGACACTTTCTGATATATTTCACAATAATAGGCTGCTTTCTGTTTATTATCTTAGGACTCAAAATACAAATTAGATTTAATAGTTATTATAATTTTACTTAACAACTATCGTATTGAACAATAATTTTAACATGATCCTCCATCAACATGAATTCATCCAAAACTAATATCAAAAATGTGTTTGACAGAAGTTTACAACATTTAATAAAGGTAGTTTATGTTTTAAGATTCGGAATTCATGAACCACTACGTATAATTAAAACTCAGATACTAAATTTACCAATAGTAGAGATTTTGATTAAAATCGATAAAACGATTGAAATGTATATCTTTTTGTATTTTTAACAGTAAATATTTGAAGTACTATCGTTTAAAGTTAACTGGGTACCACTTGTACAGTTATGGATTGCATTTAAAATCGTAATATCATTTAGGCTCACATTCAATTAAACTGTTTAATTTTATAATACTTTTTGAACCCAACCAAGTTGTAATTCTTATCTTTGATGTGCGAAACCAAAACCTCTATATAATAAAGTATTGGAAAATGTATTGAAATCGCTTTAGAAATAGACGTTGGAAGAAAACGAGATTAGAGTATTTTTACTTAATTATTCAATAATTTGCAATTATGAAATTAATCTATAAATCAACAACAATGACATTCACAATATATATATATATATATATATATATATATATATATATATATATATATAATTTTGGATGACGTACAAAACCAAAACCTATAACTAACGAATTATTTTATTTTAATTCAGGAATTTTTGAAATTAAACTCAATATTAAAATATTGGTATCATATTTTAGGAATAACTCATAGAAGCTAGAGGAACATCCAAATTCCGGATAAATTATTGGTGTGGTTTTGTTCTTTAAAAAAAAGGGGGAAAGTGTTTATCTTATTAAATTATGAATATCTCTTAAACATTTTAAACTTAAAGTGCAATTAAATATAATGGACATAAGACTGGCACATCAACAACCATTTTCATATCTTTATTAACATTTTTAAACGATTTATTTTCTAATAATAAATGTTTTCTAATTTGAGACTCCTCTAATATATACTAAAGTAGTTTTACTTCTTGTTCTAAACAATTTAAAGGAAAAAAATAAAGTTTTCGGTTGGGGTGAATGGGAAAGGTTGTGTACCGTTTATCTACTGTTGTAGTCTTTAAGTTATTCAAGCTTGGTAGTTCTATCTTTTATGTTTTTCATCAATATTAAAATGTTATTATTTTGTTTTACAATATGTAATAATTTCTCCCATTATTTTCGATACATTTTTGTTTTGTTTTATTAGAAAAATATAGTTTGATATCTAAAGTGTTATCGAAATTAAAATTATCGTATTGTACCTTATAACAGCGAAAAAAAAATTATTATTACTGAAAAATGTAATTTTGTAATAAACAAATAACCAGTTCTAAACTTTTTTTTTCAAGTTCCGATTTTGTGTGTAATAGATTGTCCTACATGAAACTCAACTAGTTTTGATATAATAATATACTTTATAACTTGTTTATTTAAAATCCGTTCAGGATTATTAATAATTCGTTACTAGAATACCAAACTGACTTTTCTTTCTATTGCAAATCAAATATCAGGAACGGACATGATTATAGTTAAGCTGATATAAGAGAAAAACATAAAATTACGGTTATCTAATACCGGCTGTAACAAAATATCCCCAAGTGCCATCCTACTTATTTTGTTAAAGACCCAAACAAAACTTTTTGTCATTTATTCAAAAACTCTCGGGGGGGGGGGGAGGGGAAAATGTTATGGGACTTTTATAAAAAACTAAAATATTCATGATATCATTCAAATTTTAGTATGGAGATTAATGACCAAAATCTGTGTGCGAAAAAATTTCAAGTAAACAAATAATATACATAACAAACGGAATAATTCAATAAAATCTTTTATGCCATCTTGAAAGTTATAAAATACAACTTACGCTGATGACAAGCTTATAGCATAAGATAATCGTCAGAATATCTTATACATATTTTTTTCATAAACGTCCATGACATTTTATTAAATTTTGATTAATAACATTCCGAAATAATATGTTTGATGACTATTAATTTCGATTATATTTTATTTGGTTTGGGGATGTGTGAATCGGAAAGGTGCAACGTTTCTGCCCGTTTATCTGCCTACTTAGTCTTTCACTCAACTTAAATTTTTAGTTCTGTCTTTAAACGTTTTATGATGAATCTTGGAAATTAAAATTATATTCTTCCATTTTATGATAATTAATCATTTCCGTATCATTTTTCCTTTCGATTTCATTCTTTGTTGTTCTTACAAAAAAGTAACATAAAGGTAAAGTTATGCTTTTAAAAATTAATTTATCATCTTATGCTTTGTAACTAACTAAATATAAGAAGTATTACAAAAAAATGTCGTTTTGTATTACACAAACGACCATTTCTACATCATTTTGCAAAATAAGTTTTTTTTTACGTTAAATGTTATTTTACTCGACACGGTGAAAGTGTTTAGTTTATAACTTGTTCATTCTTCTCGTTGTTAAAAAATCATTAAAAATTTTTTCACTAGAATCCCCAACTATTATGGAAATCAAAAGGGCGTGGAATGAATAAGATTGTTATTTACAGTCTACTTGAAATGGAATGGAAGTAATAAACTGAATTAAATTAAAAAGGTTCCGTCTTAGTTGTTTGAAATATTTTATATAATTTCTGAAGCTAAAGTTTAAAGAACTTTATTCTGTGAAATAAAATAAACAAGAGGAATATTAGCTAATTAATCAAATATATATATATATATATATAAACTGTTTACCTTATATATATATATAAACTGTTTTACCTTTTTGAAATGTCTGTTATTTTACTACCCATTTTAATTCTTGGTTGAAAACCAATATATTTCAATAGTCCATAACATATATAATATATTACAGACAATTATAACAAATGTTGCTCCATAGGCAACACTTGGATTAATATAACTCGTCATTCCATTTGCATTTTTCTGAAAGTTTAATCCATTTACTCATTAATTACAATCATTTGTTCGAAACTGCTAGTTATTTTTTAAAATAAAGAAATATGTAAATAAATAAATATTTACAATTTAAAGTTGATTCACCAATATTACTAACGTATCTGCATATGTAAGATAATGCTAAATGTATTAAGAAATCTTTAAAATATTTACAGGTATTGACAAATTGAATTAAAAAATCTTGTTAATTAAGTTAAATATAGATTGAAAAAACAGTTAATACAAATTATGTATCTTTAAACAATACTCATTATATTAATCATAGGTAATAAATTAAGGGCTTCAAATTACATCGGTCTGTGTAAATAAATTATATATTTGTTAAAATACATATTTTGTTTTAGAACATATAGCAGGTTTCTTCTATCAATAATAAAAATTCCATCGAATGTTGATAAACGTTTCATAGTTTGGATAAAAATAAGATAATAAGATGAAGAACTCTACAAAGTGCTACTATTTCGAAGAAAATGACTTTTATATTTCTAATATTCAGCTTCAGTTTCTCAAATTTATTCTATATCTTCTAATTAATTTTAATTACTTATTTCCTTTCTCAAAATAATATTAATATATAATATCGACAAAAATGCATTTACATCAATGCTATAGTATAAATAATAGCGTCAAGTCGTTCACAAAATTTGCTCTATAGGGATAAACTTTTATATCGGTTTTTTCATGTCTTGTATGAGAAACTCTTAAACATACGACGATACCAACGAAAGAGTATCTGATGTATCTCAGTATACATACATCTCACATTTATATTGTATCAATTTCTTAGTATATTCTTTTTCATTCTTTTTTCAATATATAGAAATGAATAACAATTTTATAATAAGGATTGTATTTAAATGTTTTAAAAGGGCAATATTTAAATTGTATATATATAAGTTTTTCTCTTAATTTGTGTACCATTATTTCTAGAAATTTTTATTCAATAACAGTTAACAACTCAGGTAATGGTTACATGTAAAAAGTACCTTTTGAAAGGATAATGTAAATAATCATAAGTTTGAGGCTTAAATTGCGTTAAGTCTCTCTAACTCCTCCTACCCTTGTCAAGCTTATGCACATTGACGTGGGAAAATTAAATTCTTTGTAGTGTTTATTATAAACACAATTATATATTATGTCTTATGTGTTGAGCTTTCGGATTGATAATATCTCTATAAATGGGGGCAACGTCATTCAATAAATAATTGTTTTAAGTTAGTTAAATTATATATACTCTTACAATTTCAACATAACGGTTTAAAATTGAAATATACATTTAAAACATTTAAATAAGTAAAACAATAATACTAATGAAAGAACTTCATTGGTTATTAGTATGCGGAAAAATAAAAGTAGAGTAACGAAATTCCTTTTTATAAAAAGGAAAGTTTCTCTCTGTTGTCGTAACAGAATGAACTTACGATTGAGTTGTTAGTCACAGAGTCTGATGGAGATTAATGAAGCAAATGTTCTTAGATTAATCAAGAAGTAACAACAACCTAACAACACCGACCTCTAACTAGTAATACAACCCCTTGTACAATTTATAGAGTATTATGTGATTTATTAAAAAACTCGGTAATGGTGTATGACCATGTGGAACATACGTTAAAACAAAGCTGTAATACTAATACGTATTTGATTACTTGTTCAGTTAAATTTCATGAAATAAATGTTTTGACGTAATTAAAGTTGTTATTATATTTGAATTAATGCAGAGTTGTTAAATGTCTGTAATATTTAGTCAGAGTTTGTAAAATGAGTACTACTTTCAAGAACATTAGAACTTTTTTATTTCAAATCTAACATCTTAAACATTATGATATTTAAATTGGGAGGAAGGAATATGTTTGTACAACATTTTCAAAATTCCTATGTCTTTGGTAACGTACGTTTCAGGTTTTGTTAGCAACATTTTTATAATCGTCGCATATATTATGTGATTTTTTGTTTCTTATATTTATGAATCAAATAAAAAAATACTCTAGTAATTAGCATCAGTAATTCAAAAATACAAAAATAATTTGTAAAAAACCAGCTCCTTTATTATAGAAATACCAGCTGATCGAGTAGCAGATAAGACATTAATGAAAATAAAAATACATGTTAAGTATTTAAATGATAATTATATTTGTAAAATAGTAAACTCATGACCATTGAACTGGTAGTTGGTCGAGATCGAAAGTTTTCCGTCAGTGGGTCATTTGTAAATTATTTATTTTACTACCGTCTTAAATATTTAGGCTGATATTTAAAAGAAATGGCTGATATCCATTTTAGGTATTTTAATACCTTAGAAAATTTTACAATATTATGTAGGTATACTCTGGATCCTGACAAAATAGTTTAATAATAATTTTTTCGAAATTATATTAGAAACATTGCTAATAAAAATGCCAGAACACTAAATATACAAACTAAGAATATTTATATTTTGAGAGTATAGGCTATGTATATAGATATTTTTATAAACAATATATTTTTCCTACTATCATGAGTACATGTGATTCCACCAAAAGGGTAACATACACAAAATATAAGCAGATGAATGTAATGTATTAAAATAAAATACCTATTTTCAATTAATGTATGTTCATCTTCAAGTGAAATCTTATATATTTAAGAATTCATCTAATCTTTATATTGGAACAATATAGGCCTACTCATTATTATTGTGACAGCTACTTAAGCAACTTATATTTGGGGTTTTTTAGGGGAAGAATATATTTTGTATTATGTTATTTTTCTGTGTGATTACACATATACAATTAAAAATGAGAATAATACCATGAAAAACGTAATTACAAGAAAATTAAATATATAACAAACAAATACTCTGCTTACCTATTAGAATACCTTGTTATATTCAATTCTAATACATATATTAATAAAATTTTATGTTTCGTGATAACACATTGACACACACACACACACACACACACACACACACACACACACACACACACACACACACACACATATATATATATATATATATATATATATATATATATATATATATATATATATTAGTCATTATGACATCACTGGTTAGTCTTAAATACCACAAAATTTCAAGTATTCAAATTTTAGAACAGATTTCATATTGCTGAATTTATTCATGATTGCACACCAGAATATCTAACATTCTATCGTATAAAGGAGTAAATTATGAATGTGAGCAAAACCTAGATTGACGTAATCATTGATGTTTTTTGTACATCGTTAATGATATATTTTACAGTTTTTTTAGCAAAAGTTGACGAAATGTATATTCTTTTACAGTGTTACACAAATTTTGCAGTTATTATCTAACTTTTTAATCGAATGCCATTACACATAATCGAAGTTTTAACTACAGAGGCGAAAGATGTATGATAAGAAAAAAAAGGTTGTTCATTTGGGTTTAATTTGTACACTAGAAAATATATTGTAGCTAAGCCTACATTATCAAGATTAAAAAAATATATATTAAAGAGGGCCAATAACGTAAGTTAAACTAATTACTGTATGTAAAATATATACAGAGAACTATCAAACAACATGTCAAAGTACACAAACATGTTACAACATTGCACTGAGCTCACACAAACATACTCAAACGTCAAACAAATTTGGTAAATAAAGACTTAGTAAATAAAGGGCATTGGACGTTGCCTCAATAAATTGTGCGACAATATAATTTAACTTTCATTTTAAAAATCATGACTGAAAAATACTCTTTTTATATAGAGATTTGATGTAATGTTGTTTAGTAAATATATATAAATATTTTTTTAAACTTAAACTTCTGCGCTGTGTCTCTCTTCAAAATTATTGAATTAATTTCAATCAATCACCAATAAGGTATATACTTCTAATTCTTCATTTTTTTTACGATAGAGGATCAAACTCTTTGTGCTTTATGAGAGAACTTGTGTTCTCCAGTGTATGGGACTCTCCGGATCATGCCTGTATCACCTAACCTCAATATCCCGTCCTTGGTATACACTCAACACTTCAGGTTAATATCAGGTTAACTTCAGTTCCACACATATCAGAGCAAATTCATTAACAAGTTCCTTCACTTTTCTTCATTCGTAGGATATTCTCTACTATCATTGTTCACGGTTTGTGGTTATCCAAAATCACCTCAATAATGTTATCATCAGGGCATCATCAGGCCCACATTCCTTCCCACGTATAGTTTCTCATCACCCTATACACTAAAGGCGATGATATACATCATTAGGCATTTACACGTTCCCTATTTTATGAAGAAATTCACTGAACAACATGTGTCCGGAAAGAAACTGAGTTACGTAAAAGTTAATTTTCTCTACCTTTCTTTTGTACATAAAGGGAGCCGCTTAATTAGCTTTGACGTCCAACTTCTTTTCATATATCTATCCCATCTTTTCTGCGATTGTTCCATGGTGTGGTTGCTTACCAATCATTCATTTATTCTCACAACTATCATCCTCTCCTGTCCTAATATATCTATTGGAAAAACTCCAGAAATGGCAAAGACTGCAGAGCTCAGAGACTGGAACGCAATTCTCAGTGCGCATCTTCTTTGTACTGCAGCAACACGTTTTACCTACTTTTGGTTTATTGAGATCATCTGCCCAGATTTCAGCACCATACAGCAGATTGCAATACGGCGTCGCATTAATATACGCCGCTTACATGGATTTACATGTTGATCACAATATTACTTGGACTCGTTGTCACTTTAGCAGCTTTTTTATTTCCTCCAAGAAAGTCTGATTAGTGCCCATCATCATTCCAAGACGTTTAGTTTCTCAATTGGCTTGTTCAAATAAATCGTCACTGGCTGTAATAGATTATCAGACAACCGCTTTTTTTTGTCAACATCACGAACTCAGTTTTTCTGTTGCCAGTTCTAACCCGTTCGCCCCCATAAATTGCATTCTCATTACACTGTTTAGCTTTATTTGAAACAGCTTCTCATCTGGTAGCTCCTCGGATAGTATCCTCAAGCTTTTCCACCTTTGCACGATAATCAGCAAAAATTCATAGGGGTAAAATAGCAGCACATATATCTTTTTTTTATTACTCCTTATCCAAATGAATCCATTTCCAAATCGATGATTGTTAATGCAAGCTGTGTTTGAGTATGGTCCCCATATAACACTAGTTCCCAGTCTGTCTGAGACCCATGTTTGTACATCTTTATTTCAATATTGTTCACTAATTAATATAAAATGTGCCTTTTTCAAAATATTATCTGTCTCAGAAGGTCATTATCAACCTACTTCTATGAATATTGCATTGGAGAACTCATAATATCTCCCTTTGCATCCTCTAGCCCCACTCAGAATACCTTATATTTTCCAAATTCAAGCCCAAAGCATTTAACAAAAATTTGACTTTTCATCATCATCGTCATGAGACAAATCTTTCTCATACAGTGTTACAGTGACGATAATGTAAATAAATCATATCATGAAATTATGACTTCTCCAGTCTTGGTCTGGATGACTACTCGCCGAGGCGTTAACATTATTAAAGACTTGTTTGCTAATCAAAAGGAAGACTACTAGCCAAAATATCCTGCAATAAACAGCCGTGCCCTTAACGTTATTAAAGACCTGTTTGCTAAACAAAAGGTTTTAAAGAAACGCTACAGTTTTAGGAAGAAGGTAAATATATGCGTATGTGAATTGTATGTGGCAAATATGTTTATGAAGATCGTATTGGAGTCACTAAAGACGATAAAGAACAATTTATTTGTTCATAAAGTAACATTTAAACTTATTAAATGACCATATCTTCTTTAGATAGTTGTTATTTTTTAATGGATAAAGTGTTATTTTATGTTGTCAGTTATAAAATGTATTTTGTTTTTGTAATTATTTTTACATGTCATAATTTTGTATTAATTATAACTTAGTTTTTTTCCTAACGTCTACTTTTCCTCTTTATTCAGGCTCATCTTTCAAATTTAGTTCATTTTTGCGGGTGTTTCCATCGGAATATTACATGGGTACCACCAATATGACCTTTAGGCCTAATATATGGCTATGGCCATATTAGTTTAAAAGTACTGGGTTTGCAGTTTTATTAACCATAGGGTAAATGATCATGCATTTTATATATTATATTTATTAACCATTCTTTGAAACATGACAAATAAATACTTTATATCATTACCACATTACTTTTATAAAAAAATAGTTTCCCTAGGTTGGTCAAATTACAAAATATAATTACAATACACAAACACAATGTATACAATGATCATGATGTATGTATCATTATAACGAATAATTGGGGTGTACTATTTACCAATCAGAAATGTAATGATGATCGAAGTCAATTTTGTTACCACGATTATTATGAGTAATACAAACAAGAATATTTTTAAATAATATCGATATTCAGATACAGATAAAAGTGTTTTGAATGCAACGATTACGATTCCGTTCGAACAATGTAGTAGTTTCATTACACTTATCCAATTCAATCTACAGTGGAGAAGTGTCACTTAAAAAGAAAAACACATGTTTACTATGTAGGTCTCTGTTGTATACAATACAAAAGTTGTGTGTCTATTTGATAACTTAAATAAAATATAAAAACATGTTATTGTTTCGTTAACAGCTTTGGAACCTGCTTTATTCTAGGGATTATAAAGTTTCATCAAGGACGGCCGAAAATACTAAATTAAAAATAAAACATTTTACTACATAGCCTGAGACTATAAAACAGTTATGTCTGAAGTAAATCCTATTTATCCATTAATATGACAATAATATAGCATTAGATTAGTTTTATAGCGTATCGATCGACACGCAATAGTTTTGACTACATTTATGTTTACATTGGAGGTAGACATAATTCGACATTATTATATTATTTCAGCGTCCATTAAATTAATAAATATTATATCCTTTTTCTTTTATGTTTGTATGGTTCACAGTACGTTTTATAGCTTTCTACACTCTCAACTGTTCAACTTAAACAGTTCTAAATTCCGGTTTGCTCCTGTAAGTGCACCCACAATAAACTACCTAATACCGATATTTATTTTATCATTTTACAAATACGAAATTTCAGATTCAAAATTTTTCTAATTGGTTTTAAATAACATTAAAGTAATACTGGAGAGTTCCAATTTAGTTTTTTGTTCTAATAATTATTGGTAATGCTGATAATAAAACTTTGGAGGTTTAGATTTGACTCAATATGGAGATGAAAAATGTTTTATAACCGACAACCTTCTTTTATATAAGTGTGTCATCCCAAATAAACGGTGAAAATACAGACCATTAAACTTGCTCCATGATTAAAGTCAGAAAATAGTTGTCATCTTTTCAAAGAATGCCTCTATACCTATAGCAGAAAAAAATGTGAATCCCGATATTTCTGAATATCTTCCCGTGTATGGATACGTATGTTAGATAACTCAGTACAGAAAGATCCATCCTTACTCTCTTAAAAACTTCTTGTGAATTTCACATACAAAATATCTTGAAATATAATTTTATATCTAAACAAACCTTTAGCTTACTTCTTTAATGCCATAGACATAAATATAGCGTAAAGCTAAGTACTATTGGGACGGCTATATTGAGGTTCATTTCGGTTGATACCAATTATTATTCCTAATGCGTAAATTTTTTTTACTTGCAATTTATGCATAGTGGTTTTGGTCTATAATTTATACGTTTCAAAAATGACAAAATTTGTAAAACTGGTATTGAGAACGTAGGTAATTTATAAAAGTCCCCTTGGCCATCACCCTCGATATGTATCTATAGTGAGCAAGCAATAGTGTTTGTATTTGGGTGGATGGAGACTGAATTTTAGCAACAACTAATAAAAATTGTTATAGCCGTTTCCAAATTTTGAGTAATGAAAACTAAAACTAAATCAAATAATAATTTTATAAATTAGGTAACTTGAAATTATGTCCACTTTCTATGTTAAATTTAAATGGTTTGGGTAGTTGGCGTTGGATCAACGACCGACTTCATCATTAAAAAGAAATACTTTTTTATGTAACCTCAAAACGATTATATGCACTTTAAACTGAATGTAATTTTGTTAAGCCACCATATAACTAAAAACTACGTTTCTATACTTCTTATGCCAAATGGCTAAAACATACCTCTCCCCCATACATATCCCACAATTTTTGATATTTTGATTTTAGACTATATGGAGTTTATTCCTAGTTTCTCGTACTATATTCGATGCCATTTAAAGTTTTTGGTCGAGATATCTGATTATTTTTTAAAATATTAACACGGTCGTGGGACAGACAAATAAACTTTTAGTTTAAGTCGAGTTAAAAAATTAAAAAGATAATTCTTCAACCTTCGTAATTCACAAAAACATGTGAAGTTTGCCCGTCTGATATACTGTGTTAATATATCGCCAGATATAGCTGTGTTACGTGATACTTCATAAAGATTTGGTGTTCACCGCGATGGTGTAAGCAGTTTTTCAGTGTTATGAGTGTTGTAATTTAAAGAGGTAAGTAATTAAGACGTAAGTAATGAAAAATTGACATCTCCGTTGAGATGAACGTCTAAGTGTCTGAATTATTTAAAAACAATAGTTGTTAATTTAGCAGTTTTTTTTTAAAAAAGGGGGGAAAATCCATATTATAAAACCGATTCTGCCACAAAACAATGTATATTTATGTATCAGACGTCGATGTTCCTATTTCAACAAATTCACTACAAATCAAATGACGTTCGAATTTGGATATAAAAAATTATCGACATTTTAAAATTTAGTACTAAGTAATATATTATTTATACGGGGGTAAATGGGCGTTATTGTATATAATCCATATTTGTGTATATAAAAACTAATACACGCGTACAGAGACATAAATTAACTCCCGGTAACAGTGATGGAAAAAGTGAAAATCACTTGTTGGTGAAATAACCTTGTAACCTTTTGTTACGTTCTATAACGGTTTGTAACTTGATAAATGAGTGCACGATATCAAAAAGTTATAATTATTAAATAGTATTAAAACACAAACTAGGCATCAGGTGTAAACTGTATTTGGTCCCAAATCTGCATCTCGAAAAATGCGAAAAAAGCAGCAGGGCACTTTACAGCCACCCGGTATATGAGAAAAATATAATAAAATTGGAAGGTAATAGAGAAAGGTTACATTTGTCAAAGGAATTAGCTTGTTGTAAATGTAATTCTGGGAATTCATTATATTTTGAAATTTGATGAATATATATTTTTCCTTAATAATCATAATAATGTATTCGGGCCATTCTTACAATACAAATTTTTCTTCCGCTTTGTTATTTATTTAAGAACATGTTACTAATAATTTTTTCCAGTAACATGATCAGTACATTAAATAAACAAAATAAAAATCTAGAAATTTTATTTTAGTTCAAACATTAACACTTCTTAGAAAAAAAAGCTCTCCGTAACAGTTCACTGATTAACACTTAAAAAAAAAATAAATAAATAAAAATAACACTAACAAGCTAATATCCTACTGTCAACAACCAACCGACTACTAGTTAAAACGAATAAATAAAGTATTAATTATTAACAAAAAATAGCATTTTAGCGCCCAACTTGACACACAACAATATTTATGTAACTTACATCCTATGTGAAAAACAGCCAACTTTATTATATATAATATGTATTGTATGTTGTACAAGTAATGTGTATTTTGTTTTATTTTTAATCTTGACGATGGGACTTGTCCCAAATAGCTGTAGTACAATTTATACAATAGAACTTTCACTAAAGGCTGTCAAAAACGATTGTTTTTCTCCTTGTTAATATAAATTTGTAACTAAATGTATGTTTCTCTGCTAAATTTGTAAAATAACTTCTTGACCCGTAATGGTTAAACCCGTTATGTATAGCTTAAGCTTCTTCTATAAGGACCTATTTCATATTTAAAACGCACAATATTGTGAATAAATTAAAATAATATAACAATATTTATTCCTGTCGTTTCCGTAATTTTTCAATCATTTAACTGTAACAAAAAGTGATAAGACAAATAATCACAACTTACTATGTATTAAATTAGTTTTTGTATTTATTATAACAAGATAGCTGAGTAAACGAAATAAAACTAGGATTTAATCATTTGATTTAAGCAAAATTAAATCCAACTGTTTCAGCCTACTACTCTTATCTGTGCAGTAACTACAGTCTACCTGAACTTAAGTTATCATTTCGTTCCACTTTACCAAATAGAAATAAACGTTTAATACAAGTTGCGATCATTTAAAATTTATCGTTTTCGAGATATGTATGGTGGTATTGATCACCTTTTAAACATCAAAGCCTACCGAAACAAAAAGAGTGGATTATGGAGTCGCCTAACGTTAAATTCAAATCAGTCTTTTATTACAATATTTAATCCAGGTCGGTCAGATTCCTTAGGGTGCACTAAACAAGAGGAAGGAATATATATCGTCCGACAATTCAATTTATAAATATAAATCACAAATATAGTTATAATTCAAAACATAATTAAGATACGAGAGTAAACTACATTCAACTATACACATACTGTCACCATTAACATTCTGTAACCAATTTACACTGGGAAAAGTAAGAACGGAATGAAACGTTATGTTAGTGCGTCTTGTTTACCAGCAAAAGGTAAATCACGGACGAAATCTAACTATAATGTCAAGGTGTGCTATTGTTTTTGGCTGGTACACAAAAACAAATTCGCAGTTCTCTAAAGTTTTTAAGGTTGACAACAAATTAAGGACACTTTAAGCGTTTTAAAACGCTGTTTAAGACTATTCGTCATGAGAAAATTAGTAATAATTTAATTCCAAGAGATTCTGTATAATTTACTATTCTGAAACTATATTATAGGGTTGGCTATTCATTATACAGAATAATATTATATTGTACCGGCTTTAACAAAAGTGAGACTAGAGAGTTCCGCCTGTAATCACGCATTCACCAGGTATTACAATTTAATTAATAGATATTAATACATTTAAAGAAAGTAAAGCAACTGTAAACATCAGTTAAAACTAATCATACACACACATTCGTCCAAAGAGACGTAAGCATGACGGGGGATGATTAAATGTATTTAACTACATCAAAACAAAAATTAGTATATTACGACAGGCTGTCAACATTTTTGAGACATTCAGTTACCTGTCATAATCAGCAATACAAGGGAAATAAACTCAATTAGGAAATTAGCTCTATTAACCATGTTTAGTATGTATATGTTACAAAATATATAAAATTAAGCTCGCAGAAAAAATCAATAATGAAAAAAATACCGGCAGAAGAATTTCTTCATGGTATTCTACTTACCCATCTAATCGGCAAAAATTCCTTTGCCCATACGACGCTCCGTTGCATAGGTGATTTATTTTGAGGGGAGGAGGGTAGAATTTCACATTTTATTACTCTAGTCCCTAAATAAATTGAATTCAATAAAGTAATAGACCCCCTTTACTTTATTACATCATAATAGGCCTATTTGACATATGTAGTAAACATTATTCCTAAATTCACTACAGTTGTGTAAAGTTTGGGCTTAGGCACCTAAAAAAACTATAATTTTGAATAAAAGAAGGTTTTTAATCATTGGACCTTCATAATTATTACCTTTTTCAAAATATATACAGTGTGTCCCACGAAGGTATTTACATTTTTAAACAACCACCAAGTACATATAAATGGTTAACATTACTAGGAAATTCTTCAGGAATGCCTTTGAGGATTTTGTTCATCGATGCTACCACTAGCTAGCAGTAGACAGGTTTCAATTAGAATGATTTTTTTAAATCACAAACACACACACATACACACACACACACACACACACACACTAATGATTTAGTGCAGTAATTAATCCAATGTTAACTACGTTTAATGCATAAACGGCATCCTAAATATAATTTAGATAATGAATAAAAGTGTTTTGAGAGGGACTGATTCTCGGATAGGATTAATTCATTTAAATTATGAAATTTGTGTAAGAAATCAAACAATCATTTTATTACAACAAACAAAGATTATAATTCTATCAGTTATATTACCCGTATTACAAAAGATCTTATATATGTGTATAAATAATAGGAGTTTCTGGACGAGGGTGAAACATGCAAAGCTCACTTAGTACAATATGATGGCTGTAAGGGTAGCAAACGTTGGCATGAATTTGTGGGTGCGTCATTTTAATAACTTACTAGAACATCGGCCTCGAATATTAGAGGTGCTCTTTGACCCTTAGACGTATATTGATAATACCATTTTAGGCGAAGAAATGAACATGGTAAAAGCAAAAACTCTTTTGAAACAAAAAAATTAACAAAATCCCAGGATATGGCAAAGTTCCATACGAATTTTCAAAAATGGAACAGATGAAGTATATGATAAGTTAGTTGTTATTTAAAATTAATTAAATATTTAGTTAAGAACTAGTATCAATGACGTTTAAAAGTCAATAATCTTCCCCTTTCATAAAAAAGGAGACATGAATAATTTAGAGAAGTGGCGCGGTTTGACTCTATAGCAAGATCTTTACTTGTGTTTTTATTGAGTAGACTCACGCACTGTTTAAATAAATGAACACTAAAAAAGTATCGAACAACAAGGGGGATTCAGTAAAGGTTACTCAACTAGCAACTATAGTAACTTATGTTTAATCTAACAACTATAATTAACTTAAGTTTATCTAAAATGAATGGAAAGTTATGTTATTTTTATTTATTTTAGGGCTGCTTTCGGTAAAATTGATATTGGAGTGTTACGGTACAAATTGTCAAGCATGGGAATTTCATCCAAATTTTTACCAATTCTAAAAAAATTGTATAACAGCTTGTCAGCCAGAGTGTGCTGTCAATGTGGTGTTTTGAAATGTTTCGCAACAAAATCAGGATTAAGGCCAGCCTGTCTCCTAATTATTATTATAGTTATTTATTAATAATCTTCAAATGGTGCTCTTTCGGTGCTGTGTAAAATACTCTCATTTTACATAGTTTTGACATAAATAGTGGCAGAAAATAGATAAATGCTACGTATAGTAGGGGAGTTCTGCAGTTCCCCCGGCGGTCAGGGGCAGCCCCCGAAGGGTATCTGTAGGTCCCCCGGAGCCCCTTTTTGGGTGTACTGCAGTTCCCCCGGCGTCATTTCTGTATTAACGTTATTTGCTAACGCAACAAATAAATTATGTAATGCAATAAAAAACAAATTGTACAAGAAAAAACGGCAACAGGTCCCCTACCGAAGAATATATCGGAAGTTCATGACGATCTAAACAGTATTTGTAAAGATAGTAATGAAGATGAATAATTACTTCAGGTTAGGTTAGGTTAGGTAAGGTTAGGTTAGGTAAGGGTGTGAGTCACCGCCGGGGGAACTGCAGACATTTGGGGGGGGGGCAGGATTACCAATCCTAATAAATTCCTTCAACCGCCGGGGGAATTGCATGTCAGCCTTTAGTAGCCTTTTTGTTTCAAGAGTTTTCTAGATATTCAACCCATACATAAAGTAATTACATTATTCTTTTTACTTCTATCAGCGAATGATATTATTCGCCTGGTTCCTAGTTCGGGTATTTTGTAGTTTATGATAAATATAATAATGGAGTTTTGATAAAACTGAAGTCTAATTTTAAATCTAAAAAAGTCAAAAGCACTTGACTTTAGAAAAAGCAGGAAATATTTCTAAAACTGAATGGTGGTGAAATAATGGTGCGCCGATTGATTTTGTAAATAAATTTACTTTTCTAAGTACAACTTCACCTCCGACTTATTAGTAGAACCCCATTTAAAATTAAATCGATTGTTCGTCAATACGTCTATAAGGGAAATGATTATTTGCCAGAAACATGTAATTCTGTTATGCAGTACAAAGGTTATGTGTTATGACGATCGGGTTTGGAGGTATCAGCGATACAAAGCGGTTGCTCTTCTTTGGCAGTTTTTCTTTGAAAAAAATTGTTTTGTGTACCACCTAACACGTCAAATTATGCTATATTATTAGAAAAATGGTTGGGAAACCTCTCTTTGTTTCTTATTAGAAATACACTTTAAATGTGTTTTAAAAATTATGAATATGTCAACTGAATGTCTGTAAATATTCTTTAAATACGGTATCTATAATTATATAATTAGTGGCAATTACGATATCTCGGTAGATACAGACAAAGTGTTGATCAAGGCCATGATAAGTTTACTTGAAGACATTCCGTACACCTTAGTAGCATTGGGAAGGATCGATTCCACAAATAAGTACAATTTTATTCGAACTAAACGATAGGGGGCTACATGAATGATAAATACGACTTATGTGTAATGACGTGGATTTTCAAATATACGACAGAATCAATAAATTTGAACTTTAAGCCATGGGTGACAGATGTTAAATATAAATGTTCTTTGTATAATGAAGGTGAAATTGAGGATATTTACCATTTTGTCAACATATCCCTATAGTTAAAGGAGATTAAAATACAAAATTGACGTAAAAATAAACTGAAATGGAAGATTATATAGGGTATCTGAATGGAAGGGATTAGATTAGGCTAGACAAATTTCTGAAATACGCATGGTATTTAAAAGATGGTGTTTATGGCAAGAATTTCATTTTTAGTTACAATTTAGGTTTTGGGAATATTTATGAAGTAATTTTTATAGTTTTTTAAGTTTACGTACTATTTGTTATAATAAGTAGTTATTGATTGACTTGTTATTATTATTATTATTTCCTTATTTATAGTTTTTCTATATTTTTATAATTATTTTCCTCTTTTATCAATATCCAATTTTATTTTTTCCATACAAAAAGAGCAAAAACAAATAACTTAAGTTATTAAAACGAAGAAAGGCACTTGTTTAATGTTATTGTTATATTTGTATTGCTCGACTATAAGTGCTAATATTGCTTTATTACGCTCTTATAATTATTTTATTATTTATATGTTATTGGTATTAAACTTACTTGGTTACTTTATTATGAGTTATTATGTATACAACTGCACAACCATATACACCGCCAGTGATCATTGTATTAGAATGTGAGACTGGAATAATATAAAGCCACTTACGTTATCTTCTTTTTAATAAACAATTATTACAAGTGGAAGTTATTTCAATTAAATGTGTATTTTCATCACATTATTCAATTTATGATCAAAGTAATTATTTATTTCGGGTTTCTGTTATTTTTATTGTGAATTTTAAATAAATATTACAGTAATATAAAATCAGTTATATAGAAGAACTAACAGATATTCAATTCAGAAATGAATAAATTAATAAATCGTTTCACAATATATTTAACCACGACTAAAAGAGGAGGACTTTAGATTTTATGGCGTCCAAATAGAAAGGAAAAGGTAAGGTTAAGTAATAGTGACTTCCTTTTAATTACTTGTAAAAAAAAGGTTAATAAATGAAATATAATCCACCGATTTTTTAGAAATTTCCAACTTTTTTTAAATCGTATTCTAATTTTGTTGCTGATACACCTTATATTATTGCTAAAAGTTTAAGAAATTTAGAGATTTTTCGCCCGAAAAATAGGGATATACCATTTTCTAGCAGAAAAGCAATAGTTGTAACTCAGAAACTACTTCAAAACGTTTTAAGTTCCAGTTAGCATTCAAATCATACTACACTATATTTGTCACTGAACAAAATATACGTTATCACTAAAAAGTTTCACAAAAGGCAGAAAATAAGTTGAAAATATGATTTTTTCATTATACTTGCAGTTGATTATGGTTACAATTTATGAATTATTGGACCAATTTTAGTAGCAAAAAATAAAACCTAACTTTTTAATGTACCTTGATAATAATGAAAACTGCATGAAAATCGGTACAGCGGTTCTTGAGTTATAAACTTACAAAGGTAAAACAGACAGACGTTTCGATTTGTATATGTAGAGAAAGGAGTTATTGACACAATCGTTCATAAATTAAAATTATTGTAATAATAGTTTTAAAACGTGTAAACATTCCATCTGCAAATCCCACCTGCTCTTGTAATTGACTAGTATATTAATTTATAAGATATTATTAGTTCCTTTTAAGACTTGTGAAGAGCCTAATTTAAAAGTTACTGAATTGAATCTTATAATTATTTGTAATACAATTCGTAGCCTAAATATATGTACTAATGGAAATAATCAAGTACATAGTTGTCAAAACAAATCATTAATGCTCTATACATTCGTGTAGAACCAGAGGTGGACAATGTTTGGTTGTTGATGTTATCACTTGATTAATAGTTCTACTCCAAGAAATTGTGTTTCATTAATCTCCATCCGGCGCTGTGACCTAATAACTCAATTGGAAGGTAATTATGTTATAACATCGATAGATGCTTCATTTTCAGTATATTTGAGATCAATGAAAGACTAAGAACTTTGTGCTCTAGATTTGTAATGAGGTGTGTTATAATCGTAGGTTAAGATTGTTATCTAAATATTATCTTCTCGTATGTTTATAAAATTGAAACACAGAATAACAGTCGGAAATATAAATCAAAATGCTATATTATGGAAATATTATTTATTCTGAGCAATAAAGTGAATATGATCTTGCCAATTTACAGTTTTTAAATAATATGTAAAACTTAATAGTATTCTTTAAGTTTAAGAAAAGTAACAGAAGTTGTAAAATATATAGGCCTAATAGTCACCCTTATCATAACAGTAGTACTTTGTATGGTGCTTCACCCTGTGTATCAAAAGTACACAGGGTAAGTATTTATTTATTTTGGTAAATATTTATTTGTTTAAAATATAACCTTTATTGATTGTTTAAAATTGCAATTTAGTGTTTTATAATTAAAATTCAAAACATTACTAAAAATGACAAAATTAAAATACTTGCTTACATTTTAACATTAGTTAATATTACATAGTATAATTTCACTAACACATTCGTTATTCTTTAAAAAGGTAAACAGACCTTAAATAATTTGCATAGACTTTTGTCGAACAAAATAATACTCTAACAATACACACACAACACTCATAGGCTATATGGAATGAATAAATTAGCTATCCAAGTATATTTTAAGGAAGAATTAAAGAATTACGTGCAACCTGCTGGGACGATGTTATTCTTCTAATTTTTTTAACATCTTGATTTAAAAAATATAGGCTATGTAATTCATATTATCATATATGTATTTCGACGATTTTGTTGTATATACTCTACACAGCGTAAGTTATGTAAACTTCTTCCAGTTAGTCTAAAATATTCTTTATACAATCTCATGGAGGATTTATGGACTTTTTGGTAAATTTCAATCTGATAGATATTATAAACAGTTTATCGGAAATAGTTTGTATTATATCCACTTCAATTAGGCATATTAATTAACAGGGACAATATATATATTGTAACGAAATAGAGGGCTCCCAAAAGGTCAGTGCTCGGCAAGTCATAAATTGTGGAGAGTGAAAAGGGTTGACAGCTAGAAAAAACAATTCTAAAGTCAGTCACTGACCCCAAGGAGTCAAATAAAGCATTCAAAAAGTTCAATGACTTTATCCGAAATTATTTGAAAAAAAAATGACCAACGAAAATAATGCATCATTATAAAGTAACGTAAAAGATTTAAAATAAGCCAATGGAGGATGAGGATCGGAATAAAGCCGTTTGAAAATTACTTGAACAGTTGCACTTTTCTGACGAAAAGTATACTCGTATTGAAGTTATAATTGCATTTATGGAGGATTGTTAAACTTCTGTAATATTTCTTTGACAGAGTTTGCCAAAAGTGTGTTAATTTCAAGCTATAAAAAACTTAATTTAATGGGATTGAACTAATTATTATTACAATGTACAAAATTTAATTTCAACAACTTTCAGCCCAACAAATGTACAGCCTAGCAAACATTAAATAATGCATTGGCAGGAAAGATAATGTTCTTATAGTGTTAGAATTTACTAGATTATTGTAAATCTTATTTCTCTTTTATCAATGATTTATTTCCCGTTGCAATATGTGATCCCCCTCACATATATTTAATAACCGAAGGTATTTAAGCACCAAAAACAGGAAAAAGTAAACACAACGAAAAAAATTGTACTGGTACAGAACAAAGAAGAAAAGCAAAAAGATTATTGTTACAACATCTAAACATCATTTTATCAAAGAAAATAATAAATAGAAGACAACCACTTGACAGGTGTGTGTTTTCAACTAAAAACAGCGATTTTAGTCTTAACGGAAGTTGTTTTATCAACGTCTAAAATATTTAATGAAAATCAACTCTATCATTTTAAGAAAGAAAACAATTAATTATGTAATGTATTTTTTTTTACAATTTTTTTGATTTTCGAACCATTTAAGAACCTCTAATTCTCATTACTGCAGTAAAATTATTACATGAAAGTTATTAAACTTTACTGAAAAAAATTCCATTAAACCAGTTATGTCTTTAAATGATACTTGTAGGATATTATGTGCTCTTACCACTCTTTTTAATGAATGTCTAATAGTTACTAGTGACTTGAGTTTTATTTTCTATTTCAAGACTAATTCAACATTTATTCTGGCTATTAATTATGCCGTTGTTTGCGTTACGTATTTGATAATAGTTAAATCACGCATGGTTCTCTATCATAGGAATATTTTAATATTCAATGTAATAAATAAACGTAATGTTTTATACAACGGAAATCCTAATGTATAAATAACAATACTACAATAACACCATGTTAATTTATACATTTGTTTAAATTTCTAAAGTCCTAATTTTCTCTAAATATAAATTTTTATTTTTATAAGGTTTTTTAAAAGTTGAAGAGTTACACGGTTTTATGTGCAATATAAAATTAAAACTTCGATAAATGCAGCACAAAGTAAAATAAAATTTTATTTAATTTTTAAATAAAAGTCATTCATTATCTAAAAATAAAAAATTAAACAAAATAATGTACATTAAATCGTTTTTAGATGTCATTATGCAATTTAATGTATTGTAAATAGGTTGTACATTCAAGATATGATTCAAAATAATATAAGTCATTAAAACAAAAACCTCCTGATATATTAAACCAGTAAAGATTGTTGAAGAGTAAAACTATTTTGGTAAAACCTGGAATTGATTTGACCAAACGTGTCAAACGTGTTTATAAATGCATATTTAAAATGAAACTCTTTATACAATTCTTGGACACAATTAGAAATAATAATCATGATTGCTCTTTTTTAAAATACTTAGTGTATTTTTTCGGTTAAATAAAGGTTGTAAGACATTCCAATAATTTTCTTTCAAACTCACAATCAAAATGAAGTAATGAACTCAAGATTTTTTATCTTTTGACCTTTGGTTCCGTTACTTTTAGTTTTTTATAAAATGTATTTTATACTAAATGTAATTTCATATTTGAACGTGCACCACAACCGCTAGAGAGCGAGAGTATAATGTGGTCATACAATTGCATTCCATATTATTTGAGGAATCATACATCCAGAAGCTATACAAAGGGGGAGCTGTGAAATTATAGAGGAAGACGTACCCCCCCCCCCCCCGCTAAAAATATGAAACCTTATCAATATATTGAAACAAAATTAGAAGTTTACAAAAATCAAGAGATCATCAAATTACCTCTAAATTCGATCTCAAAGTTATGACCATGGTCATCATTAAGTCTCCCTTTTTGTCCCCTACAACTTTTGTTGAACATTTTGTTTCTACAATCTCATCCCTTTAGTTTAGATTTCTACCACCCCAGTAGTTTTTGTACACTCGATGTAAAACGTATGTTTAGGTGTGTTGGATATTATATATATATATATATATATATATATATATATATATATATATATATAATGATTTTAACAAAACAAAACTCGAGTCTAACAATTTTGTATTAGGGGGAATTACCATTTTATATCAACACTTGTCATTATTGGCAGCTGTCAAAGGAAAGAAAAATTGTTGTTACCCCTGCGACTCATTTACAACGAAACATTGGTCTGTACTTAAAACATTAACTTCTCTCAAATACAAATTAATAAAAATATAAGACTGTACGTTATACATTTATAACTTCAATTCTTACTATTTGTTTATCACATTGGAATGGTTTCATTCAATATTCTATAAAACGGAAATAATATATATATATAATAATAATAATAATAATAATATATATTATTATATGATAATATATATATATATATATATATATATATATACAACATAAAATAAAGTTGAAACCAAGAATTTATGTATTAAGTTTTTTGTAGATAATTCAATTATTTTTTTAACGTCAAGAAAAAATACAAAACATTTTCTTTCTTGTTAAAAGAAGAAACTTTTAGCCACTTGTACATTATTTGTAAAGTTAATGATTTTCGAAATTTTCTATGTTAACATTTTTAATGGCCGCCATTTTGAAATGAGTTAAGAAAATTGATTGATAATTTGTCTCAATTTGGGTCCATTATAGTACTATGCAGCAGGTAAAATTTGAACAACTTATCATTTGCCGTTAGAAAGATATGATTTTTTTTGTTCAAAACACAAAATTGCTTCTAGATAGAAAACGAACCATTTCATGTCATGTGTTCACATTAAGTATTTTCTTTATTTCCACCATTAGAAGACGTAATAAAAGTTTATCTGTTTCCTCACATAACACTCGGTAAAACACGAACATAATATTACTAATTATGTAATCGCAAGTGAAAATCCACAAGAACAATTAATTAAACAATTAGGTCAAGAATACGCTACTAAGCTCTAACACAGATTTAAGTTAAGTGCAATTGAAGTACGCCTAAACACTACACATTACAAAGTAGACATTGTAAAGCATACTTAGACAGCTGTGTAGGATATATCTGAGATTGCACTACTGAATAGAACTTTAAAACCTTGCTATCGACATTTGTCTTTTTTTCTTGTTAAAAGCAAAACAACCTCTCAATCGTCCATTGCCTTACAAAATAAAGAAGACAAGAACATAAAATAAAGACTCCTATCTCCCGAATACTCTAATAACATAAGGATAAAAAAAATAACAAGAGTTGGTAAATAAAGACCGGATAGGAAAGATGAAAGGGAAGGATCTAACCCAAGACTATATGACAAGGATCCAGATAGTTACTTTTTCTTACTTTCTAGAGGTTATAAAAGTGAATTTAAGATTAAAGAAACAACCTCTGTTGAAATTAATCTTAAAGAATTTAAGATTAATATCTGCCTAATGGAATGAAAATTAAGCAGATATTGCATGATTTTCGTAACATTATTCGTGCTAATATATTATACAAGGAGTACAAAAGTGTTGGAACTTTGCAGGATATCTTGGCTTCCAAGAAAAATAGAAAAACTCAGACCTCTAAATTTGAAAGTTTCTGGTCTCAGATTCTCAGGAAAAAAAGTTGGTTAGAATATATATATATATATATATATATATATATATATATATATATATATATATATATATATATATATATATATATATATAGTAACTATATCATGATCTCACCGAAATAAAACATCGCAATCATGACTTCTAATAATAAATTAATTAAAATAACTTATAAAATAATAAATATGGAAAAATAGAACAATGTTAAATAAATGAAGGGAGACGACAGCTGTCGCCTGCAGTTAAAAAATGTACGTGTTAGATTACAATAGAACTAGGATTTCAACAACCTTGAAGCAAACACATGGGGAACATTAACGGAATCTTGGGGTAGCGGAGAGTTTTTTTTTAATAAAAAGAGAAATCAAAGGGAAAGCCAGCGTCTTAACGGTATACAAGAAGAAAGTCTAACGGTACTTCAGAAAAAACAAAAACTGAAAGGAGAAAGTAGGTCGGCCAATCGAAGACGTTCTCAAGCTTAAAAAAACAACGGAAAGATTTAAAAACAACCACTAGAAAGCGAGAAAGAACACATGTAGAGAAAGTTAGGGAAAATCCACGAATCAGCAAACAGGGCGCGAAAACTCGTGTTCGAGAGAAGGAGCCTTAAAAAATAGATTCTTAGAAGGTAGTCTACCAAGGGAAACCGAGACGCAAGGTTATGGGCACAGATAGTCTGCTCTGTGTTCCGTAGAGTTTGTTCAACAGTAAATAAAGGTACAAGAAGTCCCTTTGTTTATTAAAAAGTTTGATAAGTTTAAATTTAAAGTAGAGTAAATGGAAAGGAAGATTTAAGTAACAATAGGAATTACAGATTAGGAGTTTTGTGGAGTTTTCTATAAAAAGCAGATCGAGAAAAGGAGTTAAATTGACCAGAGCCGAGGGATTTCAGTCATCGCAGAAAGAAGCTGGAAATTGGAACAACCCAGGGAGCGAGAGTAAGCGTTATCACCAAGGAATAAAGTGTTTTGAGCAGTGTGGTGTCTTTTAATATAAAAGAGAAAAATTAAAGTTTCATGTGTAGTGATAAAGTGCAAATCGACCGATCAAAAGGACCAGCAATTGATAAGTACCAAACATTTTTTTAATTATTAAATTCATCTTAGATATATTTCACTTTCAATTGAGCCATAAAAGACCTATGACCCGAGATTAAGAGATTGTGTTTGTTTAAATAAATTTAAAAAACTGAGCTAGCCGATTTAAAAAGATAATAAATGTTAATGTAAAGTAAAGTAATAATTAAATTTGTAAAGAAATATCATAAATCCTAAAAAGGAACTAATAATTTGCATATTCAAGTTTTAACTAATGTAAATTAAAGTAATTTTGTATTTTAAATGTCTATTATAAATAAATTAAAAATAAGGAATGAATGAGGAATAAATGATTTTTAGCTAAGTAAGAATTGAATTATTTCATGTACATGTTCATTGTTTTGTTGTAATTTATCCATGATAAATTAAAAGAAAGATTTTATCCAGGTAAACGTTGATTGTTAATGAGTTATAATTATAAATTGAATTGAGTTTAGTAGAGTAAAGCTTTTAAAAAAAATATATAGCATCTTTGTGTTATAATATATATATATATATATATATATATATATATATATATATATATATATATATATATATATATAGTTGAAATGTATTGTTGTCATTAATTTGGCTGTTTTGAGTAAACCACTAAAGATACATTCATTAAATTAGTCAAAAACAATAAATATTAAATTCTTAAGATTTAGAGTTACAGAGGTTAGAAAATCTGTATGATAAAGCGTACAGTCAAATGTGAAAAAAAAATTACTGTCAAATTTATTTTGTAATTTCTTTAAATATTGGTCACAAAGACAGTGGTGAGTTATCCCTTTGATTCTATTTCAAGTTGACATTAAAAAAATAATGTCGCAATAAAAAATATAACTACAGGGTCTTAACGAAAGAAGTACAAGTAGAAAGCTTTTACAGTTTGCTTAAAATGTTTTCAATTCCAAGGAATGTTTTATACAAGTAATAAGGTCTTACATTATCACTACGTTGCACAAGTTTTTTAATAATCGTTGCATCTTTTTGTAATATCGATAACCCCCTTTCCTCATTTTATCAATATAGTGATAAAGGAGCGGCAAGCCCAATGTTATCAGAACCTCTTCTGAAATTTTGAAAATGACTTATTCTGTCGTGACTATTTTTAAACGTATTCTTAGAGAAGTAAAATATAAATTGCTATATTTTGATAAAGAGTCTGCATAGATAACCCTACAATCAAATATTTTACAACCTAGATATTATCTTAAACTTGAAAGGACTTGCTGCACTCCCAATTTAACTATGTAATATGAAGTGATAATCAGACTCCTGGAAGGCCATCTGTAACGTTTTGACTCTTTTTTAACGAGTATTTTATTATACTGGATCGAATGATGAGCCCCACCGTATATAGAAAAGCCAGAATCATCGCATAACAAGAATATTCCAACTCCCTCTATATACCCCTGATGTTTTTGTAAGACTTGAAACTGGTATGATGCATCTATATTTTAAAGTGTTTAAACACATTTTAAACTGCTGATCTGCACTTCCACAAATGGATGACACAAGATTATTTAGATGGACAGTTCGCCAAGATTATGCTATATCAAACTTTCCTCCATCACAGAACAAGTTATTCCACACAACTCGGTTACCTGGATTAAACGTAACCTTGAAAAGATAGGAACAAAACATATTTAGTAGACACATAATCATCTGACATAATGAATTCAAGATAATTTTATAAGGAAGTTTGAAAATAATATAATATTTTTGCTAATTGATATCGTAATGAATTCAGGATTCAGTTTTTGTTAACACCATATGAGAGGTCTAAAATTGTATTAATCACATTTTGAGGAGAAATGTCCTTTGTACATAGTTATAATTATTGCTTAGGTGTGTCTTGTTGGCAAAAAATATAACAGAATAATATTACGAAGGGAAAATTAATTATTTAACCCCATTGAAATATATACATTTGTAAATCGGTAAATGAAAATGTAATTCAAATTATTTTAGAATTAGAGGGGTATAAATATTTTAACGGTCATAAGTTTTTAATTTGAAATGAATTTTAGAATTAGTCTATACCTGTAAGTATTAAATAAATTCAAATATGAAATATTCTAAGTGAACAAGAAAGAAAAGGAAAAGAATATTAACTATTGTAGTAATAAATATTGAGTACCTATGCAATTTAATATATTACTTTTATACAAGAAGTGAGTTTTTTGCTTATTTATTTGTAATTTAAAGCGATGAAATTATTATTGTTTCTATATAAAGTGAAATTGAAAAAAAGTGAAGTAATCACTACGTCCTTCTTTCAAATTTTTTAATAATTTACACAACAAATTTACCGGTCATTTCATGCCATTTGACTGTACTCTTTAACATACTAATTTTCTGACCTACTTTAGTCTAAAACACAACTAACTTATTTCTTTATTCTTTGAATACATCTTTCAGTGGTTTAATCAAAACTGAAAAAAATATGACACCATTAAGTTTGAAAGTATCAATGAAAATTTCGGAACAATTTAAAACGACATCATTTCTTTTTTCTGAGGAGCTTACATTCAGATCTTTCAAGTGAGGGCACAAATATTTTTATAATTTTTCTTAGAAATCGAAAAATCCTCCCATTACCATATTTTTGTTCACACCTATCGTTATTATCTACACTATGTAATAGCTTCATATTTTGTTCTAACTGTCATGTATTCTTAGAGAAGTAAAAACAAATTACAATGATTATCAATAATTGTTGATTTAGTGACCGCAAAGAAAACCCGACTACAATATGTTATACAACTAGATATTTTGGTTAACTCTTCTAACTAAATATATGTTACATAGGAATGTATTTTTAAAATTAAATTTACACTTATAACGATTAATAACTTATGTAATAGTTTTTATGAATTCGTATCTATGAAAATCGGGAACAAATGGAACTGAATGTAAACCGTACCACAGTTTTTGATGGCAAACAGAGTAAAACAACGGTCAGGAAATGAGTGGCTTTTACAAGAAGAGTCGTGGAGTCGTAAATTGTTTGAAGAGACGAGAAGAGGAGGGTATAAATATGTGGACTGGTGAGGGTGCTATTACCACTCTACCTATTGCAAAGAATAATTAAGGATTTTAGTAGTCAATGGAGTGAATAACAATAAAAACGTATTTTTCAATAGTAGGCTCAACTCTATGAAGTTAAGGTTTATTGCTGTGATCAGTCTGTATCCATCATTTACGTTTTTTGTCATATAAGTTCTAGGCAACAGAGAAAGTTCAACATATCATGTTATACAATGAGGACGGGTTAGGTCTAGTCTAGTGGAATATCTTGTGACCAAGTAATTTTTAACAATCAGTGTTATCGGTTAGCCTATAAATGTTACTGTTCTCGATATGAATCAAGTTCACTGAAAGTACAAACAGTTTATACCCAACACTCGTAATTGACATGAATTATGACCAAGGGAGAATATAAAGCAACAAGTAATGAGAAACTGGATGAATGCACAGAAGTTCAAAATCAGTCAATGAGAAAGGATAGCGTGTGGTATTTAGATGACAATGATTGAGTAAAGAAGAATAGTCTGAGATGTAAAGAATGAGTAAAGAGATGTAAAGCTTGCAAATACGTTTATCGCAATGGAGTTTAAGTTAGAATGTGAGGAGAGATTCTATATATAAAACATCGATATTATGTAAAACATCGTGAGATAAAACAATGGAATTAAATAAACAAGCATTAAAGAAAAGATTAATTTCAAATGTTTATAACAGCAAACCAAATAAAATAATTTATATTAGTAAAGTTATATTTTTTACAGAAATAAACTATATTCAACCTTATATATATATATATATATATATATATATATATATATATATATATATATATATATATATATAGACATCAAGATAAAGAAAACAAGAGATTTAAATAATTATACTACATCCAAAATAATATGGACAATTCGGGGAAATGCGGTCATCAACAGACTAAAATACAAAATACAAAATTCAGCCTAGGTACAAACTTTCTGACCACAGGATCCAGAGGCTCTTAGCGGTTGCCAACAATAAATATTAATAAAGAACTAGTGTAAAATCACAATAAATACACCAAATAATAAGTTATAAATATATAAAAAGTGATTTATATAAATGCAATAATTGAAAAAAGACAAGTAATTAATTAGTATTACAACATGTTAAAAATGAATAAACATTGATACGATACTTCGGTCATATTTTATCGTGTACTTCCATAAACGCAAAATAAAACTGCTTTGCGAAAGTAAAATCATTTATTCAAGTTTTAATATAGGCGTCAAGCCTAAATTTTTAGTAGTCAAACTGTAGTTTTTGAACAGGAAGCTTAATATTTTCGGACCATAAAGATGCTCGCAGCCAATTACTTTGCACCGTAAATAAGAAATTTCATTTTAAATAATTTTACATATAAGAAGTCCGCATCAATAATTAATTAATGCATGTATTAATGCATCAAATAACAATGAATTTACTGTTTCTGCAACTAAAATTCCACTAAATATAAAACCATATCATTGGAGAAATTTCGCAATTTCAACCTTAACTCTAGAATGTAACGATGTTTCGTTTTTCAACTCAACCCAACGATGTTTCGTTTTTCTTGAACGTTTCACAGTTTGGGAGCAACATCAAGAAGTTACGATTACAAGGGAGGACTCAAGACTTATTCCAGGATCACACTCTCACCTAGCACAGGTTACGTCAACCAACCATCAAAGATACACCGACTTACATTTATTCATTTATTGGTTTGTAGAATCTTATAATTTTGGAAAATTAAAAAAAAAATTGAAATAATTAAATTCTTGTGTATTTAATTTCAATATCGAATCATTCTCAAAATATTCTGTTATAATTATTGGTAAATATGCGGAGACATGTCCGATAGATTTTAAGTGGGAAATTTCAGCATTTCGTCTTCAAAATTACGTGTTTTCGATATATATATAGATATATATATATATATATATATATATATATATATATATATATATATATATATATATATATATATATATATATATATATATATGTATACACGTGTATTGATAGATTATGTACATTATATCTTGACATATAAAGAAATTCAAATAATAATATTTTTATTTTTGTGTTACTTTTAATTCATTTTCCATTCATTGACTTACAAAATAAACCTAACATAATATTAAGGTAAAAAAGTGCTCTATCTTATTAAATGTAAAACTAACTACTCTTTTTTTCGTTTTATTTTTAATGAGTAGCATTGTCTGAAAAAAATTGCGAAAAAAAAGATCGTCATCTAATAAGAAATACGTTATAGGACTGTGAGAACAGTACAAGAAGGAAAAAATGAGAGAGTATAGATTTTTATAAAATCAGTCCTTAAAGCAAAAAGAAAACAACTATCTCATTATATTAAAATAAAATATAATAAATTTTGAACTCTACCTTAAAATAAAGTAATAGTATCGGAACAAGAAAGGCAGAAAAGAAATTACAGGATGACAGAATACTGGCGCTTAAACTAGAAAAATTAATTTTGTAACACAGCCCATAGATCTCTGACACAAAAAACAGAAAGAATAATGAAATAAAAAAGAACTTACTATACACAATTATATATAATTTTGTGTAAATATAAGTACTATGTTAAACCAAAAACATGGATTTTATTTCAAGAAAACATGGATGTTACGAAATATATTATTTGAATGGTTTCAAACTGTGGTGGCCGTGATTATTATTTATAAAATTTCTTTACTTTGTTTTCCAATTACATAGTATAGATTTTCGATGAAATCATGTTACTCATGAGAAAAATATATGATAGTTTAAAAATTAATATAACAATTTGTAAATATAATATCTTAAATGCAATAGACATTTTTCAACTACTTGTAGTTAAGCCTATAACAAAGATTACTAGAATAGGATGAATTTAGTAGATATTAAATCCTGTTAACTATTTGCAAACCATAAAAAGCGGATTTTAATTATCACTCTCAAAGTTAACTCTAAAATATTGCGAAATCACTAAATAATTTCGGAGGATATACTTATTATGTTTAAAATGAGATAAATAAAGATACTTCAATGTCCTTTGTTAAAATGGGCTTATCGACATTATTTATAATAAAATTACGAACTGAAGGTTGCCTAATGGGATATCTCCAGCTGCGTTTAATCCAATTATTACCCCACTAGACAATAAGAAGTCATTAAATATACTGAGCAATTCAGTATTACATACATTAAAAGTATACCATAATTCACATACAATTTTTTAACTAGATTCATTAAAAAATATAGGTTTATGTTAAGTCCTGAATAATAATAGAAATGACCATGTATTTTATGTTTAGAAGTTTAATATATTATAACGAAATCAATAAGCTTTCAAGTAATGGTCTAATATTTTAAAAAGAATATAGAAATAGATAAATTTGTTGGACATATGTTAAACTTTTAGTGATCGCCGACAAAGGTAAAGCGTTAGGGGGATATGTTATAAATCAGTCAGAATACCATTCACAACTTTAAAGAAAAAAAAGAGAAAAACACTTAAATTAGACCCGGAATCATTGTAGGCAATTAAGTCATAAATAACTGTAATATTAGAAACTTAAGGACAATCACACACAAAACTCATAAAATGTAACGGGACAACAGTTTTCTAAACGGTCACAATTTTGAAACATTAAAATTTGATTGGCTGACAAAAAGTAGCTGCTTACGTTCATTGGTTAAAGTAAATTAAGAGAGAGGGAATAAGTATTTTTTAGCATCGACAAAGTAAAAATTATATAGAGAGTCTTAGGGAGAAACTCACAGCATAGGGTCGGCGAAGTAACGCCAAAAGTATTCCTAATGTAGAAATTGGTTTTTCCTATAAGTTATAATTCCAGTTATAGTAATAGTAAAGTAATAATTGTTTTTTAACACGTATGTTTTAACCGTGTTTGTTTTTACAAAGTAAAAGTATTTAACACCTTAGTAATCTTCGTTGCAGTGCTAAAGAGGTACATCTACAAAGTGTTGAGTGCATCTTCATGGTAATTTGAAGTGAATCATTTTATTGATAAATCACGTAGTACAGTGTAGTGTTTGGTGAACATCGTTAATAAGTAATAAAGTGAAAGTTCTTCACTCAACTATCAGGATTACTTACATAGGATTACAACAAAAGTGGATTTGGTATTGTACTAATTATAGACTTTAATTGGAAACTAATTTGTTAAAAATTGCAATTCTCTGTATTATTAAAAATTTCACTCACTGTATTAATTGTTCATTAAAGAGCTCCCCCTGAGCAAATAGTGTAAAATAAAAAACAAAAGTAATTAGAAAATAAATTCAAATAAAATTAGATATTTCAGAGCTAATGTTAAAGAGTATATTTGGACTTCATTATTAATAACTTTCCTTATGTGTTGACAATCCAAGGTATGACTAATTAATTCATAATTTGGATTTATATAATATTTCTGAAATTATAATATAATAATTATCATTAGAATATAAAATGGACAACAATGAATGAATGTGTCTATTGTTTAGAATTTTTTTTCAATTTCTTCAATCCTATATTACACATAAACCTAATATTTTGAGTTTATGATATACACATTTTCACACCCATAAATAGAAGTAAATATTTTTTGATCTTCTAGGCAGACATCATCAGTTCCACCAGTTTTCAAGTGTCGTGTTTATTTTATTTTTGATTTTATATTTATATAATTGAGTAACATATGAAGTTGAACTTCACAAAACCTAGACTGTTTTTACCACTGGTGGTGTTATTGTAGTTTCGTTTACGAAATTACATAATCTTTTACGTTATATTTTAGTACACCCTTTTTCCAGAACGAAGGCCATAAAAACAAAGTGGCATTACACGACCTCATTCAATGTCCCATCAGTTTAAAATCATTTTAGATTTCAAAATAATTTCAACATATAATACTATTTATTTACACGAATTTGCGTTTGTGTCAGACATAACTTTACTCTTAAACAAAATTTTATAAGTTTTTTGAATATTTAGTTAAGAAGTTAATATTTACTTCCACAAGTTTGCAAGATAACTCCTGAATACCAATTTTCAAAATGATTGTGCATGAATTTTTTTTAATTATACATATTTTAGCAACAATTTTATTCAATTTAAAAACTGTTTATTTTGTCTTCTTGTAATCGTATTGGTAAAGTGTTTAGGACTTAGAACTTTCACAAGTTGAATTGGGAACATAAGTGGCGGTAGCCTTTTTATATTACATTTTAGCGTGTACTCAATCCAATATACTCAATCCAATAGCTTCTTGTTGAATGATATTTTCAATATGTAAGTAAGACAGAAATTTATAAGTATAAATTAAATATTACAATGGATATTATCTTTTTTTCATATATAATTCCATTACTCTTTTTATTTTATTGCTAAATTAAATATTTAAAAATTTTAATTAAACATTTATATTCAATTTGCATTGCAATTAATAACTGTTACAATCTAGAGACATTTTCAAAGTTGTGTTTGCTGCAAACGACAGTTAATTAATGGTTATGTTTTAAGAACCTTCAAAAGCTTTAAAATCCGCAATACACTGAAGGCAAATACCTAAAATGTACATTTTATTAGTTTAATGTCTTGAAGATGCCATAACACAAGTGAAGGGGATGTCAATAAATTAAATCAAAACAAATAATCACAGGGGAAATTTCATTGTAATGATTATTAGTTAAACCATTTTAACAGATCTACCTGGCTTATCTTATAAGGTACTTGTGTTTGAATGGAAATAGCCATCATTTTTTCTATTGACTTCGTAATATCTGTGACAAATTGTGAAAATTATTTTTTCTCATAGATCTTTAAATAAATGAAAATGTGTAATAATTTATGTTGTCATCTTTTAGCTTTCCCGGGCTTTATCTAGCTTTCCTGATCTTTATTATCTTAGGAAAGTTAAAAGGTTATAAATTACATTACAAATAAATATATTTTACATTTCACTCCCCTATACAATACATTCTAGGTTAACTAACAGACTGAAGTTATTTAATGAATTAATAATACATATAATATTTATTTAAACTTAGGTTATTTCATCTATAGCGTCGTGAGTATTAAATTCTATAAACAGCTATAAATTTATATCTAGATTTTTTTTTATCCAATAATAATATTTAGAATTATTGCTATGAATAAAATTCTACTTCAATGAAGAACATTTGTATTTTGCAGATAACGACACAAACTGTTGTATATATTGTTGTTTAGTATTTATAGAAGTTTTATCTGAAATATGCTTGAATCCTTTCATTTAAAATAAATAATTTACAAGACCTTAAACTTGGTTCTGAAACGTCTCTATCATTTTACAATTTGCACAGATTTCATAATTGGTTATATAGAAGTTATTTTCCCCTTTATATTTATTACACATAAACATAGAAAAAATTCGTTTTGTTGAACTTTATATAATGCATGGAATGTTTAAACAATTCAATTCAAATTAATTTGTCCAACAAACTATCAAGAAGTGATTCTCATCAATTCCTGATACAACTACTACTAAAGAGTATAGTGATCCTTCAAATAATGTAATTTAATATAAATTACCTGTTTCAATTACTAGTTAAAATATGCAACATAATAGTTAACGCAAACAAATTACAATATATGGTCCAAATATACACGTAGTTGGTTGTTAGAGATTTCAACTTAGTAAATTAGTTTCAACTTAGTAACTTAGTAAATTTCTTATTAAAACAACTAAAAAAAAAAAAAACTACACAAAATTTAAGGAAATTACTTATAACACCATATTCTCAGCTCAAACATAGATTATACTTGAATACTTATTATAAAAATGAATAGTAGGCACTAATTATCTAATTATTAGATTTGTTAGAAAAAAAATAGAATAAATAATTTTGCAAATAATAACAAATAAATTTGGCAAAAACCTGATTATTGAAATATAAATGAATTCAACAAAATTGTATTTTAAACAAAATCAAGAACATATCTTTTTCTTGAAAGCAAATTACGCGTTCAATTATTTTGCAGAAAAACAAAAAAAAATAAATAAAATAAAACCTTTTTATATTATTGCAGTATTAAAAAAAAAATTAAAAATAACAATTGGAAACATCTGTGGGAAACCTATAAGTCATTTATAAAGCAAAGAAAGAAAATCACATCCATATAAACATTCGTACTTATGAAAATTAAATAGTGTAATACAAGTTTTTAAAAGAAAAATACTCGCGCCAGTAAGCTATAAGTATCAAGCGTTTTTGATATTACACTCAAAGTAAGAAATTCGCTTTATTACCGATAACAATAATTTCCTTTAAGTTATGAAGGACCTGCAGTATTGGACGTGAATTGTACTTTTACATTATTGCTTCTAACAAAATAAATTTGAAATATGTAAACTAAATGTATCTTCGTTTCCCAGTCTCTTCAAATAGTTGATTGGCACCTTTCATTTTTCCACAATACAAATTCGAGTTGATTCTCGTAATTTATTATTCTTCTAGCTGCGACTAAATTTTTGTATTTTACAATACAAATAAATATTATTTTATATATTAAGTATAAAAACCCATATGTGTGAACTGCATAAAGTAAGGTTCTGTAATATGATTTTTACAGATTAAACAAATATGTTAACATAATGCATTAGGAACTTTTAATACCTGAACTTGAGTAATTATTTTGTTCCACCGTATCTGAAGAAACATATACTCATTGATTTTCAATATCTATTGTTTCTGACACTGACAAATGCATTCTTTAATTGCCTCAATTGTAACGCCTTAATTCGTTATGTCCATGTAGGAATATTTGCAATTTATTTTAAAAATAAGAGAATGTCAAGAACATTATATTATATCATTAATCTAAATTTTATAGGGTGCAAGTTGTTTCGGATATTGTTTTGAGATTTACATTTTAATAAATTGTTGTTTGAAAAAGTTATTTTATTTTCTGATTACACAAACGTTTGCATATGTCATCTAATGACTATTTGGCTATTGTTAACGTAGTATTTAGAGGACGATGACAACTAGAAACAGTGTAGAGCTTAAGTGTACACAACACCAGGAAGAACATAATCTATTTGACTATATTAAAATTTTATATTTCTTACTGAAATGTAAACTTCAGTTAAACTAATAACAGATATATCTTTTTTATAAGTAATATACATGACGGGTGTTCAACTCCATCGTAAATCGTAAATGATTTACTTGGTAACTCTCTATTATTAATGTCAATGGGGCGTCCTTATATTATTGATATTCTTAAATAATAATGGGATTGAAATGATGCTGCGCCATAGAAAAGTTTTGTAGTAATAAAATTGAAACATTTTCGTTGCTTGACTTTGTAATCCACTCGCTCTCTTGTTACCTGTCGTTCTAAACGAAAATTCTTCATCTAACTAATTATTATTTATCAGATACTTTTTTTCAAATATTATATCAAGTTTGATTCGTATTACGTAGTTGTGTAACCTAATTTTATATAGCACAAGTTGATGTTAAGATTATTATGAATATATCTTTATCAAATGTCTGTTTGTCTCAATAACTCCTTTCTAGTTATTTACCATGAACTATTAGACAATGAATTTTGTTCAAAATTGGTACTACTTAGTGTTTTTCACATTAAATAGTGTTGTATTTCAAAATTGAGATGATTTCTACAAAAACTTGAACATTAGATAGAAAAAGAAAAAACCCGGAAAACAATATCTCACACAAATTACGTTTATTTAATCAAACGCGTTTCAACGACAAATTCGCCATCCTCAGTGATACATGAGTTACAATAACAAAACTACAACTACATTGTAGCTCATTTTTCACTGATGATGGTGACTTTGTCGTTGAAACGCGTTTGATTAAATAAATTTAATTAATGTGAGACATTGTGTTGGAGTTTTTTTCTATCTAATATTATCTCACAAGTCAAGCTCAACATTTATTAGAAAATTAGATTTGATTAATCTCTAATGTTTGGATTAAAAATTGTGTATTTATGCCCTCTCAGGTAAGAAATAAATTATTTGTTCCATAAATCCTTAAAAATGGATGTTTGGCAGTTATGAACAATATCATTTACGGAAGGCAACGAGAGGCATGATTTGTCAATTCGAGAACATTAACATTGATAAAATGTTAATGAAATGTTAATAATAAATTCCTAAACCGACAAGATAATTGTAAAGTAAAATAATAATAAAGAATAAAAATAAATAAACTGACTTGCTTCCATAAATCTTCTTTTCTTTTATTACGAGTTACGTTTATGACTGGTTTTTAATAACAGCAAGGGAAGTGGAGACTTATGTAAACATGAATGATGTACATCACTTCCTAGAGAAGAGTTCAAGGTTTCCAATGGGAGCGAATTGAGAGAGATTCTCTTATGGAAGAAATAATAAAAACATCACTCTAGGTATTAAGAAACAACTGTATAATCTCATTAGCCGGCTTTGGTGTTAAGAAACTCAATTTGGTTTCTCGGCAGCGTTATGCTCTATGAAGTACAAAAAATGTGATTGTATTTCTGATATGTGAGAAAAATAATTTCAGTGTTTATGAACCATTTATTTTATTTTTTAGCTTGTATTGTTTATGCAATTCATAACACTAATGTATTATATACAGTGTATTTTTATGGAAAGTGATACATAGAATTTTTAGCAGATATATATATATATATATATATATATATATATATATATATATATATATATATCAGTTAAGAGGTTTAAAGTTTAGGAGTTCTTATCGTCTTCGTCCTTGAATTGATTTGTAGCCTAAATTTTGCCTAAATTATTACAGATGCTTATAGTATTTTAAACAGAATGATAAATGTATCTTCAATACTGACTTATTCTAATTATAAATAATTATGTAAAACATACAAAACAAAAGAATAATAATAATATACAAAATACATGAAATCTATTATTTGTTTAATATAATGTTTTACCCACTCTAAATAAATATATTTCCAAAATTAACATCATCCTTAACCTATAGTTATTGTAATAATAAATTAAATTCAATCATATCGATTGTATTCTCACTGGGTAAAATACAAATAGAAAATTAAAATATAAAGCTCACTCCTTAAATAATATTCAGTCTGGTGCAAATATTTCACCTACCCCACTTACCATTTTTTTTCTACTCGAACTAACGGCTTTAAATTTAGGTTTATAGAATTTTTTTAAAGTTGATATTTTTGGTGTAGGGCAGTATATTATAACATAAGCAACTCCTACTTTGCTAATTATTTTAATTTCACCTTTAATTATTTAAGCCACACGTTGGAATGCCAAATATAACATACAGAAGTTTGTTATATGTAAATTTATTTTTATTTAAGTTATTATAATTTAATTTTGCCACACGTTGTGCGACCAAATATAACAATAAAGTTGCTATATAATTCTTCTTTAATTAATATTTAATTTATTCTAAAAGTCACACTTTGGTGAGCCAAATATAACATTTAAGATGTTATCAATTATTTTATTACTGCTCTACTTCTACTAAAGGGACTTTCTATAATTATTGTACTCATAGACAAAAACGGTTATTTCGGTAAAACAAACTCTTTCTTTTAATTTTTTAAAAGAATAAAATTACTACATCAATAAACATATACATGAAATTAATACTTACTTATCTAAAGAAACCATTTACTCTTCATTCATTCCTTAAGATTAATTTATTTATCATGGACAATTTTAAAATTACAAAATTTACTTTATTTTAACTCTTGTTAAAATCTTCAAATTATCAGTTCCTTTTAATTTATTATATTTCTTTACAAATTTTATTTAATACTTTAATTTATTATTAAAATTGATCATCTTTTTTATTAATCTCGGCTAGCTCAGTTTTTTACAATTAATTTAAAAACAACAAAATCTCTTTATCTCGGGTCTTGGGTTTTTTGAATGGCTCAATTGAAAGTGAAATCAATTCTAAGTGAATTTAATAATTAACAATTAATTGGTTTTGTACTTATCAATTTTGCTGGTCCTTCTTGCTCGGTCGGTTAGCACTATACACTACACATGACTTTAATTTACCTTTTTATTAAACAAAAAACAAAACACCACACTGCTTAAACACTTTTCGTTGGTAATTAACGCTGTCTCTCCTTCCCAGATGCCGTTCAAAAATAGGCCTCTCCTTCCTTGAAGTCGTTCCAAAATAGGTCTCTCCTTCCTTGAAGTCGTTCCAAAATAGGTCTTTTCTACGATGACTTGTCTCCTTTACCTCTGGTGAATTTAAACTACTCTTCCTGATCTGTCTTTTTATTAAGAAACTCCACAAACTCCAAATTTAATTTCCTATTCTAATTTAAAACTTCCTTTACTTCGATTCTACTTTAATGTAAACTTATCAAAACATTTCAATATAAAGAGACTTCTAGTCCCTTATTTCGCTGTTAAAAACCAATTCTTTTGTACACAGCGCAGGCTAGCTGTGTACGCGTCCTTACGACTCGGCGACCCTTGTAAGACCCCCTTCAACAAACTATTTTCTAATACTCCTTCTCTAAAACACTGGTTTTTGCGCCCTGTTCGCTGATTTGTGGATTTTTACCAACTTTCTCTGCATACGAACTTTCGCGATTCCTACTGGTTGTTTTGGAATTTTGCCGTTGTGTTTTTTAATTTTGAAACGTCTCTGATTGGCCGACCTACTTTCACCTTGCGTTTTTTGTGTTTTTCTAAAATACCGTTATGATGCTGCTTTCCCGTGATTTCTCTTTTTTTTTAGTAAAAACTCTGCTACCCCAAGAATTCCGTTATTGTACACGTGTTGGCTTCAAGGTTCTTGAAATCCTAGTGCTATTGTAACCTAGCACGTACATTTTTTATTGCAGGCGGCATCTGCCGTTTCTCTTCACTTGTTTAACATGGTTCTATATTTATTATTTTATTCAAGTTATTTTTAATTAATTTATTTTTAGATTTTATGATTGATGTTTTTTATTTAGTTTAATTTAATTGGTATCATGATATCGTTACAATATATACACACATATATACACATACTGCTTTAATGCCTTTACAAACGTTTTGGGAAGGAGTCTGATGCTGTGTAAAATTTTAAATTGTGAACCCATGTTCTCTGTTTTTATTACAATGTAAAGAAATTGTGCACACCAAATTTCATTCCGTTCTCCCAATTTAGGATGGCGGCCAAAAATGTAAGAGAGAACTATAAAGTTTAGATAACAAAATTAATAATTTCCAATCTTAAGAAAATGATTTCAGTTTGATATTGAAGATGAGGGGTCGTTTGATAGCTGTGCCACAAATAGGTCAATGGAAAATATATATTAAATTTTATAAAAAAGTAAATTCCAGTATAGTAATACATCTTTTTAAAGATCATCTACAATGAAATATAATTACCGAAGTTAAATTTAAATATTTTATAATTTTAGTTATAAAGTTTTGCTACATAATTCCCTGTCTCCCTCATGGTACTACATTTATTATATAAAACCAAGAGTTATCATAACACAGTTGGAATGAACTAAATTTATTTGGATTTCAGTGATTTTAAAATTATTTCCGTTACAATTTTTGTTTTTGGTTTTCACGTTGTTACAATACACGTTGTTTTTCATGGGGAGAATGATTAACATCAAATAAATTAGTAAATTTTAACTAGCGTGATCAAATAGAAAATTGTAAAAAAACGAAATTAGTCGATACATCAATTTATTTTTATGAGATATTCTCAGTACTACGTAAAAGATGATAGTGAATTCCAAATCCGATAGTGATAACAATAGATAGAGATTCAAAACATTAATCTTAGTTTGAAAACAACAATCTTAGAAATAAATAATAAATAAAAATAGTTTTTGAAACATTCCGTTTGGCGCAAATAATTCCAATATATAAATTTATGTGAATTTAAAATGACATTAAAGAAACAAAAAGAAAAACACGGAGAAAAAGGTTAAATATTTGGTTGAATATTGTTTTTTAAGGATCAGTCAAAGACCTATTGTAAATACCACATCAGAGTGTTAAGAACATGTGGGAATTGTGTTTAACGGAAACCTATACAGTAATTAAAGTATTAAAAATGTTGAATATTGTTTTGGTTTTTTTAAAATTATGTATAAGTTCTACTATGTCAGGTGGTAATTTTGAAATCAGTATGTTTATGAAAGTTAGGGTAAATAAGTTTGGTAAAATTTGGTGGACATAGATAAAAACGTTAATATTTTGTTTAAATTTGTAATGAGTTAATGAGCTAAATGAAAACACATTTTTTTTAATGAGTTTGGTAGGAATTATTTGAGATATAATAAAGTTGGAAAATTAAGGTCTGATTAGTAAAAAACTTAAGAATAATGAGTATTTCAATCTCAACCGGCAGATTACTACATATTATTCTGAAGTACAGTATTAGCTCTTAAATTAGTACTTTTTAGCCTAACATAATTCATCATAGGCATTAGTCACATTCCCCCTCACTTTGTTCCGCCCCAAGTTAGTTTTGTATGGAGGTTTCACTGTAGAAGCAACTAATATAGCACATTTCAAAAATCTTGAAGAACTGTAAAATTTTGATATGGCAGTCAAACAGTGATGAGCCATATAATATATCAAGTTAATTAAATATCAAGTTAATACAAAACACCAAACAGTCATTTAGTCAAGCCATCTAAGTTAAATTGATGAAAAGTTACAGACGCTCAAAGAATTTTTAAATTAAACTAAAATAAATGTAGCATATTATACAAAGATAAGTTATACATAAAGCGGCATCAGTGTTGACTCGTGTTAAAAGGTATAACTAAAAAACGTTACTACTTATACTTTAAATCGTCTACTTTATTTTTCATTGTTCTCCCCAATTAACGTAAAAAACCATATTTAAAGCATTAAGGAAGATTATTCTCGTTTCAAACAATGTACAACTCATCACAAAATTCGTTTAATGAACAGAATAGTAGATTTCATCACTAGGACCAAAAGTGAAGCTTTTCAATCCAAGCTCAAGTTTAATGGCAGGAAAATGAGTGAGAATCGAAAATCTTCTTTTAGTCCTAGTGATGAACTATATTTCTTGTTACACTGTAAACAATATCACAAAAACTAAAATGTTATAACCCATTTACCTTCAAAAGTTTGGACAAGTTTCACAAGTTTGCAGCTTTTACAGCCGTCTAGTTTGTGTTAGTGATACTTATTTATAAAATCGATGGTAACAGCTGTTTTATATATTATTTACAATCGAGAGCATCGGTTGTTTTTATAGATTATTTACAATCGTAAATTAATTCATAGCAGCGAAGTAACAGCTGATGACCTCGACCTCAGCTGATATATTTTAGGTCCTAGAACTAAAAACAACAACTTTAGTATCTCAATGAGTGTATTGAAAAAAAGCTTTTTTCGAAGCAGTACGACGGTAAATATTTTAGTATTATTGTACAATATACCAGATATATATTACAGTTTGACGTCTCATCTAAAGTTACGTAACAGTTATTGGATTTTCCTATGCTGCCCCAACATTGATTAATGATTAATTCCTAATATTCTTATGAACTCAATTAACTTTAAAATTGTATGTAGAACTAAACATAAACTCATTTTTGGTTTATATATATAACTAAGTAAACATTATATGCATAAATAAACCAAATATAATTTTTTTAAGCATTAGAACTTTAAATTCAGAAAACATTTATCTTTTTAAAACTACCACGAATATCCCTATTTAATTGTATATTTTATTCATATTTCTAAAATATTACATAAATATATTTTACTTCCATGAAACACACCTCACTATTAGAATCATCCCATGAACATGAAAGTTTTAAGAGAGTTGAAACCTGGTCGACCATAGTTGATTTTATTGCAAATTATATTGCGTAACCAACCTACTTAAGTTTTATATGCTACTCTAGAACCAATGACATTACTGAGTTTACACCTTTAATGGTTTATTGCTTAAAGAAATTGGATGGAAAACACTATAAGGATCAATGCGTTTCCAATAATGTTTTTATATATTTTTAAATAAGTAGCATTGAAATTTATTTTGATGGGATTAAAAAGTGATAGAGGTTTCATTTTCGTACACATGTGTGCATACAATTTTTAAAAAAATGTCGAAATAGTATATAGTCCTTATATAAGTAGATATATTTATAATCCTTTTTATAAAATCTAGTTTTTATTAGGTACTTGGTCTTATTTATATATATATATATATATATATATATATATATATATATATATATATATCTAAAATATGTATCGATAAAACATATAGATTAATCAAATATTGTATTAAAATTTTAAAGCAAATATATATTTGAAAAATATAAAACACTGTGTGTAGCATCATAATATAAGGAATTTGATTTATCTTAATATTTCGTAAACCATCTAAAGGCAAATTTAAAATTGAAATACAAGAGTAAAAAGTGGTTGGCATGGAATCATAGACTTTGTGGTACAGTACTATTAATATTTTGTTTAGTACAACATATAGTTTGTAAATAACTTAAACAGTGGTACACAATGATAAACGATGGATCTATAAAATGTAATAAAATCATATTTCAAATTTAAATTCTATAAAAAAAAGTTTCATAGGTTACACATCAAACGTTGCGCCTACCAGGAAAGAAAATGGGTCGTATTTTGTTTTCTTTCTCGGTAACTTTTTTAAGTATATAGACAATGATATTATTTTCTACTTAATCTACTATGTCTCCATCTTTATATTTCAAAATGATTCACAAAATCACAATTTGCAATAGAAGTAATAACATTTATAATATAGATAGTATAGTGTATTATAATAGGGATAATTATAAGGAGTCAAAATATGTCCAAGTTCTTCTGTAGGGTACTTAAAATTATTTTCGACTATTATTCTATCATAGAGAACAATAAATTGAATATTAAGTCCATTCTTACTAAAATGTATATCAATTATGTCACCAATTTACAATTGCCTATTTAAATAGTCGAGCGGATGTACACTAAGTTATATATGGAAAAAGGTAATGACAAATGATTCTTGTAAAAAAGTAGTGTACAGATATTCGGAATCAAATTTAATTGTGTACTTCAGAGTGTACATCCCCAGCGATGCATAAAATTATCAATTTTCGTGTAAACAGAATGTGAAGTGTAAATGACAATTTACATATTTAATTATTAATGATTTAGATAAAAACAGAAAGGCAACTAGTAAAAATATTGAAAACAGTTGTATTTACGATTTCTACTACTGAAAGATGGTAATTGGTAGAACTCCATTTTTAGGAAAGGAAACCACAAACAAAATATTTAGTGAATTTTATTTTTTTATTGAGTCTTGCCAACCATGGTTTCTTCAGTAACGGCAGCTTAACAAAGACTAAATAAAGAACAGTTGAACAATATTATACACTCTTCATCGCAACATCCTTATAAATTGGCAGATTTCTATAGTAAGTTGCATCGTCTTAATATTATTCCTATGGCTAATAATGATTTTTGTAAATAATTAACTTGCATTAAGCAAATTGCTATAAATAATGGTTATGATGTTAAACTTATTGACACAATAATAAAAACTTAATTAAAAACCACGCAACAAATTGGCGTAGAATAAACTACATTCGTAAGGTTAGCTATGCTGTTGTGAATGTATTGGAAAACAATCATCACTGTAAAACACATTTTTATTGTAGAAACAATCTAAGGAAAATTGTAGTAAATTGTAAGGACAAAACAGATAACATGGGGAAAAGTGGTGTTTATAAACTTAAATGTATAACTGTATTTGCAATGCAGCTTATGTAGGCCAAACAGGCCGTTATGTAGGTTAAGTGAACATGGAAGAAGTTTGCCGTTGGACCATAATGACTCTAGATTTTCTAACTATTTAAAAATTCATTTATGTTTTCAGTATTTCAGTTATGTTAATTTTAAGATTCTCCATACCAATGAAAAAAATAGAACATATATTCATAAATGTGCAAGCAATGTTTTAAGTGACCAGGTAGAATTTTTGTCACATTCACCTCTACTAAAACCATTATCTGCCCTTTGACTAGAAGTCTTCCACTTACCTCCACATATTGTCCGTTTACCTTTGTTTGCTACCCAAGTTCTTTCTTCATTCTGTGTTAGGCTGTCTCGTAAATGCCGTCACTGGCAAAACAATGGTCGGCAAGACTGAATAAAAAGTTGAATTGACTAAAAAATATATTTGTGGTTTTCTTTGATGTCATTTGTATTAATAAAGAAACTTATGTACTGGGCTAGAAGACACAATATGTTTCAATAATTAGTTGTGTATCTTACATGTATTTTATGTACAATTTGAGTTTTTGTTATTAGATTTCGTGTTTGACGGTTGTACTAGTAATGGAAATTACATTTTTTTTAAAAACCCATTAAACAACTACTTATTTTCAGGATAGTATAGGGTATTTTTCTTCTTTAAAGTACGAAATGAAAATAGCTTGACATTATAAATATATAATTCACATAAAGTCTTATGAATCATGTGTAGAAACATTCCTTATAATTAAGAAGTATTTTGGTTTTACTCTAATTTTGAGTATTGTACACAATTTCAAAGACATTTTGTTATCAGTTTTTTTTTACTCTGTTATCCTTTGAGTTACAGTAAAAATACAACAACAACAAATTTTTGTGTCATTTATAAAGTTAAATTCTTTGTCGCTTATATTTTTTTTATGAAGTTAACGTTTTATATATATTCGAGATTGCAAATTTTAAATACTGTTAAAAAAAATACAAAACCAGGTAGTAGTTAAAAAAAAAACATCGTAGTAGCCTACATTGATAAAAGTTAAAAAAATATAAGTATACCAAATTTGGATTTGATATCTATTTTATCAAAAATTAAATATGTGTGTGTGTAAAATACTCAAAATGGCGGACAGACTGATAACTAAGTTTGTTTCAACAAATGAATCCTCCTTCTGTGTTTACTTTAACCCCAGAAACAACCTCTTAAAATATTCGACAATAGTTCTGGAACATTCTGTATAAGTAATATAAGTTATTTTCATAATAGAAATAAAACATTAAGTTCTAACCAAATAAACTAATATTAGTAAAAAATGTTAAACAGAGAATTTAGTAGAGAAAAAGTACCTTACAACTTACTATTAAATATTGTTATGGCACATTTTAATAGCATTATAGTACAATTTGTTACATATTATTTTATACAAAATAAGAAATATTCAAAAAGTATAATTCAAAGAGAAAAAAAGAAACAATCAAATCTACTGCCCTATATCTTATTATTACAAATAATATATTAGGTAAGAAGTTAATTAATACAATTGACACAATAAAATAACTCTATATTCGATTTATTTGATCTAGAATATTCTGATATAACAAACGAAAACAAATTATAAGTGGTTCATGTAATATTTTGCACACAAGTTCAGTTTTGTGAACATATGTATATTGAAATATGAAAGAGCTACGATCTGTTTATATCTCCAATTATTACATGTCGTATTTACTAAATGTGAGACATTGAAAACGCAATGGTTCCGTCAGTTACTGTAGCTCCCATCCAATTTCTGTTAGCGATTAACTATAAAACGACGGTGTAAACACAGTAATGGCATTGGTTCTACAGCTGCACGTAACACTTAAGTAGGTGTACTACGTAATATAATTTGCAGTAAATTAAAAATGGTTGACCAAGTTTAAATCATGTTTATAGATATATAGGAAGTTTATAGTGTATACATGAAAAGGGCAAATAAAATACCTGTAGTATTGTACAGCTACAATAAAATTAATACTTAACCACGAAAAATACTTAACCAGAAGAAGTACCAGACTCTATTACAAATTGATCAAACCTAAAACATTTGTAGTATATCATAAATGTCACGTAACAATAAAGATTTTCATATAGTAGACCTAACATAACCTAACCTAACCTAACATAACCGTGGAAAGATAACCGAAACAGCAAATGCGAAGAGTGTCTTTACATCAGCCATCGAGAACAATAGCAAACATCTTTATTGCTCGTTATTAAACTAATGTTAAAATGAGTAGAAAATTTACTACAAGTGCTTTGGATCTTCCTTCTAGAAACCCTTTTTGAACTGTACAATTATGTATGTGATGACAGATTAAAAAAAATAATTATATTTGGTCAAAATCAAACGATTATTTGAAAAATGATCAGTTTCAAGTACTACAGATTTACGTTTTTCTCTTCTATTCATTGATAAATTAGATAAGATAATATTAGCAATATAAAAAATAATGTTATCTATAAATATTAGCTTGAATGTTTATCACCTAATTTAACAACTTTTTTATACATTTCATCAAAAAAAAGCACTTTTTTGTTTGTGCTCATTTCGAGAAAAAAGTGGTAAAATTGTAGACAGCCGATTTAATAACTTTCCTCCTGAAATTGCATTACATTATTTTGTGATGGTTACTGAAGATAAATTCTGAAATAATATTTCAGATACGGTGTTTACCATGGCCAAACGTCAGACAGTCATTCTTGGAAATTATATAAAACTTATGTGGGAAAATCGGAGAATAAAATTAACTCTTACCGAATGAGATTGAATTAAAATAGAAGCCTCAACGATTCCTGAACAAGTTCCCCTCAACAAAACGAGAGTAATAATATACTATAATATCGTTCTGGGTATTTTAACAATGTATTGGATTAAAATGAAAACAATTTAAGGACTCATTTTTCACCGTGTGAAACAATACATATGATTTGATATGTAAATGTATATATAATTAAAATATTCTCAATTTTTTTAAATAAATTTTTATTGGTTTTAAAGTTATTCAATATTGATGGATTTTTCATATTTGATAACAAAAGTTGATTTATAATATAGAAACGTTGTGCATTATCTTTATATACACAAATGAAATCAAGGGTCTTTATATAGTTTAATTTTGAGATACTGTGGACCAAAATAATCACTTTCAAGTACAGTTAAACTTTTTTTTTTTTAATGACAAATTCAAACTTAAAACTCTACCTATTTTATTTAGTTCAATCAGCTGATTTGTTAAGAAAAAATGAAATATCTATTGTAAGGTGTTTAAATCAAATTATTATTGTTAATATTAATCGGTTTCTTCTTTCAGCTAAATAATTTTAGGTTAGATTAAGAGCATCGCAATCTGGTAAAATTAAATCTACTTCAATTTATTCACATTCTTTTGAATGCTATAGGTTTTTTATACCAATGAAAAAATTCAACTCCCCTTCTAAATGTGTTTCGTAAAATATAATCATGCAAAACTAACTATGTAATTAAAAATAATAATAAATAACTAAATTGAGGTCAAGATAATTAACGTTTAGGAAATGTTAACAGTATAAGTTTTGAAATTTGTATCGTTCCATAGTTTTCGCTGTTCTTTATACAACTTGCTTAAGAAAGTATGCATCAGAAACGTAAATTAAGAGTGAAAAAACACAAGAAAATATGGCTTTTAGTGATACATCCAGAAGTCGATACGTACGATCTAACTACGGACCAAATTCGATTAAAATGTCAAAAATCAACCTAAGCTATTGTTTCAACAGTGTTTATTTTAAATTTTAACCAAGTCAAAATTTTGGGGAAATGGCGCTTAATAGTTTTATTAGAATTATTACTAGTTACATACGTGATACACATTTTACAGAATCATTTGCTCCAATTTGGATTATGATCTTATGCATACTCTTACGAAATTCATTTGTAATAAAAACGGAGTACCATTAAATCTATCAAGATTTGGACAAAAAATCACATACTATACAATTTATTAATTCGAACGCATGTAGGGTCAATAGAGATACCGTATATAATTTAAAAAACGTATTAAATATGAAACCAAAAATTAGATATTTGTTTAGAAAACTCAATTTACCTTGTTTTACACATCAAAAACATTTTGTATATTTACATCTACAATATTTTTTATATGTAAGTAATCTTCTTTCTCGTTATAATTTTTTTATTAACATTCTCATGCATTAAGTTTGACGTACACAATAGTTTACTTTTAAAAAAGGATTTGATTAAAGTTGTGTCAGGAATATAAGTTTTTCAAAATTTTATTTTATTCCTCTTGAAGCTGCAAACTTCCCCTTGAACTAGCTAAAGAAAACTTGGAGGAAGTCTGGGGTTGACATATTGTGTGAAACATTTAACTACCAGTATTTTATTGGAGAGGAATAAGTATGTTGCATTGCTGCATTTCCTATGATATGAATATTTTATTCTATCATTCTTTGAGTTTAGAAACAGTAACTCGGAAACTGTATGTTTATAAATAAACAACTACTCAACAAGTTTAAACAAGTTTAGTGATTGTTTCTTGAACGTAACTATTTTACGCTTATACATTGGTTTTAAATTTTAACGTAATTAAAATGAAATTAGGCCTACAATGCTCTTTAATTATATTACAAATAATATATATATATATTTATATTTATATTTATATTTATATTTATATATTTACATAGTAGCAATTAATTGGAGTCGCTTTCATGACAATGTTGTGGCTTGATAATGCATCATCGATTGCGAGAAACAGAATACTTCACTTGGGGTTGACCATATGGTATCTGGTTTTCCATTTAATCACTACACTTATGCAAGAAAGTAAACATTTTATTTAAGCTTTTAACTTTCAGACACTTTAACCTAAATATCATCTGAAAATTCAACCTAGTAAGTAATAGGTTACTTATAGAACAACTATAGAAAAAATTATAACAATTTGCAGTGAACATAATATGTTCCCTAACTGTTATTTCAGTTTGTATAAGGTATCCCTTAGTTTTACCTTAGCCTCTCCTTTTTGGTACCCTTTTGTTCTACTATTTGAAATTATTTCTAATTTAAATGTAGAAAATTGTTGCAACAGATAAATATATTTATTAATCAGAAAAATGTGACATACATGTTTCATGGAAATATTTATTAAAAAAGGAATTTCCTTACACACATACACTTTCTCACAACCCCTCAAATGTTACAGCAAATTTAAATTATATGCAAAAAAAAAATGTATTAAATTATTAAAATTTTACTTATTTTAATCGTATTCAAAATAAATTATTATATCACATAAAATCTGTTGAGTAAGCTTTTTTAGAAGTCTCAACTTATTTTGTTGTCATCATCAGTAGTTCATAGTGTCAGTACGAATGATACTAGCTAGGTACTTTATGAACAGCTGAGAATGGCAAGATTTAAATCATTGAAACGTGACATTGAAGGGTAACACGTGTGGTCTTCTTTTGTTTATTCATATTATTAGATATATTCTAATGTAATACAAGGATATAAATATATTTTGAATTATTAGAAAGATAGAAATATAGCCTTAGTTACAATTTATACTAACGACTGAAGGTGCTTGGTAAAACTCCATGTTAAATGAAACATAAACAAAATTATACAACTTATTAAGTCTTGCCGACCATGGTTTGGACATTTACGGCATCTACAGTACGATTCAGCTTCAACACAAATTAGGTAAACATATTAGAATGGAAACAATTTATACATATTAGGAAAAAACTATTACTTTACATAAAAAAATAATTTCAAGTAGAAGGTTAGGAAGGCGTATGGGAGGAATTATGGTTATCGGGACTAAACAAAGGTTGTAAGCGGGGGGGGGGGGGTTGTAACAAATTTTACCTGGTCGTTCAAAACTAAACTAGCAAATTTATAAATTTTCTCATATTTTTAAAACGTAAAATATTTTACTTTTTGGATTAACATGAACATTTTAAATTAATATTATATTAAAGATTTGACCACAACTCCAACATTTTTCTTGTTCTCCTAACCTACATTGAAATTACAACCTGTTTGGCCTATTGGCCTACATAAACTGCATTACAAATATTACAGTGTATAAAAAACAACATATTTGGCATTTTCTTCTTAGAATTACGTAACATTTTCTGTAGCAATAAAAAGCTGGCTCTCAAAAATTTAACTTTTCTGATGTATTCCCAACAGTATGGTTAACTCTTCAAAATTAACTAATATTAATTTAATATTTTTTCCAAATTTATTTTTCTAAAAGGTAATATTATACCATAATTTATAGCAATTTTTGGAATTAATAAAAAATAATAAGACCTTTATAAAAATCGTTATTAGTAACAAGACTGTTAAGAAGATGATGCACATGTTACGGAATAGGCCATTTTGTGACTAAATGAATGTAACTATATATTATATAGTATGTATAATACAGTCTGTATAGTTAGTTTTTCAACATAAATTGAAACTTATGATAGCCATCATAAATTTTTATAGTGAGTTCTAGAAAAGTGATTTATATTTGTTACCCTATTTCCAAATTGATGATGTAATGGCTTATTAATATAATTCAAAAAGTTAAACAATAACTAAAGCTAGCTGTCACATCCTTCTTATAAACATAGAACGTCGTCTATATACTTAATGATAGACTAAAACTGGGTTTATCCACAAAAATTGTTGATAAAAATTTGTCCGTGAAGTCTCAGCAAGCAATGGATGTAATGGTGACACCATTCTCAACACATTTACTTCAAATTTTTTTTTGCAGTTTGGCGAAGAAATTAACGAGGAAGAATGTAAAACACATTTTTTTAAACAAACCATGCAAAGATATATCCATTTTAAATGTGCACTTTTACTCTTTTGATTAAATAACTTGTATTAATCTTAAATAATTAAGATCTATAAAATGAAATTCATTTTAATGTTAAAAATGCAACAAGCTTAAGAGGCAGACAATGAGAAAGATTTGATTCGTATATTTCTTCACCAAACTTTAACAATCTAATTGAAAATACATTTGGTTATTCTCAGTACAACAGCTCAACAAATAAATTTCCAATAACATGATCTTCAACTTGATGTACAGTTTATTATACCAACCTTTAAAACATCCTGTCATTTTCTTTACAGTAAAGTTTTACCAAATAGTTAAACATATGTTAAATACAATAGGGTGGGGGAATTTATTGTAACAGAAAATTGTTATCATAGATTTGTTTTCCTTAACATATATTCTACATTTAATGTTAACTCAATTTGATTTTATGTGAATTATAAGTTATGTTCATAGTCAACGGTGTAAAGTTTATGATTAGAGCATAATGTTTCAACTGGCGCGATAACAGTACTTCATGATAACCAATTATGAAATAGTTATAATTAGGTTGCTAAAATAATTAATACTAAATCTTTTAATTGCCTAAAACACTCATGATATATTAAATTAGCTTCCTCGTGTTAATAAAATATATACAATTTCCATTATGCCAACTATAAAAAACTATTAAATACATGTTTTTATATTCCAAAATCAAATCTGCATTAATTATTGTTTTTTACTTTTTGTGTTAGAATAATAAAATCGTGGAAGTTCATGGGTAAAAACATAAAGTAATCATGTAGACCCCGTAAGCATTAATGGTTCACTAGTGGGAATTACAACGAAATAAGCCCACATCTTAACACATATTTAAGGAATAGAATAATCAATTTTGAAACTAGATGTAACTCTGTATGAACATTTTAATGGAATTCAAATAAACTTTACATATTTAGACATTTGGTTAATAAAAACTTTTAACCCAAATCAAAATACGAAAAAAATATTTCATCATTACATATTTTTATTTTATTTATTTTTTTTTTTGTTAAATTTCGAAATTAATACCTGATTCAATTTTAAAATTTCAAAAATATTTTAATTATTTTGAAAACTTCGTGAACACATATAAACTTATTTTTATTTTCACCAAAAATGGATAATAAACTGTTTTTATTTTCATCACCTCCTAAAATGGCAGCGCTTTAACAAAAACTGTAAACGGAATGTCTGCATAATTGACAAAACACTTTATGTTTTTAACAAAAGCATTAGGATGTTTGTCAGTTTATTACATGGAAAGTTCTAAGCTTCAAGTTTCAGCTTTATAGCTTATATAAATTAAGTAATTTAACAATAAAATTCACTGCTTAAAATGATTAACACTTATATGAATATGATTATATTTCATCGAACTTTGGGACCAGATTATTAATACTTGTCTTGGTTAGTATATGTCTTTATAGCTATATGCCTAATTATGTAAAACAGAATAACATTCTACCTACTTGCATTAACAAAAAATTGTAACTTTTAATACACATTATACAAAGTCATATTTATTTTAATTTTGTCGAATTTATCGTGATAATATTCGAACATTGTGATATTAAAATTGCATAAATATTATAATTTAACGGAAAGATGGCGATATTACTACCAATATCATTCCTGAAACATCTATCTAACACCAAATTGTAATATTCTTAGTCATTCTGATACAAAATAAAGCAAAAATATATCATTTCAACAATAACATAACACTTTCTTCTGTAAGAAATTTGAAACTAATATTGGCGTAAACTAGTTTACTATATATTACAATACATGTCATTTATACATAAACAAATGTATAATACCGAAATATTTAGAAAGGGCGCAACAACAATTATATTTTTTATTAAATAATGAAGTCAAAAATAAAATAAAATCAGTTTACATTAGATTTTGACGATGAAATTACGCTAAGTTTTCGTACGTCTATATGGAACTAAACACTTCAAATATATAATCAGAAAATTTGGCTTAAATTATAACCTACATTTTTTAACTCTTTTAATGTTTAAAATATGATATGCACACTTATAAGTTGAAAAAATCCAACATTCTAAAACAAGCCAGAAAATTCGGCTTAAATTATAACCTACATTTCTTAACTCTTTAAATGTTTAAAATATGATATGCACACTTATAAGTTGAAAAAATCCAACATTCTAAAACAAGCCAGATAATTTGGCTTAAATTATAACCTACATTTCTTAACTCTTTAAATGTTTACTATTGATATGGACATATATAAGTTGAAAGAAGTCCAACATTCTAAAGCAAGTCAGATAATTTGAGCCTACAACAACAGTTTTTAGGTAAATTAATCGAACACTTTTTTAAAGATTTTACAACGATAAAATTATTCAATCATATTGTTTTTAAGGTTTATTATTGTTGTTATATAACCAATTTTCATCTACCATGTATTTGAACCAATGGCAACATTTTAAAATAAAGAACGACTATATCTTTTCACCTTACTCTTATTTTCAACTCGACTACTGATTATCTGTTTAAACATCAAGTAATTAAGTGGCAAAAGTGCTTTGCATTAACATGAAAATGTAAGCCATTCGGCAAACCTACTCCTAATGTTATGCACGGCGTTCAAAATTCACCCCTCCCCCCTACACCTCTAATGCCTAAGCGTTTTCTTTAATGATCTAATCATTTTGTATTAGACTCTTTCTTCATCATACTTTAAAGTTTTGGTTATTCAAATTACTTTTTCTTACGACAAGAAATTTTCACTTACTAAAACACCTTTGTAATTATTATTATCTGTATAATATTGTATTCTAAAACTTAAATACGTTTTCAGAACATGTAATGAAACTATAAAAATATAAAACAAAATTAATTTTGTATTATAATATCTCATTGATGTTATTCAAAAGAATAATTAACGTCCGTCCTGATCACTTATCCTTTATATCAAACGCCGCATATTTCAGGCCACTACGTATTCTATAAATATTATCCATAATGTCGTAGTAAGGCAGAACATTTAGATATTCTTAAAACACAAATCTGTTAGTTGGTACCTAATAATACAAAATACTTGTGATATCTCCACGGCGAAAAAAAAGACCATCAAAATACATTAGGAAAAATTTCAGTAACCAAAGAGGCTAATATTCCTAAATATTTAGCATTCTTAGATTTAAAGCACTTGTATTAAAATATTCATCTCAAAAATGTTTGCAAAAATACCTATTCTTTTCACATTGTGTAAATTTTGCTCTTTTGTCATATCTATAAAACGTACGTTGTTTGTGGGTTACAAATTTTACACCTTTGACTCCAAAAAAGGTTGTATTTACAAAACGTCTCACTTTATATTATTTGTATCTCATTTCTCTATGTCCATCAACTTCAAACAAATTCTACAACCGATTTTTACAAAAAAAAAATTGATTTCTTTATAATGCATGCATTTTTTTATTACACGCTTTAAAAATAACGTTCCATAGACATTCCATATATTTTAAGAATTTTACTTAACAGTGTTATTCAGATTAGTGTAATTAATAATCGTAAACTATGAAATGAAACCATCCATAAGAGGTTCGATTCCATTGCTCTTCCATAGGTTTAGAATCTAATTTTCGTTAATTCAATTTAAATGACAGTATCGTGTCACTCAACTCAGAAACACTTTTGACAAGTTGAAATTCAAACTATCAAGTAATTTCAATCAATTATACACGGAGTAGCAGTCTAACCGAGCAGAAGAAAAGACTTTTTAATTTGGTTTGCTTAGATAACATACTTTTCTTGAACATAAGAGGAATAGTTAGTTAAATCCCAAAGATTTAAAAAATAATTTAGAATGTTGGAAAATAAATAAATTTAACGTTCTCTCAAATGCTCCTAAAAATCACATTATCTCAATATCTATCGAAATGTATTTTTCTTTTTTCTAAAATTGGAATAAACGTAAAAAATAACTTGTTTATTGTGTATTCTCTTTTGTATTTTAATTTTATAAAATAACCTAACCTAACCTACCCTGTTAATGACATAATAATTTCCATTAAAAAATTTACTTAAATATCTGCAATTAGTATTCTCAATTTGAAACTTACAAAATCTTGTTATTTATGATAAGCTTTACTAAACCCTCGTTCCATATTTTTAACCTTTTGACAACAAAAAACTTACGTATGAAGTGTAATCGCCTTACCATCCATCTGTGCTTTTACCTAGTGATCTTTTCTACGTTGAATATTTACTAACTAAAGGTTTTCCCCGGAAACTTCTTTTATAAATAAAATGATATACCGTTTGTACAATATTATTGAAAATATATATTATAATAACCACAGCAAATTATGCAAATTTAACATGTTTTCCATAATGGAAATACCTATAGATAATTTCCAAAATGGTTCCTAAATTTTCAAAAATATTAATTTATTTTGAAGGAACTATTTTATCAACAATGCAATTTATATCAAATCATAAAAAATGAGTATACAAAATAACAGACATTAGATAATAAATTTATTAAAATAGTTTGATATATTTCAGCTACTCCTTGTGTCAACTAGAAATAAAGACAACGCAGATATATAATACTAAACATAATAATATGGTTTCACAACAAATAAATCAACTATAAAATTCTACAGCTGATTATTTTGAAAACTTGCGATAGCTGATTTTGAATCACATATGTAGTTTTGAAAACGAATAAATTTATTATCTTAAATTTAGGGCCTTCGATTATCTTGATTTAAGAATTAGTTGATGTGCAAAGTTAACATTTCTCAGATTTTACATATTCACAATTGGAATTTTATGAATAATTTTGATATTAAAACAACTTTCATATATCGACGGTTCTTACTGGTTTGTCATGTATAGAAACCATAATCAGTCATCTAGTTCTTAGATTATTATTGGTGGGTTGTGTAATGTTAGTCCTTTTCTTCTTTTAATTCTTTAATTCTTTATATCTGGTGATTACATTGTGGGATTCGCAACCAATACTACCAGATATAGCATAAGTTTGTTTCCACCACCCCTACAGGACCCCTGGAGGGGTGGTGTGGTGTTAACTTTTTGTTAAGTAGTTACTAATTATCCAAAGACATACCCAAATTTTCATCTTTTCACTTTCCATTGTCTCTAAGTTACGGAATGGTTCCCATACTTTTGGAACACCTGTTATATTTATGGCGAACTATAAGATAAAACTATATGTCAAAAATTTCTAAACTTCATAAAATGAGAAGTTATTGAGGATTTAAATTTAATTTTGGAAACCTCTAAAACTCAACCATTAGCTCCCAGTATTAGTCCTTGAAAAACCACAACATAGAAAAAAAAGAAGGAAAAAAAAAAAAAAAAAAAAAAAAAAAAAAAAGAAAAGTAAATTCCTCATCTGCAAATTAGGTATAAATTTAACCCAAGTTTGTAACTAAATCCATTATTTACATTGTATAGGAAAGAGAAGTTGGAAACACTCTGGAAATAGATAGTACATAATTTTCAGTAGATTCTTCCAAGGTATTCTATTACAGAAAAGGAAATTTTTACCTCAAGTTCTTGTTATTTTTTCTACATACTAAAACGTTATCTGAACATTTTAAGCAGTTATCGAAAATAAACACATCTCGATACATGTTCCAAATTATTACACGTCATACACACATTCTATCTGGCACAGTATAAAGGAAGACTTATTTGTTGGCTAACCGAATCGTACACTTTCATACACTTAAAATTAATTCAAAATAACGTATATTTTAAAAAGTGAACGTAACACTTGTATTTTGGTCACTATAAAATGGTTAATAAAAATCAACTTTATGAAGTCATTTTTGCACGTTACCTTTTGTTTATTGTCATGGTACTTTTAAGATTTATCCATGACAAGTGCATCCTTCCACTTATTTACGTATAACAATAATATTAAAGACAAATATCAGATATCTGTTCGTTATGCTAGTTAAAAAAAAGTAAAGTTCTGTTTTAAAGATCAAGAAATTCAAATTGGGTTGAATTTTTGATTCCTCAAAATACGAAATATTTTATTAGAAATGTCCACACTAATTCTTGTCTCCCTAGAGATTTTTTCCGCATACAACAACTAAGAACATTTTTTCCAAATTTTGATTTTGGAGAAATCAATGATTTTTTGTATGGTATTGAATGTCCTTTTTTACTTTTGATTTGAAATGTTTATCAAATATTTTTCAGTGCATTTTATGTTATATGTTTTATAATAAATAATTATGTATTGATAAAAGTGTGAATCAGCTGTAGATCCTGTTTATAAACCTGACTGTTTATGTATATGTAGTGCCAATTTGACATCCACAGTGTCATTGTTGACAAGGCACTTTCAGTTATTTTACAGTTGACACATACTGTATTTTAATAACCGCAACTCTCCTGCTAAACATGATGTTTACCTATTTCATAGGTAATCATAGGTTTTTATACAAAATGTATGTTGTCATAATAATATTATGAGTACTACTATTGAACGAATTTGTTTAAACATTCACAATATTTTATATTTATATTATTAAATACTGTCTTCCAAAACTAATATTTTCCGTATTATTGTATTATTATTCCTAAATATTTACTACATATCGTATTTTCCAAGTATCTGAGATTTGGAGCCTTTTACAGTCTTGGTGTATAACAACATATTTCATTTTATGCAGTACAATATAATACAAATTTCTATTAAAGCACATAATAATAATTATTTTGTATTTTTATTATTTTATGAATGTGTTACATACGGTAATAACAAGCTCCCCAATTATGTAGAATCTAAAATATTGTGATGGTCCCTATAATTATGCAAGCCGTTATCGATGCTTCTCAATGTTTTGACGCCTTAGCACGGTATTTAGACTATTGCGATTATCATATATGACTGTCTGTCTGTGTGTCTTTCTGATTGGCTGCCTGTACGCGAGTCTCAATCTGTAATTATTTTGTTCATGCATCAATAATCATAAGCTTGGGTGTTCCAGTTGAGTCCAAATTTAAAGTTTTACGTCAAGTATGATATTCTGTACTTATTTTTGGTGAGGCTGAAATAAGACTGAAATGTGATTGGCTGTTTCAATTTAGTCTTTTGCACCCGTGAATTAAATTTTTACAAAAATGTCTAGTTAATGAATATTATTATTTATAGTCATACATTGATGAAACTTGTAATATGTATTGATTTTAAAACGCTGAATCGGTTTGAAATTACCCGACTCCCTTAATTCTAAAAACATCTAATTAATATTAAAATGTATATTACCCAATTAATTGTATTGAATATACGTATTTTGAAGGGATGAGTACGTACTTGGGAACTAAATGATTTAATTATCAGATTTTTATTAAACTTTTTTATTCTTGTATTTCGTATCGGTAAATTCGAATTTTAAAATATTAATATTTTTCGTTTCACAATTATGTTATCTCCATTATTGAACAGTTTTGAATTATTAAAACATAAATGCAGTTTCGAGAAGTTACGTCGAATCAGTAAGTGACAGAACAGTTATTCCATTAGTTCCCATTTACTAAAACTAAATTTAAAGAAGGATTTACGTCTCTTACACAAATTCAATAATCTATTTCCATCTATAAAGATGCCATAAACATTTCAACTTGCTGAGGAAGAAATTATAATAAAATAAACACTTCTTGTATATTTAAACTGAATTACCATTTTATGTTTACATATTTGGATCTGTAATTAGCCAGACCGGAATATAATATATTAATTAAAATATTATATACAATTTATATATTTGTCTAAACAAACTGAAAAGGTAAACAAATAAATTACGTCGTGTCTATTGTACAAGTGGATCATATGAAACGTTTGATAATAAATAAATAAGCAAGTAGTTAGTTTCCTTGTTATAAACAAGTACATATCTTTTACGTCGATAATTAATGTATTTTTTACAGATAGAGTTTGAGGAATATGACCTCATTTGGGTAACTATAACGGGTTTTAAGGCAAAAATGTCTTATATTCTAACACTTGATGTATATAGAATAATTATTCACAAAAAAAAGATTTCTTCATTGTAAGATTTAAATACATTGTATTTTAAACTACTCCATTTTAATATTTTTATGAAATATTCACGATGGTTAGTGTTTATTAAATATATAGTTTATTTCTAAGATCTGTAGTTTTCAACCCCATTTACTAAGACTTTTGCGATTTTCCGCAACAAAAAAGTCAATAAAAATGTAATAATATGAGTACAAATTGTTCTTATTCAATAAATGCTATGTAATGTAAATTCTTGAATAGTGCCAACAAACATTGAGAATATTTCAAATATATTTTACAAATTTTAGTCACTTTTTTCTTAACGAATCTGAGATATTTTGATTGATTTATATCACCAGCTGATTACAATTAATTAATATAATTCTATTAATATATTAGAAACACACATCCCGTTGCTGATTATAAATTTATGTGATAACGCTTATTAATTTACATTTATCAAAAATTCTCATATTATTCAAGAGTTTTCTTCTCGTGCCAAAAGATATTAAACATGTTTACTGATTTCACATTCCTACCCCTATACACTACAGCAACATATTTAAAAAGTACTGTTTATTCAGAATGTGTTTAAATTTATGAGAAATATGTAGATTCTGTGCTATTTTCTTATAAAATGATCAGTTTACAAAATTATTGAAATCTTACACACAGTTTGAACATACATGATTTTTGTTGTGGTATTTCATCAATAACTTAACCAAATTTTACATAAACCAAATCTGTTATTGATTAATAAATATTATTTGAATTTATAAATAGAGTAATAAAAATAGAAGTGAAAAAATAAGTAAAATGTTCGTTCTTTTATGAATAATTATTTAACTATCGCCCAGTAATTTAAAGCTATTACGAACAAAATCACACTGACGGTAATATTACAAATTATTATTTGATATTTTTTAAACAATTAAGTAACATATCCCATCTATTGAATTATATTTTTAATGTCGATTAACTACGGTGTCCGCTTGTTCATGGTAAATGACTAATGGAAGGGAGAACAAATGAGAATGCCCATTAACGTGTTTAAACAATTACAGCTTTTAACCGGTCTTAATTACCATTTCTCGTTAAGAGTCTAAATAATCTCATTAGCCAATATTAATAACAACAATAAAAGGTTATTAAAACTGTAAACAGTGAATTTTATTTCGGAATATGAGATATGAAACAAGCCTTATTCCGATTTCCATATTTTTCGTACCTAATGGCATTATTAATCAAACAAAAAATGATTTAAAGTTTGCAAAGTGCTGCTGAAAAGCACAACCACGGAATGGAGGTTACATAGAGTTTAATTTATCTAAATATTTTAGGAATTCTATAAACAAACAAGTAGCTGATATTATTAATAATTTTACTAGTGTACATACATTGTGAAATTGTGTCCGTTGAAATATTTCATTACTATTCATGTTTTTTCACATTAACTCTTTATTTAAAAAAGTTGAATACAATAAATAAGCCAAAATATATATATTATAAATGTGGATAAAGTTTCAATATCTTCAACACTCGTGGGTATTTTGATTTTCCAATTTCTCAAACATGTTATTTATTTACATTTTGCTTTGAACAGTAGAAGCTCTTTATTCACTAAAAATTATTTAAAAATGGTAACGGGTTATATTTCTAAGAATATTGCCATAATTTTTATAAATATCCTCCCTTTTTAAACTAATGAACACACACGCACAAATGAAGATGTTCACAAAAAATTATACTAATAATTAATTTTAAAGCCAATTATAAAATCGTATGTACACATACTAAGTGTACTGAGTTTGAATGAAATAAGTGAAACAGTTTAGAGTTAATTATGGAAGTATGTAGACAACGACGGACAAACAATTCTCGTTAAAAATAACTTGTTCTGGATTTAATTTTCTCAAAACATGTTAAAATTTTAAGTATATAGATAAATATTTGTAATAATATCAAAATTTAGTTTCAATATAGGTAGTGACTAACATAAAGAGAAACAAGAAGGGGTGAAAAGGGAATGGATAATTGCGGGACACAAGACTTTTAAAATGGCAGGACCTGTAATTACAACGTTATGACTAATATGTTGTTATTTTCTACAATAGACAACACAAAATTGTTTATTATATTGAGAACTATATAACTTATGTAAAATTGTATTTGGAGGTACTTAAATAAAAAATTAAATCAGTATAGTTAACGGTTTGCTATAAAACGCGAATTAAAAATTGATTTTGGTTAAGTTTTGACCGTCAACCATTGATTATTTGATTATAGGTCAAACAGTGCAATGACTTAATATTTCTTTCGTTTAGTAGGTTACAAAAGTATAAAAGAGAACATTAATATTTTCACTTTCCCCTACCTATTTATTATTTATTTTCTAAAATATTGCTTTTATGCAATTTTTTATATCATTAACAGAAAAGCTGTTTTTAGTTGATACTTCAACACACTATATTCTGAATCTTCACGCCTCTACATCATAGGCTATATATTCCAACGAACGTATGGTAATATACTATAAGTGGTTGGGTATTTTTATATATTGCTGATACATTTTTAAGTTTGTGGTGATTTAGAGTAAAGTTACATAATGACAAAATATCAAGAGATCCATGATTTTATAACCATTCTATGTTGACAATTTACCAAAAATTGATGGTTTACATATTCTAGCCTAAATGATCACTATTTAATTATAATCTATCTCAAGCAGGTAAATTGAAAAGTTTTGTATGTTATCCCTTTTTTTGATCATATCTCTCTATGAAAACCCAAGTGCAATGATAAATAATAAACAACTTAATAACTAACATCAATTAGTCACTTTGTATATAGGACTATAATTATAAATATACATATATGTCAAGTGAATTTACGCGTAGACTCAAAAATTTGAAATTTCGTTTTACAAAATAATTTTAAATTTCTAAATTTTGAAAAAACGTACAATTTTTTTTTAATATTACAAAATATTGTTTTGGGAAGTAAAACAACTATTCATTTTTACAACTTATTTATTGTCATTCTAAATACTTGTCTACTCCTGAGGGGATCATATATATGCAATTTATATATTTAGGCAATCTTATGGATTAAACCTATTACGTAATATTTTTTAATATTTTATCGGATGAAAATCACAATTCTATTCAGAGGTAATGAAAAACTAATTTGATATTATTTTCTCTTTAAGTTCTGAAGGGTGCTATGTAAAATTCTGTTTAATATTAAAAAGATGGTTATTTTCCTAGCCCCAAAATTGATACTAAATTTTTAATATTTTGTCTAATGCAAATTGTTTTTTGAAAACTTTGAACTATTTTTATTGTGTTTAATAAAAAAAAATTCTTTCTCTCAATGAAAAAATGTAAAATTTAAACGTAATTTCTCAATACTGGATACTGTTGATTTGTCTTTGTTTTATAATATTTATACTATTGACCATAAATTTATACATTCGTGTATAAATGCCGATATAATAAAAGTTGCTATTTGTAGGAATGAATACATTTGTTCAAAAATGTTATTATTTTGTTTAAACCTATTTAAAAAACATTGCAAATGAAACATCTGGATAGTGGGTTCATACAATTTATAACGTTTTAACAAGGACACTAACGACATTAGGACTGATAAAATTGGCCTAATTAGATCAAATTTAATTAATAATTTTCATTATTGTTATTCCGACAGTTAATCCAAATTAATTATTAATGTCTTCCATGGTGTTCTAGTGATTTTCCCATATCAATACTTCCGTTTCGGCTGTTCATCAAATTCCAAATATAATATCTACTCGTTATCATGAATAAAATTTAAACTTACACGTAAAATTTAACAATAACACCGACATTCATTGATTCAGTTTCTGGCTTCAGATTATGACAAATGCTTCAAGATACGTTCTGCCACTATTGTCCTTATAAACTCTTATTGCTGAATATTCAAAACTACTATAGTAGTAGAAAAAACATAATTTCACTATTGAAGACTGCAAGTCATTTATAATTAATCAAATAAATTTCTAATTCTATCGATAATGTTAGAAATGAGTGAATATTGTGCAATTTAATTATTTAACAAATAAATGAAAGATGTTTACCTTCCAATTAACTTGTATATACAAAGTGTTTATCAACTAAAACGGAAACTTGTTTTTCTTACAGTTACTTAAGTACGTCAGAATACCCATTACCGTCCTGAAACAATTAAGACAGAATCTTACATTGTTTTGTTTAAATAACCTCATTGTTTGTTGTCAATTAGACGTTTAAATACTTGCAAGGAAATGTTTATAAAATATAAACATTTACCATCGCGTTGTAGGAACGATAGTTATTCTACAATTGAAGTAAACAGTTTTAATTCGATGAGCTTTTATTTTCAAAATTGTTGCTATCTAAAAATAAAATAACGGAAGGCAAATCAGGTTTTCATCCAAATTCAAGAAAATTAGGGTAATTTCATGAATCATGTTAAGATGTTTCAACCGAGCAAGACCTCAGTGGCATGGTTTGATATTTATTATTACCTAAACATTATTAATTATATTTTATGTCTTGATTTATTAACATTCAATTAGAATAACCTATTCCTAAAAAGAGTATTGTTTTTAAACTATATAACACTTTGTAAAATGAATCTGATAAGGAGACAATTCGTGGTCAACTGCTAGACTCAAATATTAAATATAAATTAATTAGGTTAATACAACGGATGAATAACAGTAAAACTAATATCATTTTACAATTTAATTAAATATGCGAAACAATTTTATTATTCAAATGGCTAGCCATATTTTAAACAATGCGTTTAATATAAAGTAAAGATATACTAAAATCACTAAATTAATGATGAAAACCTTATACCCTAAATTTGATTTATATTCCACATTAAATATACGAAAACCCGTACAAATATATACTGCACTTAGATGTTATTCTAAATATCGGTTTCGGGTGTTGCCCATCTTTAGTTATATATAAACATAAAGACAGAACACAATATAACATACAAAAACAACACGACAGGGGATCGTTTAAAGAACACAAAACAAGAAGACATGACAAGAAACAAGTACGACCACTTAACGTCCACTTCAAGGTGAATCGAGCACCAATGAAGTTGTATCACTATTAACCAAAAAAGAATATTAACCTACATACAACTTCAGTGCAGATAGAATATAAATATTTTTTTAAACAAAAGATAGTTTTGTAAATAAACTAAATAATTGATTTCCAAATAGTAATTATTACGTTAATATAAACTACAGTTTTTATTGATTACGTTTGCCGAATATCTGTCCTTCCTTTTTTTGTAAGGTTCATTTTTCTAGAGAACTATTGAATCTATTTCATTGAAACGTAACAAACGCATGTGTATAAATTAATAAGACGATAATTATAAATATCCTTCAACCAATTACAAAATGTCGTCATATTTACAGGAAATAACTACACAAAATGTGTTTTGTTAAGTCCTACTAATAGGTATTTCCATTGATAATTGTTACCACTTTCAACAACAATGAGGTGGTTATCGGTACGGCTCAAATTGTAAACAGAATTTACTTATATAATAGTTTAAATAGTTTGGAAAAAGAAGTTCACTTCAATATTAGTAATTCCATACAGTTTGATAGTTAAAATCACTCGTATATTAAAAATGTAAAACATTTTGTTAAAAGTTGAGTTTTGGAATACTGAAAATCTCATGTTACATAGGCAGTGTTTAGTGTAATATATGCAAATAAATTTTTTTGAAATATGTTATTGTCTTTATCCGTGAAACTACAATAAGTGATTTAAAATGAATTTGCAATACTGTAAATTATTTATTCATATAATTATTTCAAGTTGGCAACTTTCCAGCATATGAAAATGTGGTTTAGTGTGATCGCAATCTTTACAAGTGAAGTAATTGTGCTTTCTCTCAGTCCCTCTGTATGTCTATATATTTATGATAAGTTTTTCTCAACTTATTATAAAGTTGTATAAAAACAACTTGACTGATTTATAAAAAAATACACATTTCTCAATAATAAATGTTTTTGAACGAGTTCATCAAAGGTACGTGTATTAGTTTCAAAATGGCTATCATTTAATTCCTGTCAAAAATCCGAAAGTAAAAATTGAAATTATTTATCCGAGATAAAAAATGTTTGAGAAAATGTTACATTCCATACGTTGTTTATTTGTTTGTATATACACAAATGGTGCCAAATGTTCTATTAAACAATAATAACAATAAAAAGAGATTTATTGAAAACCTGAAACACACGGTAACGTCATCAAACGTAACTCTATTTTTATACGTTTTTATAATAAAGCACTCAGTTCATTGGTTAAACTCTAATAACTTTACTGATTATTAAAAGTATAATTACAATGTTATATTTTACCTTCCTATATTCTATACGCTCTTAAGGAAGAACGGTGTCTAATTACAACTGTATTACAAATTTATATTAGGTCATTAAATAAAACAACGTTTGTACACTTTTTAATTTTAACTGAAATAATTCGTTACTGAAATCAGTTGCGTAAATATAAAATACGTATATTTCACTAAAATAATAACAAATGTTGCGAAATATGTAAAATATTTATTTTATTAAAGGGAAAACATATTTTATAACCAATTTAATAAATTGCATAACTTCCGCATTTTGAAACATATTATAAATACATAATTACTTTTTTAATATAAAAGTTTTATCAATGTATTTTATAAAAAGTAAACTTTAATAAGTATGAGCCCCTTATCTATATACAAGGATGATTTTATAAAAATACTCACAGACTTCAGTTAACACAGGTGAATGAGGAAAACTGTATTAAGTTCGTATGACTTTTGAAGCGGAGTAACTAAACATGTTTTATTGATCGTTATTAAAATACATGGCCTTAAATTTCTCAATTACTTTCCATTTTTTACAATAGACTTCTTATTAGTTATAAATGTTGTAAAAGTCAAAACTTACAAATATTCATACTTCATTTATTTCCACTTTACTATCTCAACTGACGGTTCCATTCTTATGACCTGTAACCTTGATCAGGAACAACCTGTCGTTATCCTCAAGTTCCCCTAATACGATGTGTATGACTCATGTTGTTCATTATTCACTTGTAGTCTAAATGTAACATTCTTCCCATTGTGAGAAACCTCTCGACACCAAGGAGGAGTTTTATGAGAAATATGTCCACTATCCTTTTCTACTTGATTTCTCTTCACCGACATATTCCCTATTATATTGGCCAATCCCTGTATTTCTTTTAACGTTAGTGTCATCATCTACTCCCCGCTGAGTCAGCTTGTGATTCCTACAAGCAGGCTGTAAATGACGTCTATTCAATGTTCCGAATCATCTCTATCATTGCTCCTCCTTAACATTTGTACATGAGGACGTAAACATTGTATGAGAAAACGAACGATAACCATTTCATTTATGGTTGGCCTGACTATCCGAAACGTGTTCTCAATCTCAAAACAAAAATATAACGAAGGTTCTTCCTCGTCTTGACAACTGTTCTACATAAAAATTTCCAAATTTTATTTGTACGCTATTTATGAAAATGTCCTAATAAAATAATCCCATTTTAACCGCTACCCTTCAACCTGAGATTGGTAATGCAAGAACCAATCGTGGCAGTTCGTTTGAAATACAATTATATGTCAAAGATTGGATCAAATTGATAGGCATCAATTGTTTTTTGTGTTAATTCCTATATCAGTTATTGACACTTTGTGATTAGATGTAAAATTATTCAGTATTGTCGCGGTGGTTAAGATTGTGGTGGCTTAAGTAACTTCAAATAAAGATTCGTTTGTTTTTAATTTTGATTATGCGAAGGCTTTGTAATGTTTATCACACAACCCCTAAACTTCTAAAATAGACTAAACAATTTCTCGTTATCTTTTTCCTGACGCCATGAAGCTCTCAATACCTGAGGTCTATAAATGAGGTCTATAAATATACCTGCTCAGTCTCTTAGCGTTTAAACATTCAACATTTATTAGTTCACCAAAAATTTCGTATCATGTAAAGTATTTTCTTGATATTTGATATCATTACTACTCATTATATGACATGAATGAATTGGTCCTAAGGAAAAACAAGTAGCCAGACTTCTTTAACCAATTCACAACAACTCCACAATAGATGATGTTAAATATAGGTATTATAGTTTTAGACAAAGTTTACAAATATATAAACATTCTCACTGCGCGGGGTTAAATCCATTTAAAAACCATAACACTTAATGTGATGATAAAAACAATAAAATAAGGAAACAACTTTATAGTTTCAGAGCTTAGTTTTGTCTCACGTCTTCTCATAATTTAGTGCAGAAAGTTTTCTAATCTTTTAGCAGTAGTTAAGTCAGTCTTATGTGCCACTAAGGTTTTTTAAGGTGGTATCATTGTCATTCAGATCAGTGAGTCAGGATTTTGCAGGTTTTTGGAGACCCACGGTGCTATTTTGAATTACAAACAGTTTTAGTCCATGAATATTTGCTAGTCCATCCCGTTTTTTTTCATTCGAACGGTGTTAAAAAGAAACCGTAACTAAACCACTTTCTCAAAATTTGTTAAAATAAATCCCTTTAAATCTCGTACCATAAGTCAATTTTGAGAAAATCTATGGATCATGTTACTTGATATCTCCTAAATGATTGACTTCCCCATTATGCAGCAGAAGGTAAAACATTTCGAAAAAAAATGAAGTTGAAATGTTTGCTTTTTCAATCAATGTTGTTTTACTCCTTTCCACAACAACTGAGACTGATATATTTGTTTAATTTAACTTATAATGATGATCAATGTCATAATGGAAGAGATAAAGTCTACATTATTTAAAAAGAGTAATAGTGGTATTTGAATAAGTATATAGTGATAACATCTTCGTAAAAAATGTAATTGGGTCTAGGAGTGGTTCGGGTATAATATTAGAATTAGTTTCACTTGTGTTTAACTTGTTATAATATGTAAATGATCTATATCGTGCAAGAGCTCTTCTCACAAATAGATCAAAGTTTCGGCGTTGTTAGATTTTGTGAAAGGTAGGTCTGGTTTACTAAGGACTAAGTAAAGGTAAGTTTTTCCTTAAGTAACTAACACGGATTTCGAAGGGTCAAAGGTTTTTGTTTTCAATATACTAAAAGTAGTTAATTTATTATAATTACAGAAAGTGAAACAAATAAGTAAATTTCTAACATGTAATGTATTCTACTTAAATAAAAATGGTTTACTATTTTTGTTTGTGCAGCGGAATTTGGTAAAGGTACCTATTTTTAGCCTTCATTGGTTGAGTTGGTAATATAAAAAGGGAATTTAATTTTATTTGATTACATTTTTGAGATTTGCTATTGTACAATTCAACAAACTGTCCTGTCTTTTTCCAATTAATTGCTACTGCTTGACCGTGATATATATTTTAATTTTAATAATATCATTGTTCCTATTTGTTGTTAACATGTTTGTTCGAAATATTAAATTTCTTTTATGGTCTAATCTATTAAGGAAAACAAAAAAAAAAATCTCTAAACCGCTACAACAGGAAACAAAATCTGATACTGCAATAAAAATCCAATTATATCACCCTTGTGTACATTTCGATAACATAGTCATCATCATCGTCAAATAGTTACACAGCAAAAATGAACTAGACTAAAAACCTACAGCTCAAACACATAGAGACTCGTCTTGGTCAGGTAGATATGAACCAACGTAGCTGTGCGTGTGGATAGTGGGTGGGCGAGGATGTAAACGGGAGTACTTTATCTCAATACATTTGCTGACTTTCCATGTGTAATTGGTAAACAAATTTTCTACTGATTATGTTTTAGAGGCAAATGCATAGTTAATTTAGAAAATAATTTATATCTCTTCAGAATTATTTAATGATTCAGTTGCTATATCATTACCACACTGATATAGATAAATGACCCCTTTTAACTGGTTGAATTAAGGCTTCAAAGTACTTAATCGAGCACTATTTATTATTTTACAAGTAAAACTGGATGTAGGCCTAATAAATAAACTAGGAACAAAAATTTATAATAAAGATGTCATTGAAGTATTGTTTGACTTTAAGTTCATGCTTTTTCTGTAACATGAGTTATTAAGAAGGGTTCAATAGTTCTTTCTATACTGTAATCATTTTGTGAACAACCAAGCAATAGTGTAATCAAATGGATGTATTGGCCAGTAGCTACAGGTAAGCGATGAATTTATTCAATACTTGTGTACTGAAGGGACAATTTTATTATCATAATTTATATCCTGTTATGATCATTATTACTATTCAGCTTTGTATTTTTATTATACAAAATTTTTAATTTAATATTGCTTTAAACTTTCATTACAGGAATGAAACTTACTTACCGCCACATGTCAAAGTAAATAAATACACTTATAAAAGCTACGTATTTACAAAGCAAGTATGGGCTTTATATAATAAAATATGTATATTGACTTGATAATGTAAATAAAATATAATAAGATATTGGTGACGAGTTAATATGGTAAACATTATCCTTGTAAACGTAAACCTACGTAAGGGACGGAAAGATGTACTAAATAAGAAATAAAACAGTTTATGACATATGGATTTAAAACAGATACGTATAAGTAAACTACATCTATCCATTAATATGGCAATAACAAACATTAGTTTGGTGCTATAGATAGAGTATCGATCGACACGCAATATTATCCATAGATTTCTGTTAACTTTTTTCCAGTGATATTTGTAATGCTCGCTTTATTATTAATTTCAGAGTAGATATCTTAGCGACTTACATCCCTAACTTTAAGAGTTGTTGATTCGGTTTTACTCATATAGTCTCAATATAAGCGTTCGCTAATGACCACTAAGGACATTTCGTTTATTGTTTTATTCAACAAGCACTAGTTATAGCAATACCTCTCACTTGCCCATTTTGAATTATTTTTCAAAACAGCACAAAAGCGTCAATGATAATTTTGTCAACGGAAATGAGATAATATAATCAAACAGTATTTGCTATTTAAAACATTTATTGATTTCTTGTTCTGATATTGTTCTAAAATTTTTTAACCGTTATATGAAACAACCAGAGATTGGTATATTATATACTTACGTTATACGCCTGAGAGTAGATTTTTCTTTGTATCCATCTTTATCTTTTGTATTAAAATCGACTAAAGTAACTCAGTTTTAGGAAATATTGAATATCGGAAACTTAGGGTTTTTGTAGTTTCAATTTTTCATTAAAAATTTAATCAATTGGTTTTTTTATAGAGATGTATTTCATCAGAAAGAAGTTAACATGCAAAACAACTTAAAGAAAAGTAAAAATTCAAACTAACTAAGAAAAAATTACTTCTAGTATAATCAGATTTAAAATTTTTAGGTGTTTTTTTTAAAGCTCTGTTGTAGAAATTAGGTTTACTTTAAATCAAAAAAATAAAATAAAATAATGGTTGCCATAAAATTACAATTATTGAAAGTTGTATTCAACTAAACAATTAATTCAGTAGTCTCATTCCTTTTGTGGACCTTTTATTATTTTGGATTGTTGGCTAAAATATTATGGAATATTATCTTGGAAACAATCCATCTACCCAGTTCAACTACTACTTCAAATTTTTAAAAATTAAAATTAAACATTCGTCATTAAATGTAACAAAGACGATGATTAAGGTAGTTTATTTGCTCTACAAATGGCATAAAGTCAGTAGAAGTATGTTACACACAAGTAGTTATATTCCAAAAATATAGTTACTACATTTATATAGGATATTTTAGCTAATATAAATATATTGTACCACCTTTAACATTTCAAAAAAATGATTAAAATATATAGGGATATGCTATAGATATGAGAATTATTGATATTATTAAAATCTCATACATATTATTTATAGTGTACATACATATATAAAAGACAACGTATTTACAGAGTACATACATATCTGGAAGACAACGTATTTATAGTGTACATACATATCTAAAAGACAACGTATTTACAGAGTACATATATATCTGGAAGACAACTTATTTATAGTGTACATACATATCTAAAAGACAACGTATTTACAGAGTACATACATATCTGGAGGACAACGTATTTATAGTGAACATACATATCTAAAAGACAACGTATTTACAGAGTACATACATATCTGGAAGACAACGTATTTATAGTGTACATACATATCTGAAAGAATACGTGTTTATAGACTACATACATATCTAGATGACTACGTATTATTTATAGTGCACATACATATCTAAAAGACAACGTATTTATAGTGTACATACATATCTAAAAAAACAACGCATTTATAGTGCACATACATATCTAAAAGACAACGTATTTATAGAGTACATACATATCTGGAGGACAACGTATTTATAGTGTACATACATATCTAAAAGACAACGTATTTATAGTGTACATACATATCTAAAAAACAACGTATTTATAGTGCACATACATATGTGGAGGACAACGTATTTATAGTGTACATATATATCTAAAAGACGACGTATTTATAGTGTCATACATATCTGGAAGACAATGTGTTTGCACTGAACATATATATCTGGAAAACTACGTATTTATAGTGCACATACATATCTAAAAGACCACTTTTTTTATTGTACATACATACCTGAAATACAACGTATTTATAGAGTACATACATTATGGAGGACAACGTATTTATAGTGTACATACATATCTAAAAGACAACGTATTTATAGAGTACATACATATCTGAAAATCATCGTATTTAGAGTGCACATACATATCTAAAAGACCACTTATTTATAGAGTACATACATATCTGGAGGACTACGAATTATTTATAGTGTACATACATATCTGAAAACAACCTATTTATAGTACACATACATATCTAAAAGATAACGTATTTATAGTGTACATACATATCTAAAAAACAACGTTTTTATAGTGCACATACATATCTAAAAGACAACGTATTTATAGTGTACATACATATCTGGAAGACAGTGTGATTGCAGTGAACATACATATCTGGAAGACAGTGTGATTGCAGTGAACATACATATCTGGAAGACAACGTATTTATAGTGTACATACATATCTGGAAGACAGTGTGATTGCAGTGAACATACATATCTGGAAGACAGTGTGATTGCAGTGAACATACATATCTGGAAGACAACGTATTTATAGTGTACATACATATCTGAAAGACAACGTGTCGTATTTAGAACTTACGATCTATATGAATAACAATTAACATATTTACTAAATGTATGAAAAACGTACGCAAACTGCACACACCATACACTTCCAACCATCCAATAACAGCTTAATTCATAGTACCATTAAGTAATGAAGATTAAAAACCAAATAAATAATACAATTAAATGCAAAGCCAAATCAAATGGTTATAACCTGAAAATAATAGTCAGCTTTCATAAACATAAAATGACAAACAAGTCAAAGCCACGTATGTCCCAACAGCTGGTAACAAAGAAGAAAAAATACTTAACAATGAAATACAATATCATTATCAACCAGCAATTGAACAACATATTTCACAGGCACGGCTGCCACATCGGACACTGCTCTCCAAATAAACTATGATTGCAATAACCACAAAATTACCAATACAAACAAAACATAGTTTAAAGTTTGCAGAACACTTGATCGTACACTGATATTCACATGAACCTTACATACTCTTAAAGATATAGAGGGATAATTGCTTGGAAGAATATCCAATTTGTATAGATTTTAAACTGAACCAGACACTCTACCCAATGAAAAACTTAATTTGAACTATAATTCCATCTATGGCATTTCAATAAATTTAAAGCAGGTAAACTTCACCAAGAAGGGAAGAATCACGGCGACAACTCCTTATCCGTATCCTGTCTTAAAAACTTCAGTCATCTACCGTACTGTTAGTAGACGTTGCTTATGTGGCCATATATGATCAAAAAATTAATGTTAAATATAAGTTCTACTCGGAATGATTTCATTATATTATATATATTTCCAAATGTTTGAGTTTACTTCAAAATTCCGTATTTTGTAAGCTTGTGTATTTAATATAAGTTAAGTTTAGTGTCAGTGAGCAATGAAACAGTGCTTTAGCAATAATTAAGCAAAAACCTCAAATTTTAATGTAATAGCAGATATCTCTTGTTGAAACTCTATATAATAATTTGATGTGTGTTTTCGTTATTTATATTTTATAAAGAAGAAACAAGTATTGATTAACGTAATGTATTGAATTAACAATGATATCATGTCAAATTAAACAGAGACGGTGTTAAGAAGTACCATATCAAATCTACCTCGGACTTAGGTTAAAACATAAGAAAGATAATTACCTTGATTTTCAGAGACTCTTTGAGGTTTTTCTAGGATAAAATAAAGCAATAAAGCTTTGAGTTTCAAAATGTTTTAATAATATAAATTAGCTACAATTGTTTCGCCTTGTGGTAAAATCGGGCAACTGGTAACTAACCGGTATAGACAACTATTTAAACATACAGAAGTAACAGGAAACTGAAATACAATAGAGAAATAGGGAAAGGTAGGGGAAATGACATAGCAGGTAGATAAAGAGTAATGAGCTATGTTAAGGATGGGTTTTAGAAGGGGTGACGAATTTAATACAATTTGGTCATTTAAGATGAAAATAGGCCTAAGTGAAATAAGTCTATTTATTTGCTAACCACCTTTTGGACTCAGGTCATAGTTTTGATACGAAATTGAATGTTAAACTCTTACATATAGAAAATAAAAGCAATAGATTAAATAATTTAGAATGTTTGGAAATAAATAGATCTATATACTTATTAACACCGTCTCTGTTTAATTTGACATGATAACAGTTATTTCTAATTTACTAATATCATTGTTAATTCAATACATTACGTTAATCAATACTTTTTTCTTCTTTATAAAATATAAATAACGAAAACACACATCAAATTATTATTTATGTTAGTAGTTAAATGCAATTTAATCTCTTTTTTTGTCAAGTAATAAAATAATCATTAAACATTTTTATTCTCTCTCCCATTTTTTAAACTTTTATATTATAGGCCTACTATTTAAAGGTAATTTATACTATATTATCATGCATATAATGGAAAACTGTAATGTTAAAAGTATGAAAAAAATATGTAAATCTTAACCCTAGGATAACCTAATCATATTCACTGCTTTTACAAGCTACAGCTTTATGTTCTCATTTCTCTTCACTCTTGGATATAATATATAAGAAAAGTTGTAACACTATTCAAAGAAAAAAAACATAATACAGTCTATTGCCAAAACAAGTATTTATAATAGTCTTTTTTGTCACTGTTACGATACGTTCGTATTGTCCATCGTCTAACCTCATGTTACGTTTATTTAACATTCATGATTTATAACAATAGTTAGGGCCTAAGTTATATATAATCACTTTGTATTGTAGTTTTTAAAGGTTCATTTATGTTATCACAAAGCTATATTTAAATTGTGGCTTAGAAGAATCAAAGGTTTGTTCTATTTTACGAACTAACATCATTTTATCCAGAACATCTATTGTAAGTCAACGAACAGTAAATAATTATGTAATATATTAGTTATATCTAGGTCGGTTTGTGAATCAAGCAAATTGCTAATTTCTATTTTTTTTTCGTGTCACGTCTAAGTAATAAACTCGGTAATAAAGTTTACGATTTAATTTGTCATAAAACGTCATCCATGGGGAGTAACAGAGATATTCCAAGAATGTTATCGTCTATCAAAACTAATTAAAAGCGTTCTAGAATTTACGTCGATTTGCGCCATGTCTACGTCATTGTCTACTAACACACCGATTAAAATATATATACAAACCGATAAGTAATAAAGTCATATAATTACATGTTTTTTTTAAATTTTTAAATTGCAATAAAATACTATGCAATTGCTAAGTGATCCAGTCTTTGTTTTGTTTCAGGATTTGATTCTTATCACCCTTGACAATTATGAAAAAAATTACCTTGGATAGTAAAAGTGTTCTGGAAAGTCATCCAAGTCATGTAATATATATATATATATATATATATATATATATATATATATATATATATATATATATATAAACAAATTTCGTTTATTTAAGTATAATTACTTGGGTCACATATGAAAGTAAATTAGATTTGTCAAATAATGTCATTTGACAAGGATTCAAGCATATTTCGATATTTCTGCAGGAGAAGTTTGCATTTGTAATTATCTAAGCATATTTTTTTTTGAAAGATTGTCCATTTGGCAATGGATTCAAAGCATATTTCGATATTTCTGCAGGAGAAGTTTGCATTTGTACTTCTCTTAGCATGTATTATTTTCTTCTAAAAAAGTGTCCATTTGACAAAGGATCCATAGCATATTTCGGTATTTCTGTAGAAGTTTGCATTTGTACTTCTCTAAGCATAAATTTTTTTTTCTGAAACATTGTCCATTTGACAATGGATTCAAAGCATATTTAGATATTTCTGCAGGAGAAGTTTGCATTTGTATTTCTCGAAGCATAAATATTTTTCTTCTGAAACATTGTCCATTTGACAAATGATTCAACGCATATTTCGGTATTTCTGCATGAGATGTTTGCATTTGTACTACTCTAAACATATCCCCCCCCCCTAAATTAGTGTTTATTATGCGATCAGGATAGATATGAAAATATGTTTAATAAGATTGTACATATCGTGGTCGCAAATCAACAACTAAATATATAATTTTAGAAACTATTATGCATATCGTTAACTTGTTACATATCTAAAGTCTATATAAAACTTGTCAACGTGCCAATTGTTATACGTCCTACTCCAGAGAATGAAGGTTTTGTGTCTTCATACTGTCCGTCTTGTCTTGTTTCGTTTCTACAATTCAATAAAATTCGTAATATTTTTATTTAAAAATATAATTATATTTTGTGTAACTTTTCATACTAATACTCAATTTGACTTAGTATTACAACTTGATATAAGTTGTAGAATTCATCTACAACTGTATATTTCAGATGATTTTTAACAATCTTGTGTCTTGTGGTTTATTCAACAAATTATTTGAGGTAGAATGTAATAATGGAATAAATACGATATTCGACGTTGAGAGATTTGAAACGTTTTGATTAAATCCATATTTATTTTAATACTAGATATGTATTATTATTCTTAAAATTATGATCTAAATTGAAAGCTGTCACGTTTAAATTCGATGACTATTTCTAAGTGTTTTAAATTTAGGGAAAATAAAAATAAGTAATTTCAAGAAATTAATCATTTATTGTTTAAAAAATATATATTTAAAAAATTAAAAAATCCTATATCAATAAATATGATTCATCAAACAAGGGTCGGTTTAGTCTTTGATATTGAGTGGAAAATATATTTAAAACAGTTTTTTTTTAATGTTCGACAGATTTTGAATAAGAATAATTTAATACTAGAGGGGAAAATATAATAACTTCAGCAATGCAGTGTGGTTTAAGTGAATATAATGTAATGTATTAATTTCAAATAAGTTAGAAAATCACTATCACCTATCTACCTTTAGTCATCGTAAAGTTATGCTGGATTAAGGTATTTACTTTTTATCAATGTTTTATTACGAAGAACAGACGCAATACGTCAGGAGGACTGCAATGTATTTAACGTGATGCGATAATGTTTGCATAGATGCTGTGCCTTCCAGCTCAATACTTGTTCACAAAACTCAGTGGTAAAAGCATAATTTTTGAACTAAGTTTATTCATGAAAAGAAGGTGTTAATGCTTTGGTTAAAAACTAAGGATTTTGAAGATTTTATTGACTTTTAGGTTCAAAAGTCATTCGTGAAACAAATACTAGTAAGAACAGTATAGGAGTTTATATAGTACATAATATGTAGAAACATTTCTTTATAAGATAAGGTGAAATTCAATATTTTAGATTCCACAACAACGGAATAATATTTGTTCCTTGAGGCCGAATTGGATAATATTTTACTATACACTCAACCAGTCGAGTAATGCAACTATAAGTCCATTACCGTCATTATATGACTTATACTAATACTAAGGTAATACTATGATATTGGCTGTTGATGTTGACATTGACATTTATTCTGGTGGTGACGGGATCATGACTATTTCCAAACCTAAATCCAAATTACTAATTCACAAATAGTAAAAGGCTGTGTTTAACTATACGATTATTTCATTACTATTACAGATTTATAAATTAGCAAACCTTAACACTTTCAAACTTTTCATACATTACCAAATATAATTACTTTATTTGCAATGATCGTTTACATTTTAAAGCATACTACAGCGAAATTGGAATAGGAATCTCTGTGTATAAAGTGGTAAAACAACTGAAATAATCACTCGGCGATACCGGATATCATGTCCAAGATCATCCGGTATTTGGAATATGGTATTAACATTTACCATTTGAGTATAAATTTCCAGACATGAAACGATACTGAATATTAAAATTTTATCTGCGATTTTCTCAGTTGGAGTAAATTGTCTGACAGTTTATTATTTGGAACCAACCTCAACGTTCTTTTGACCTATAGGCTCTTTTGGATGATACTTACTATCCACGGTCTGTCTGTTAATAATAATGTATTATGCATGAAATATAGATCATAATTTGATTTTATATTCACTGGTTCACTAAATAACTTATCCCATAACTAATATTGAGATATATTTTAATTGGTTTCTTGTAATTGTAATAGTTTTTAAATAAAAGTTGCATAAATGACATCAAAAAATAAAAAGCCTGAATAGATACAAAAAGAAATTGTAATTAATAAAAATATAAATAAAGTTATTTAAGGTTGTTTGTGAACGTTAGAATGTCTTCTTCTTCCCTTTTCCACAACATCTAACAGGATCAATAAATATTACAACAAATATATAATAAAAAGTAATAATTTTAGTCCTTGGTGATTATTGCTGTTTGTATATATATTTTTGTCCGCTGCTACGAGGTTGGTTTGTTGGATATCACCATCGTGAATTAATATCCCAAACACCATCAATTTTGTTGTGAGATTTAGAAACATCGGTCGGATCACTAAATTTATTTAATTTTATTCTATATCTTGTGTTTCAGTATTAAAATAAACCCTGAAAAAATATAGGGGAAAGATGTTATGCCTACGGTTAATATACTTTTTTAACTTTGGATGCAACGATTAGAAATATCATACAAACATGTACAAATCATATTTTAATTCACTAGGTAATTAATAAACCCCACCTATTCAATTATAATATAAACAAAAATTCTTGTTTTTTTTATTCATTCATATCAATGATTATGTTAAGGATTATATTTTATGTATGAAACGTATATCTAAAGGCAATTCACTATTTATCTTGATAACTATTTATAATATGTATAGATATAGACCTTAAAATGAAAACGTTGAAATTAAAATGTTTATTATTTTAATGGATTTTAGATTATATTCTTACATTATAATATATTTTCTATTGTGTAAATAAATTTTTACAAATATTCATTTTGTGCCTAATTTCAAAATTAAGTATAATTTCAAAAATCTCAAATTTATATTCATTTTAAAAATTTTTCTACTTTACTGTTCCATGTCAGTATTCTGATTGTTTAGTGTGAACACAATAATGAAGATAAGTTTGAATTAGGCCTACCTCACAGTATTCGATATAAATAATGATCATATCTACTTCATGATGATATTTCACACAGGTTTTTGCATAAGATATCACGTTTCCATAATAATCTATCAATTCTTGGCCTTCACTGGTATACAATACGAGTTGAGTGGCTCTTCAATCGCTGACCTTAAAAAGACAGCTAAAACTAATACTCACATCATCGCCTCTAATAATTGCGCAAGTTGTATATAAATGTATTAGAAGAATTTCGGTTGCTGGGTCTAGCACAAAACCCTACAAACTACACAAGAGCATCAAAACGTGAAAATTTATTATCTGAAAAAGAAATAATGGTTAGTACAATCCAAAAATTGACCTTAGGTTTGAATTTGAAATAATAATGTCAATTACAAATATTAGGAGTACAATATCCGATATATACAAAAAACTTTAATTTATGGTTTGTATAAAATTATTATTCATTAACTTCTATAGAGGTTTATAATAGAATACACGATTTATTTTCATACTTTATTCATTTTCGTATAGATAAATCGTAATAAAGTAAGTGTATAATGACAACTGTCATTATCTTTAAATTCTTATATCTTTAAAATATCTAAACCTATTTCACCATCATTATTAAGAAAGTGAATAGGGCTTCAAACACTTTTCGTCCCTTACTGTCGCTCGTTAGTAACGCTCAACGCTGAAACACCGGTGCTCCCACGGAGTTTACATTAACTATTTACCAACTTTCATAGAAGACGAAATAATATAATTTTCAAATTTTAAACTTCAACCAAAAAGTGAAATTAAAAAAAAAGTTAATATACTTTAATAACTTTTTATAGTTGCATAATATAGTACATGTTCATATTTAGTTTCCTATAAAGTATGAAATATATTTATAATAACAAGACAAGTTATAAAGAAATCTAATGTTGCATGATATTCAGGTATTATATGAATTTCATGCAAATTAGTTTTTTTTTAAGTTTTTATATTTTCTTTTACAGCTCGTTGGTTATAGTTAAAAAAAGTAAAAGTTGATTTTATGTAATTTATTTATATATTAAAATATTCACTCTTTTAGGTAAAAAAATATAGAAAAAAGTATGTTTTATCAATTATATAATATACTGTATTTTTATTGATAGTTAATTATTCTGTCATTATGTTCCAAGGATAATTTCCATTTCGTTGAAAACCTAATATCACCTCTTCAATATAAAGGTTCAAATGTTATTTTGTAATGAACAGTATGGGTTCAAAATATTGAATCGATAGTAACTATGGATTATACTTACCGTATTGTATTTGAAGGGAAACGAATTAAAATAATGTATTACTTGGAGAAATAAATTAGTAATAATTACGATTATGGTGTTTAGTATATTTAAATATACACCAATTAATGTAAGAAATTAAAAACATAAGGGTTATTCAAACTCGATTTCCTAATAACAACACTAGTATTTTTACAATCTCACAAGATTCATTTGGGTTGACATAAAAATAAATTACCATTAAGATTATACACTTTTAATAACTTACATTTCCAAACAGCATAGTAATAAAATTTAAGTTATAGAATACATAAATTTGATTTATAATAAATACAATTTACAACGAAAACAGTCGTTAAGATTGTAAACATTTGTAGGTAGGTCAACAAACTGTGCTCATCTAGAAATTCTATTTTTTAACGATCGCTTCAGTTGTATGTATTTAACTTGGATTTCGTCATCCACTGTTTTATTTCAGTTAATAGTGTGAGTAAAGCCTTCGGCACTGATTGTGTTTTGGGATGGGCGTTATTTATTTTCGAGATTCTAATTACTCTATAACTCAAATTCAAATTTTACTTTTTTAAATTCATGTTCAATTAGAATTTCATTAGAAATACGAAAGTTGAGAATGCAATAGTATTTCAACACTTCGTATTTATTTAGACACATTCTCCAAGGTAAATGTGCTAATTTTAAGAACATTTGTTTATACTTTCTGTTCCCATGATCAATCAGCAAAGTTAGTTAGTATGACAGCATGAATAGTAAAAACATGACGACTAAACTAAAGCAAGACCTTCTGACGACTATAAGATAATAAAACTTCTTACTTTTATCAAAATGTTATATCATTTTATCCTTTTAGACAGAAAGTTTTATTTTTGGAAAACTTAATTTTCTTTCAGGCTGTTTCTTTTCTTCAGTTTTCATAAAGATTTAATTTCTATCAGTTAAATATTATTCTTAATTGTAAATATAGGTAGTATTCTATGTTTTTTAAAATATATTTATGCTTATAAAGAATTACGTAAGTCTATATTACTTAAGTGTTATTTGGATGTTCATTTTAAACTGCTTTAGTCCCAGACATCAGACCCAAAATGTTTTTTTAGAACCCATCACAGTCAGTCAACTCGCTGAGGATCCATCATTGATAATTTCTTATAATTAATTGTGATCATATAGAGTTTAAGGTAATTTATTTGTTCATTTTGTGTTTATCTAAGTACATGTATTTATGTAAGTACTACATAACATATTATTTCAATGCAGATTATAAACGGCTTCTCTTCCCTCCTTACAGTCCACAAAATCTACCTTAATGAGTTATTTAGTAGGTTAATTGCTCTTAGTATCTTAACACTCTTATAATGTCAAGCGTTTTGTGGAAAATTCGACATTAGGGACCGACATTTTGTGTATTTTCAACAACATTTCAAACCGTTATTTGGTTTATGGTACACCTCAGGTATACTTGTAGTTACTTCGGATTTAGATCAAAATCAAAACTCTGTTAAAGTTTTTTTGTTATTTTATAAATTAACTTTTTTTAAACGTAGACTATGGTACTACAAATACAAAGGCTTATCTAAAACATTAGTTTTTGAGTTTGAAGCTCCTTCCTCAATCAAACCTGAGTTGAATGTTAATTACAAATCATTTCATCCTCTAACTGTTAATTACAAACGTAAAATTGATTTAACAAATTAAATTTAATGTACTTCAAACCAAGTGAAATCAATATAATATTGAATAATTAACTTCTGTTCACATAGTGAAAACTCTATAGGTAGACTACAAGGATTGTTTAATGACAGTAACAACATTAAAAATCTCTTTTCTCTTGCAAGTAATTTTGTTTGTTTTATTACACCGTTTTCGTTGCGGCTTTGCGGTATGCTGAATGTTCGTGATCTAAGCGTTTCCCTTGCACATGGAAAGGAATATATTCAATACACCAATTAACGACACTGTTTAGATATATAAAAAGACCATAAATTACAGCGTAATAACGGCAGTAAATAATAATAATTCTCGGGATGCATTTAAAACTAAGTGGTTTGCCATTACCAATAGGATAAAGAAAGAAGGATAATTATAAGAGCTAATGTGAGTTGTTATTTATAAGCTATTCATGATAGACTTGTTTTTATTTTACATCCAGGGGAATTAGATTCATTTTACAATGATATCAACGAAATAGTGAATTCTGTAAGAAATAATTTGAGAGACAATTTAAAAAACTTAATAAATTTAAGGATAAACTATACAATATCCTACCTACCAACCTAACGTTTTCCAATTATAAATATTATGGTATAATAACTAATGTTTCTAAATCGAACTTTAATGTCGTAAAAAAATAAACTATTAAAGAAAGATCTTAAAAATAATCCTCATTATAATATTACAAGTACAGATTTAAAAGCTCTTTCTAGTAATGTTGAATCTGGAAATGGTTTATATATAATTTAGCAAAGTTAAATAAAGACTCTACCAATAATTTTAATAAAATTGTAATTGATTTTGTAAAAAAAGTAACTTTTTTATCTAAAGACCAATCCAAATTTGTAAAATTTATGAAACCTCAACCTCCCAGATTCATAAACTAGGTGTCCTGATAAATCCAGTTGTTTCCTTCATTGACGAACCATCCTACAAATTGACACAGAAAACCAACTATATTTATTTTTAAATACCAAGAAATTTATAATTGAATATAGCAATTAAACTAGTATTAACTGAGTTGATAAAATTAGGGATGTAAATGTGGCATTAAATGCTTCTTTTTTTCATTTGATGTAAAAAGCCTTTTTACTTGTATTAACATATAATGACCATCATCCACACATTGTTAAATGTTACCGATTATGAGAATGGGTTCAAAGAACAATTTTAAAATATATTACTCACATGTATAATAACCAAAACTATTTATAGTTTAAGAACAACTTTTTTGGACAAACAGATAACCTAGGAATGGGTTCACCATTGTCACCTCTGAGGTTTTCATGTACAATTATGAAAATTTTGTATTTAGTATGAGCGATTCACTTCTCAAGAAAATAATCAAGGGTGGAGTCGGGAAGAGGTGGAGGCACAGGGCGGTGGTGGGGTCTCCGTGAGTCTTGTATCGGAAATAGCCGGAGAACAGACCTAAATTTGAATTTGAGTTTACTAGCATACAATATTAGAAGTAAAAGCGGGAAAATTCCTGAATTTTTCATCTTTCTTGGCTAACTATCAGTGTAACATATCTGTTTGTCTTTTTGAAACCTGGACTACGAAATTTAATGAAGATGTGCTCAATACTTTTGAGGATTACAGATTGGGCTCCTGTTTCTCACGTTTTAATATCAGGGGAGTTTAGCTCAAAACCTCTGGCTTCCTTGGATGCATTTTGTATTCAAGATGACGACTCAAATAATTGAATATTATGACATAATATGTATACATGGTTTACTGTCTTAATTGGTTGGTATTTTATAAAATTTCTATCCTGTGTATTTGTTGTATTGTATATTGTGTATTTGTATTGTGTGTTGTGAATGATGTTGTATAGTATGACAACTCAAATGTATACAGCACCACTGCTGCACTATGTATGCCATAAATGATGCAAATAAAAACATATTAAAATAATAATTTAATGGAATAGGTTTGTATACGATGTGATGTGTGTCTTTCTTGGTAGTACTAGACTACTAGATGCCTTGTTTAGTTTAATAAATTCTGTAAACAAATGTATTCAATTCACTATGGAAGTTGTTACGGACAATTTTATTTTTTTTAGATATAAATATTAACATTATATTTGGTACCTGTAATTTCAAAATTTTCCAAAATCTCTGTACACAAATACGATCATTTCACCCATAAGCATACTGCTGTTTACAGTATGGTGCAGAGTTTTCTAAGTATCCCATTACATTCTAAAGACTACCACATTGGATTGAATATTATAAAACAAATTGCTTTGAATAATGTTTTTTAAAAGTAGAATTAATTCAATTTTATATAGCAAACAAAGCTTGGATAATTAATTACTTAAGTAAAATTATGTATGTGATAAAATAGTACAGCATGGTACAATTTGTAGAACATATTAGATTTTAGGCAAGATATTAATTTCACAACAAAAATAAGGTAAATTCCACTTTTTATTATAACAGAAATTTAGGAAAATTATTTGTTAATAAAAAAGATAAAATTGATTTAGTTGAAAATAGTGGTGTAGATAACATTAGCTGTTAACATTGTAATTGTGAATATCTTGGCCAAGTTGGTAGGCTAAATAAATTTGGGTTAAAAAACATGAGCATTGTTAGCAGTATAATAAAACTTAATCGAATTTTGCTAATCATTTATTAGAATCAGGTTATAGTTTTGATCCAATCGATAATGTTAAATTTTTACTTGTTGATATAAAAAGCAGAATATTAAATAACATAAAAAAAGATATTGAAAATTAATAGATATATTTTAAAAGAGAAAATACTTTTAATGAAGATGTGATTCTTAACAGATCCCCCCTACCAAAACCTATTATCCCCTCTACACCCTGCTAGGTCTTCCTCTATCGGCTTTTCTCCAGGTCATTGTCCTTACTGTAACCCCGCCTTATCAAACTTGTTAATTTCATACAACAAAGATTTCATTAATTTTCATCTTAAGATGCAACAACGAAACAGCTGTCACAAATAACGTTTATTTTATTTTAAATTTGGTTTTAAGTTATTTTTATCTTTATATGGAATGTCATCAAGTACCAACTGTGTTACTATATATTGGTTGTAATTTAAGTAATCATAATCATTAAACGTCATTTTATAATGATTTGTATTTTATTTATTATTCCTGTAGGTAGTGACAGGTAATTTTATTTCCAATTTAAGTGATTAAACATAAACGAAAATTAGGTTTTTACTCCGGACATTATTATTAAAGCTAGGCATATTATTTATCTTTATTTATTTTTTCCATTACAAAATGTATGTGGAATTCGTCAATGCCGATTAATAAATTGTGTCTATCCGTAGACGCAAAGTAATTAATTAAAATTTAACCAAACCAATTTTTTCACCTTAATTAACTTCCAAATAATTTAGATGTTTTCGGAAGACTGGGAATTTTATATTAATGACATTCGTGCCATAATGACATTTATTTATATCATTCTTCTAATTTGTTTCCTTTAAACCATTTTTAAGTCCCTTTTAAAAAGCTAAATATAAACAATAAACAACCTAAGGTGCAGAAGAACGAACATTTTCACCATGCAGGCACTTTATTACCCCAAAAAAGATCAACCCTAGAATTTGTAAAACGTATCGCACACAGCTTGAAGACGAAGAACATTTAGGAGGAAATTGAAGTGTATTAAATAAATGACATTCAATTTGTGTTTCATTCCAGGAGAGAATTGCATTTTCACCTTGGGACCAAATTGAATGACAGCGAGATGATCAAAAAGCTTTATTTAAAACTATAATTACCGTATTTAGTTATAAAGGCTTTTAGTCAACATTACATATACTGTAGTATCCAGTTTACTTTCTTTAAATTTGAAAAAAGATTGATTAGGTAATTTATAATACTGATTAAACAATAATATTATAGTACTACAAACACATACACCTAACACATACACGCCGGTGAGGCCTCTGATGGAGGTTATCACAGCCCAGTTTATAAAAAAAAATAAAAAATACCTAGCACAGTTTCTAGTATAAAATTTTTAGAGCAAAACAGCCAGAAAATACGAAAAATAAAGAAGAGATATTTCTTCACGAAAGGGAGAAAAAGTGGTTACCTTTTGAGGGAAGATTTCCACAGAAACGGAGAACCAAAATTGTCTGTCGTAAGACGGATACTCTAGTACCAGACTCCGAGCAGGGAAGACGTTGCTTTAGTCACTCTACTAAACTATTCTAAATTCAACTTAGTAAATTTAACGTGAATATTTAATTCAATATTAAAAGTAACTTAGAAAATTTTCAACTAATTTCGAAAGTCGATCTGCAAGAAGATTCATATACATTGAAGGCGACTCAGCAGGGATTCGAGATTACTACCAGCAGTCAACAACTTAGAAATATCCAGGACTTGGAGAGAAAATAACTTAGAGACATCATAAACGATTACAGCAAATAACTTCAAAACTACGAGAGCTTCAGGTTAAGTGTAAAGGTACACTAAATCTAAGGAACAATTCTTAACTAGTAAATTCATTTAAATAATAAATTCATTGGGGAAATTTTGAAAAATGAACTTCAGTAAACTCAATTCACTCTGCTTTGGTGTAAAAAATATTTCAAACTTAAATACGACTATTTCTGTGCAGGAAAAGCTATCTGTAGTCCTAGCTGAAATAGTCTAGCTTTTTTCAATTTGTGTTTGTATATAAGAAATTTCTATTGGATTATTTGTGTCATATTTTGTTCTTTATTGTTGTGTTATAAAATTTTAAAATTGTTTTAATTTGTGTTGAAGATCAATAAGACATACAATTTTATTCTCAAGTTTAATTCTTTTCATTTACCATTCTGCTTATTAACATTGCTTTTTTAAGATAATTACTATAACTGTGCTCTGGTAAAATATAATATAACATTTTGAAGAAATTATCATCAGAATTCAGGAGCCGATTTCTTCCAAAAGGCACCTCCCCAGAGAAAGAGAGTGTGAAAAGGAAAGTAATACATTCAGTGAGCGATAAAATAAAATTCAGGGAATTTTCGTAAATTAAAAAATTGTAAGTTAATGAGAACAAACTAATACTAACAAAAGCCAAGGTTTGCTTTGATTAAAAAAAGGGTAAAAGTGAGCATTTTGATCTTGTCCGCGATTGTATAGAGGTAAGAACTCCTGACGAAGGACGTTCCAAAGCGAGGTTCGAGGCGCGAAAGTAACGGGTCACGGCGATTGGCGTTCATCGCAGGGTTCGCGGCAAGTGACGAACCAAAGCGGGGCACGAACTCGAAACAATCGTCAGCATCGAATCGCGGCAAGTGACGACCCAACGTGGGGCTCGAACTCGCAAAAGTCGTCAAGGGGCATTCGCGGCAGTGTGTGTGTGCCAACCGATTTACAAACCAAAATATCCATTTAGCAACCGATTTATCAATCCAAACATCCGAACAGCAACTATTAGACCAACCAAAATTCATATTAGCAAACCGATTTTAAAAACGGTCCTTGAGTTTGTGTTCCAGTGAAATGTCACCAGGCGTGACTATCTGCATCCAATTACGTCCATTTTGTGTTTTGCAAATACAGACCTGTATTTACTTCCCTCTCTCCCCCTGCCGTTATCATAATAATATAACATGCCAGAATATTTGTACTACTTCTGTGGGAACAATTGCCGTGTAAAGGGCTATGGAGCCAATTTATATTGTTTATTACCAAAGTAGGGAGAGGAAAAAAATTCATACTCTAAGGACTAAAATTCAGTTTTATTTTTATCCACGGCCCGAGAATGTCTACAATATTAATCATTTATTGAGTCCTTATCGTCCCTCAAAACTGAATGCTCAACAAATCGATTCATGGTAATAGTTTATTTCTATTAAAGGCTAACAATTATAATATGAAACATATTATTTTTACAAACTTACACTCTATTTATATAGATTTCGTAAAGAGATCAGAAAAAAAATGATTTCGTTTTGTTATTGTTTTATACTTAGTAGACCTAAGTAGGCCTAGTCATGGAATTATTATTATAAATATTTATTGATAGTCTCAGTTTAGTTGAAACGAAATGTACAATGTTTCATAGATGCAAATATTGCCAGAGGAATAAGACTTTATAATCATAATGCACATCACTGCAGTAGCTTTCCAAGTGAGATATCACAGTTACATGAGAAAATGTAAAAGACTTCGAAAACTTCGAAATACAAGGCCTAGCTACTTCTTAGATGGTGTGTTGAAACTTACACACAATACCTGAGGGAAAATAACACGTTTAGTTTGACAAAAGATGGATTCTGCTTACGATATAAAAACTTTATATTATCTTGCAGACAATATATAACATTTAAACTAAAGGAAATTGGATAGTAAATTTGTCAGTTTTTGAAATAAAAATGTAAATAATTATAATTTAAACAAAAAATTCCAATTAAATTATTCAATTATATTTTACTTTCAAATCAATGAAATGTGTATAAAACATAAAATTAAACTAAAATAATTCATGGGTGATATGGAAAACATTTGTTTGGTATGCAACAAATATTTATATAAAACAATATTTGCTTATATTATTTCAATAATAATAACAATATAAAAAGTACTATATTGCAATTTAGGACTGTGATCTCCAATTACTTGTTTACGGTGTAATTTAGATGTACTGGAACTTACGGCATATATATATATATATATATATATATATATATATATATCAAACGACAGGAATGATTTATTAAAAAAAAGAGATTAATTAACAGAAGATTTATTTTGAAATAGTGCATGATTTTCAAATTTATATATATATATATATATATATATATATATATATATATATATATATAAGTATTACAAATCTTATTAAAAAATCTTACTTAAAATATTACATAAGATGTATACATGTTTGACAGGTCTATTAATGTTACGAATTTGAATTGTATTAATTATTCAATAACTACCATATTCATAACTTATCTTTAGAACAACATTACTTTAATTGATTAGGTTGTGCAAAACCAACATCAAAATTCTGTTCTCTGCGCAGTTTCATTAAACGAATCCTACTATTTATTTATGCAAACTAATCATTAAAGTATATTTTGTAATTTTTGAATAAAATCTGGCCTTTTACTGTAACAAAAAAGACAATTTATTGTTATTCCTTTTATTATCTCTTGTACTATAGATATGAAAATAATGTGTTTAATTTATTACATCTATAATCACGAATTAAAGAAATATGATTAAAGTACAAAATAAATTCTTGTATACCTAAATTTTATATATATATAACTTAAAAAAGACGTTGTGAATAGTTTGGTAGATATTTTGTTCCAATTTTAACCGATGTTTGTTTATGAAATCTACAATTTTTTTTTGGACAAATTTCTAATTTATATATCTAACTTCTCTGTTATAAATTGTACCCACAATAATATAATAAACACGATTTCCGGGATGAGCAGCTTTGGAACTCTTAAAACGAAATAAGTAAAATGTTTAACATAATCTATAATTAATTTTGAAAATGAAAACAAGATGGCAGAGTTTGTAAGAGCTGTTTAAGATTAAAGAGATATGTATCAAAGGAAAAAAGTAAACTGTTATAAGAATACATAGTTATTTACGATTATTTGAAAAATTACAATTTGCTACTTCTTAAAATGGAAATTATGATGCGATGATATTTTTTTTTTAAGTTTAATTCGTTTCACATCGTACCATTATTTAAAAAAAATAAACCAATTTTTTCAAAATTATGTTGTTAAATTCTTATGAACGCATCAATAATAAACTGTTGAAAATAGTTTCCGGGATCGCGCAAGTTTATTTCATAAAGTAGTTTGTATAAAATAATTAAACTTGATCCTATAAAAAAAAATGTTATAATATTTTATCCTTTTATATTTCTCCGTAATACAAAAACAAAAAAAAATCATCCAAGTATATCATACAACTAATACCTGGGTTTTAAATTATAGTTCATAAACTAATATTAACCTATAGAAATTTGTAATGAAAAAAAAAATTCTTATGGTGGATGTTAATAAAAATAATATTTTAAAATTTTATTTAGAGGAATTTTGTAAATAAGAAAAATAAGCGAAGAAGGAGTTAATACATTTACAATTTAAGAGACTGATCCATACGACTATATATTGGTGTAAATATATAAAAATAAGCACAATGGCATACTTATTTTAAATATATAATTAGTAATATTGCTGATAAAATTATTCATTGAAAAAATTATTATTTAACTTACAATACTTAATAAATGAATTATGTTTCAGCCAATAATGACAATGATTACATTTTTTGGGTACACATAATGTTGTATCGTAATTAAAAGTGATATATATATATATATATATATATATATATAGGTAACAAAATATAAATTTTGTATATGCTATATGAATAAATTTGTGATTTATTGAATAAATATCATTTTAAATATAAGGTTTTTAAAATTTTTATACAGAGGCTTATTATTATTGTATAAAATAGTGTCTTTTTTATATATAATATTAATTATTAAAATCGTATGGTATACCATCAAATGAAAAAAAAATGTATATATATATATATATATATATATATATATATATATATATATATAATATTTATTTATTTATTTTTCACTGAAAGGGAACCATTAAACACTATGTTAAGACTATTTTACTCTTCATTTACCAACATTAGCTTGTGCTAAAAAGGTCTATAAATAATTGTAACTCCAGCTTATAGTTTGCATTTAGTTTTTAATGAGAGCAAATAAACGATATTTTGATTTTATGTTTTTATCATAAAAATGAATAGCATCTCTGTGGAATTAAGAAAACTGTTTGTTGACATTTGCCAAAAAAATATATCACGCTTTTCACTACTCGATAAGATTTAATTGATTTAATATCAAAATGTCAGTTTTTGAGTGTTACTGTAAATGTGATATTTATAAATTTAAGCTTATACTTATTATGCAATATTATATTGAATTTCATTTACCCTATTCGAAAAAAGGAGGAATTGTTATATTGCATCGAGAAAATATGTCACTGAAACATGTATATCTGTTACTAAATATAAGCTAAACTATTACAACAAATATTTTCAAAGTATGGTTATAAATTCAATATAAGTATAGTGCTAAATAATATATATATGATTAACAGCATGCACTTTAACGATTGCCACATTTACCAATAAAATTAGTTATTTTTTTCAATAACCATTGATTATCTATATTAATCAGATTTATCAAATGACCAGTAACATATACATTGATTGTGTGGATATATCTATATCTTGTAGTTTGTGAAAAGGATATCATAATAATGAAATATTGAAAATTCTTGACTATTCTTAACAGTTGATATTGGGATCAAATTGTATTTAATTAATTTAAAATTTTCCATAATAAATCGGAGCTTCTGAAGTCTTTATCTCAAATCCAGAACAGCAATACTACTTATGACAAACAGATCTCCTGTTTGTATGTTTACTGAAGACTTAGGCCTATTCATTATTTTGAACTTACATATTATTTCATTAAGAAATAATTAGTTACTCGTTTTATATTACGTGTATATTTAAAACTTCAAAACAAATAATATTTTGTTATATTTATGTTTTTATTCCCATTAAACACTCAATTTAAAGATGTTCAGAAATATTTTATTTTGTATGACGTTATCGTACTAAACTTATTTATTTTTATTTTAACCCTGCGATAAAAATCCTAAAATAAAATATTTTAAATGATAAATATTAGGTTTAAACATTTTAAATATCTTGCACCTTATTTTTGTGACAAATTTATTGACAGTAGCTGAAAGATGAAAAATGGATTTTTTTTAGTTAGTATGGTAGTATGAATGGTGTGTTACTGACTTTTTTTAAATAGGATAAAAAAAATGTACATAAGTTCAACAAAAAGGACTGTATCCAGCTCTTCTGATATAAGATAAAATGTATCAAGGGATGAAGACTATCATTAGCTAGATGGCAAGCAATACAGCTTCTCATTTAGGAACGGAATTGAATTTTCTTCTTTTGGAGTACGTAAAAAAGCTCTTCAGTGTACAATTCCAACATATCTCATTATTGGTATATTTCTATCTATATAACTACATAGCTTACTATTGTGAATAAGTGTGAAATTTATTCTAAAAAAATAGTGTACAATTTCTGGTATATACATACTAATATTTAAATTTCAATATATATTAAATGTTAAAATATTATATCTATAAATTGATATGTTGTAGTTATATTTTCATTTTGATTTTATTTTTATGATATCAGTATAAATGTATGTGTGTAAACCTTTAACAGCCAAATCGATCAAAATTAATTGGGTAGCTAATGAATTTTGAAAATCATTTCTTTTATTTGTCTCAAATTAACAAGTAAATACGTACATCGTTCTTAAAGTTACTTAAGAACTCTTCATAGATAATTTAGCCACACAAGGAAACACAATATGTTACTAACTTTGTGTCACAAACAAGGATGTAAAAAAAACGATTTTTAGTCCTTTTCTTCACTCATTTCTCTCCATGGTAAGAATTAAGTAACGATATCAGAAGCCAGTTATTTGATGTAGTTTTCATACGAAATAGTGATAACAATAATCATCTGATGTTAACATTAATGTGAGAAATTAAAGATGTTCAGTACGTTAAAATGGTATATTTATATACACGAATGTGTAATCAATTTAACCATAAAATAAAATAATTAATTAATGGGTGCATTACTGTTATATAATAATATACAAAATTTAGAAAAAAACAGAAATTTACTTTCAGAAAATGAAGTTTTGCTTCAAGTTTTGTCTGACAACGTCAAGCTGTGTGTAATATCAGCTACACAATGTCTTGTACATACCTTCCCCGCTGAGAAAACAGAAAGATAAAAACCATTTCAACAATGTAAAAGTAGGTCTAATGTTTGTATATTCTATATTTATATAGTGAAAAGTCCACTTGTTCATCTGAAGCTATGTAGACATTTATCAGTGCTATTTTCTTTAAACACATACAAAATTATATTAATTGAATTGAAATGTGTAGGGACGAGGCTCATAGGTTCTGTCTGCGAGGTATGTCATAGAATTATATAAATTGTATAAATTTATAATTACATAGTTCAGAACTAACTCCATAAATATCTTTAAAAGATGTTGCAACATTTAATTTCATTATTAGAAATCGAAAATTATTGTAAACCTGTATATTTAAAAGTATGAAATAATAATGTTTCTATACTGTGGAAATAAGGGAAGATATAAAGTAATAATTAATCATATATTGTAATCTATTAAACAATGCCTAAATTTCATCTTTAACCGATAATTTTAGTAACTAATAAACAAATGGTAACTTGATGGAGAAATATATTTATAAACCCTAAACATTAAAAATTTGAGTAAATATTCATACAAATAGAGATAAAACTTTTATTTGAAATTAGATTCAACAGAAAATGTATTACAATTATATACACCAACATAGCTTGTTTTAATAAATTAGTGTAAACTTTTACAATAATAATTCAAACAAATAGTTGAATGAGGAAAGGTATTTAAAACATATAAAAAAAGTTTATTAACTTCCAACGACTAAACAAATGACAAAATACAACTGTAAGAACTATACCATGATGTTATTATGGTATAGGTAAAATGCTTCTTACTAAAGCCAATAGTACATCAAACAAATCCAAAAATAACTATACTATACCATAAGATATTGGTAGATGCATAGCATCCAAACTTGTCAAGACATATGATAAGACAAAAATAAAAGAAATAGTATAAAACATTCCTTATTATATAGCCGACCCAACTGCGGGAAACATTAAATCTTAAATAAACATTTTAAAAGTTATAGTTAGTGTTAGGATATGGCTCCAATCAATAGATTAGAAATTTGTTAAAGGGTAAAACTAAAAATAAATTGAATCTGATCTCTCAGAAAATAATTGCATGTATTCGATAATTAATATAATTAATAATATCGTTATAATTAATTTTTAAAAACAACATTAGGCCTATCATAAATAAAACATAATTACGTACCAGGAATTTACGAAAATAAGAGAAGATAAAAGAATGAAATGATTTAATGTAAATAACACGTAAATAACAAATTAAAGTAGAAGTTGGTATAAGATGAGTCGTATTCATAATTTAAATAAACATATTTTAACTTCCTTTCAATTAGTCTTATATAATTATTATATAAGACGTATTTTTTCTAAAAACAGTGGTTAAATCAAAACCAAAAAGGTTTTACTGTCTTCGAGATATCAGTAAGTTTAAAATTTCGGAGTCAACTTCAGAATATTGTATTTAGAAGGCTGTAATGCCACGTAACATTTCACAATTTATACTAATCTAAAAACAGTGGTTGAATCAAAACCAAAAAGTTTTACTGTTTCCGAGATGTTCATAGGTTTAAAATTTAGGAGTCACCTTGACATAAATTGTATTTAGAATGCTGTCATCCTACATACCGTTTAACAATTTATACTATTCTAAAAACAGTGGTTGAATCAAAACTGAAAAAGTTTTGCTGTTTCCGAGATATCTGATTTATAAATTTACATTACAATTCTTTACGATTAGGGAATTACGATTTTTTGTATCCATTAATATTTTCTCTAATTAGTCAATTGTAAAAATTATAATAATTCTCTTTTGTATAGTGCGTTATCGAGGAACCTTTAACTGTAAGTGTTGGTTTTTTTATATCTCTGCTGTAGGGGGTTTTCTCTCTTATTTGTTTTTTGATGTGGGTACGAATCTAATGCTTTTACGTCGTACCTAGATTTTATATTTTCGCCATAATAGATGCAAAATGTAAATTTATTTTACTAAATAGTGGTTTGATATTTGGTTTGTATGAAAACTATATGGTTAACGATTTTAATTCGAATAAAGTCCATTTCTAATATTAAATCTGATACATATGAATAAATAACATGGACTATATTGTTTCCATTCAAATCAAATAACAAACCACTATTTAAGAAAATAACGGGGACTTTTGTATTTAGTGATTTACCTCGTTAATTTACACACACTATGAAATACTTGTAATATATTTCACGTTTAACATAAACATAAAAGTTTATTATCACATTAGGCCTAATTATATAATATACTGTTCACTATTTATTTACTATATTTAGATAAACCATCTAAGACACACACACACACACACACACACACACACACACACACACACACACACACACACACACACACACACACACACACATATATATATATATATATATATATATATATATATATATATATATATATATATATGCAAATATTTGGCAATATTTTAATAATATGTAACCTTTAAAAAGACTTAATAAAATATTAGTGTTTGTTTTACAGACACTTCTTATAGATACAATAATGTTTAAACCACGTAAATGAATTTGTTTATGTTTATCAACCTAAAATACCTCAAATTTATAGTCTCTTATTAGATGGAAATAATGTATTTAATTATAATTTACAAATTAGAAATGGCTCCTGTCGTAGGGAACTATGTCGGTGTTCATCCTCTGCTCTTGTGGTCTAACTGCGCAATCTAAATTTATTTAAACGAGAAAACCTATTCTGGTGGTTAGGGGTATTGCAAACTCAGCCCTGATTATGTAATTTGGGTTAAGTATCACTGCTTCGGATTTTAAGATCAAAATAAGTGCTAATAGATCCAAATATAGTTTTTGAGTTTAATTAAAGTAGGTATACAATAAACAAGAATGTTAGGAAAAGTTTATAATTTGTTTTCATAAACAAACTAGTCCACATACTACCTGAGTTGACACTTTACGTAATGGATCATTTTTTAGAGTAGCGATGAACCAATTATTATTCTTTTTTTATTTTTTTATTCTGGTTATACAGAGATCTCTTTTTTACACAAGTTGAGCAATTACAATAATTACAGACACCAATTTCTGCTAATTACATATCACATGTTCAGAGAGAATTATATATATTTTCAGTAATTGTATACGAGAATAACATATTAGTAAACTCAAAAGTTGCAGCCAAAAATTTACATGACCGTAAACACTTGATCCATTGTCAGCAGACGTGGTAAAATTATCATATCGAATAAAGACATTTCATCCAATGAAAATGGGCGTGAGGTATAAAATTATTGTAAAAGAGAGAGGGAAGTTTTTCTTTTACCATGTGAATTTATTTCTTATTGTTATAAGCAGAAAAACCTTTCGGTAGTTATCGCCTCTATGAAACAAAGGAAGAAAAGAATGCAAAATAAGGAACCCTAGTTCACAAATACTCTAATTGTATCAGGGTCACAAGAGAACAAGAATTGTTCAAGATAGACCGGATAGGAAAGACGTAACCCAAAACTTCATCCTTCAGATTACCAAACTCTAAGGGTTTTATAAGATGGAAAACCCCATCATTTAGGTTTGGAGAAAACAAATTAAGTAGGATAATATTTTACAATATGATTTGATGAAGTGAAACACAGTCAGTTCTGAAAAAAAAAAGTTTGATAAAGTAAATATAAAGTTTGTGATTGAAATAAAACTTAATACGTAATAATGTTTAAATACTCAAATGTGTTGCAAATGTGTATGAAGTATATAAAAAAATACAATCTGTTGTAGGACTGACAAATATAAACCATGTTAGTGATAGTAAATGGATCTTTTTGATAAAATATTAAATGTTACAAGTGTTAGTTATTAGAGATATATTTCAATGTATTCAAAGTTTAAGAAATCAACGCAAACGTATATTTTATTTTCAAATTTAGACAATAAATGGTTTCATTGAATGCCATTCATAGGTAGCGTTGTTTTTACAAATTTTAAGTCGAGTTTCTTATTACAACCCCTTTCAAAAGAAGGATTTCAAAACGGAAAAATAACTCAACTAAAGTTATCAATGAACTTTTTTTTTAAACACCAAAACAAATGCAAAATTATAACCTAAGAAAAGAACCAGGTATGAGCCGTTATAACTAAGACTCAAAACAAACGCCATCAGAAAAAAAACAACACAACCCACAGTATTGTTACTACACAATGAACTGCAAACAACGGTAATTTTACGTTATATAAAACGCAAGGTTTGGTCACTCGACGAAAGTAGTTGATTTATATTGATGAAACGTTGTGTATTACTTGCTATATACACAAATATTGCCAAATGTCCGATTAAATCATATTAAACTATGAATTATTAACAGACAATTTTAAAACCAGATTATGGAATTTATTGTACAATTATTTAAATTTAATTTTCTTTCGCAGTTTTCATCTAGCTACAAAATGAGAAATATCTTCAATTTCCTCTTAATGTGTAAAGAACATTTATGTTATATTATTATGTTTCTCGACAAATCAACAGATCAGTTCAAATTTTTGTCCATCACATAACTATAAATCATACCTATTATCCATTACAATTATAGTGTTTCGTAAATATTATGAAAACGATCCTACGCCTCATTTATAGACAGTTCAACCGATTCTTATCCTAAATTGGTTAGGGTTAAATTTTCTGACCATAACAATAATTTATTGTTTTATGCTCTAATGAAACAAAATATTTTCCAAACCATAACTGCCACTCGGTGTGTTATTATTTTTTTTTCATTTATGTGGTCTTTGGACAGTATATTTGGATGACCACGGTTTGACATGTTCATGATTTAAAATAATATATTTTCATTCATTTAAATAAATACTGTTCCAGACCTATTTTTACTTAATTATTTCCACATATAAAAATCATATAGGAAATTAATACTATTATTAATTATACTTGTATTGTACAGTTGATAACATCCTAACTACAGGTTCAATATTTTAAACTAAACACAGGGCTGAATGAAGCACAGGATGACGCACAACCTTTGACTAAATGCAATAGCAAGAATATGTTAGAAAATAATAGGCAAGGATATTTAAATAATTATATTATAAGCCTAAGATACTAACACAGTAATGTTCTTTTAAGGTACAATTACTTTAAAAATTAAAAAAAAGAAAAAAAAGGTTTAAAGTAAATATTAGTTGTCCAATACAACTGCAACACTAAACACACTGCTGATATTTTAGGAAAGGATGCACATAAGTCAAATATTTCTTTAAAAATAAAATTTGAAAAGAAATGTATTTTAAAAACTGTATTGTATTATCAAAATACAAAAATAGGATAAATTAATAACGTCAATTTTAACGAGTGTGATGTAATAATATTTCATTCGAAATGATTAGGTGATAGGGTTTTAGCAAAACTATATATTCGCAAATAAAAATGGTATAGAAATGGTAAAAATAAAATATAAATAAAAACACTGCTTTAATTTTACTATTTTATACAACTTCGTAGAGTTAACTAATTCATTTTATTGTTCAATTTTAAATTTAAAATGGTGAGAATATATTTGTTTGAAGAGTTACTTTTTATCCATTCTATTAATTTCTTTCATCTTTTTTTTATGGAAAAATGTTTTTGATGTAGAGTATGTTTAAAATAACATACTGTAATCCTGGATTTTTCCAATTAACCCTTTCCCTGTGTTGTAACTATGTTATAGTATTCCAATCAACTAGTATTTTAACTTTAATTTTTTTGAGTATTTACCTGACTCATTATTTCTATTAAATAGTTTCTATTATTTTGGTTTTCTTTAATTTTCCTTCTAATTTTTGATTTTTCACAATTACAAATACAGGAGGAATTCATTATTTTAATTTAGGATATAACTTAAACATTAAAAAAATAATGGTATTGCACAACTGTATACTTTAAGCACTTGACTCTCCTCATCCTAGTCTAAACCAAGCCACCTTAACCACAAACCAAGTATTTGTGTAAATACTCTTATCATCCAGTAACATTCAAATATCTGAGAATGTCATAAATTTATGGAAATTAACAATAAGTTAGTTAAAATTCAATAATTCCTTTTTAAAAAATTGTTAAACATTCTTTTAATTTGTAATATATTCACTTTATTATTACGTGCTACGAAATTATTTTAGGCAAAAAAAGATCCCAAACGACAATTTACGAAAATTATTTTTTTGATATATTCAGCTTAATCAATAAACGTTTATAATTTTTTACATATGATGTTAGCAATGTGCTAGGTGAAGAGTTATGTTAAAACAATAGAATAAATGGATGAATCCCCTTTCGAATTTATTGTCAGTATTTGGTTTATTACAACGTCCTGTCTAGGGAAGATTAATTACAAACATCAAGTAACTATTATTTCAGACAATTAAATCATTATGATAGCTTATTGTGTCTTTATCTTCTGTCCAATAAATCTATATTCTGAACGAAATAGTACAAGGATTGTGAATATACAGTAAAGATATTTAAAAACATTTTTCTCTGGTAAGTAATTTTGTTTGGTATTTACATGTTTCATTTGTGGTTTTCATGTTTGTTGGAATTTATTTTAATTAAATATTTCAAATGAAATGACATATAGATCAAAATATATTCATAATTCTATTTAGACAGAATTCCATATAACAAATAGAAATAAATGATTGTTTCGGTTCAACTAAATCCAGTTATAGTTTTGAACAAATGATTAATTTTGAAATAAAGCAATTAAAGTTAGGTTATAAACCAATAATATTTTATTTGGTATTAGTAATATATTACATATCTAGTAAAAATGAGATACCAAAAATGAATTGATAGAAAATGATTTCTATATCCATAATACATTTGTAAATAAATAGCTTTGTAAAACCCTCCATATAGGCTATTATTTCTGATTTATTTTTAAATAAAATAACTTATATTTTTAATTGAACGTATAAGTTAAGGACATTTGTAATTTACCCCATTAAATATAACCGAAGATTGAATTTGTCTCCAATTTGACAAGAACGAATCTTTTTTCAAAACAGAGAGTGATTTGACTGGTAGTGATTGAGGTACATATAATCCAGTGATTACATTTTTGTATTCCCTTTAGAGTTGTAATGTAAGAGCTCATTTTATTTTTAATATTTTGTAAAATCTCATTTAAAGCGTTACTATAAACAAACTTATCCAGCAGAAGAGGGTAATTAAATCTCATATTTAAGAAATAGATCAACAATACAATCGATTAAACTTATTACACCCAAATAGAGAACGCAGAACATTAACTTGGAAAATGAACTCCATTAAAATTTGGTTCAATTCGGACTTCACTCTATGAGGAAATTGAAGTCTTCAACCTAGGATCAAAATTGAAAGACGTGGTAGTATTCGAAAATAAGAAGATTGGATAAAAAGTCCAATTATATCTGGAATTAATCACATCTTAATAATTTATTTTTTCTAACTGTTATGAGAATAAAGAAAATTGTGCTCCTCTGCACAATATTTAATAACACACACACACACACACACACACACACACACACACACACACACACACACACACACACTAAAAATTAAATTATTTCTCTATATATGCTTTGGATTCCAGTTGAACTATTTGTTGAAACATACACATTTTAGGAAATATAACATCTATTTCATCAGATGATGAAAATGTTAAAAAATCTGAATGTTCCATTTTTCAGCATTTAAAGCTTTAAAGACCTCGATTTATGTCATTATCCATAAATGTACATAGTTTGATAGTGCGTTTTGTACAAAAGACTCATTCCATTAACTACAAAAAATAAACATTGTATCGCAAAGTATTGAACTACCGGTGTTTGTCATTGTGTTACAATAATGATATGATTTTACTTTGCAACGCAACTACAACCAATAAATCACTTATAATTTTAACGTACCGTTCCGTGGTCACAGTATAAAGCTAAGCTACATGTCAGTGGTTTCACGCTTCTATACACAGATAATTACTAAGCAAATGATAAATGTACATACATTATCTTAGTTATAAAATATTTCAACCCATGTTTACGTTTACCTAGTAATATAATGTAACGAAAAGCAATGAATGGAATAGAAAATATACGAACATCTTATAGGTTGTAATAATTTTTAAGAATGAATTGTATCTCCTTTCCAGTTTTTCCACAACATACAATTTGATTTTTTGGAAAGTCGACTTAGTTAACGAAGTTTATACTGTTATATTTTTAATACAACATTATTCAACTGCATTGAGTTTCTCTTGTGGAGACTTCAAAAACCCAATAAATGAAATCACAATTTTACAAAAAAAATATTTTGCAACACAAATACAAGATAATATTACAATGACTGTCATCTTTCTCAGCTGCAACCCTACTGACAGTGGACTGCAAAGCCTCACTCTTATAACAAGAGGAAACAGCTTAATCACGCCCGTAAGTATAAATTAAGCGAATTGTCATCCAAACCGTTGGAATAATTTAGATGCAGTTTGAATTATAAGTTTTAGTGGTACGAACCCAATTAGCAAATTCTGTGCTATAGAAATAAAATCATTTAAAAAATCAGCCTCGATATTGCTTAAAATATTGCTAATTTCATCATAAATGTTTGTGATGTGGAAAAAGAATAAACTGAATAAGCATGATAGAGAGCGGAAGACAAGAATAAAGTCAGGTAGACATCATTCCAAAAAACTATTCTTTTTGGAGCAGACTACTTCAAAATGTATGTTAAAAAATGTATATTTTTTATTTATATTTAGGACTGTCCCAACGTCCCAAACAAAAAATATATGACTAAATAACCCAGCAATCATGAACTCAAGAAAATGTGGCCACAACCTGGAGCAACTATTTATAGTAAAACAAAATAAATAAATAGTTTTACCTGACAATGCCTAACCTGACGATGCCTGTGTGAAGATGAAACAGCTGTAGTTCCTAAATGCAAGACAGAAATACTCTTGACAAAACTGAAGAAAGTACGTGTTTTGTGTCTTGTGTGTAGTACGCCTGACGATGCCTGTGTGAAGATGATACAGCTGTAGTTACTAAATGCAATACAGAAATACACTTGAAAAAACTGAAGAACGTACGTGTTTTAAATTAACAAAGTAGTTCCAAAAGTTTTAAATTGTAAATAATTTCTTTATTCTCTGTATATATAATACTATTTACTTTTCCCTGTTTAAAAGTGTTAAAATATTTTAAAAGAATAGTTTTGCTAAATTAAAAAAAAAAGGACGGCCACTGCAATAATTATGCTAAACACACACCCATATGAAATAGATATATTAATTCTATTGGTCGAGATGGAAGCTCATTTCAAGGCTATTTCTTTACAATATTCAAATGATAGTGATTATTTTTTTTATAAACTGATCAATTCGAGCTTGTAACACACGTGAAATTACATTTTCGTGTTAATTAAATTTAATGAGGTGAAAATAAAAGCCAACCTATATTAGTATAACTGTTACAAAACATAAGCCATGCCTCAACTAGTGGAATTATCACTAAAATAGAGTTTCATAGGTATTGTTTCTTAATTCAAAGAATGATAGAAAAAAACATGTATGTCATTGAAATGTATGTATACGATATACTCTTTCCTCTCAAGTGAAATACTGATAGTTAGAGATGTCATTCAATACGTCAAACCCAGACTTTCTTTTAAGTTTTCTGGAGCTATTATGAGGGGAAATATACAGTTTGAAGAGGAAGAAAATAAAATGTTGAAACAATTATATTACTGATACAAATTCAATAAAATCGTAATTTAAAAGTAAAATATTATGTAAATCAAACCTAATATCTTTTATACAATATTAGAAAAGAAGATATTGAAACGAAAACATGTGGAGAGTGAAGGATGACTGCTTTATGATTTCTAACATATACAAAGTAAATAGAATGTTTTGTGATGAGTGATATACTCAGGTGTATTTTCCGTGTAAATATTCTTTAGTGGTCAGTTTTGAGATTTATATCGCTCTGTTGTCTGTGCAGTGTAATTAACCAGTACTTATTTTGTATACTTTGTTACCTTTAGAATTTGAATAAAGTTATTTGTATAACTTAAATAATTTGTGAGTACCTCTTACGAAAACTAAACACAACGTTTACAAATTTTTATTGATAGCCCTTAGGGTTTTATAAAATTAGCAACTAGAACTAAATTATAACTTATTGGTCATCAATGAAACCAGTAATATATAAAATTTAAAAATGAAATATATCGAAAATTTAATCGAATAATATTTTGGGATTTTTAATTCTTATTGGCTACTTTTCTTAATATGTGATATAAATATTTAAATTTAAGTTTTCGTGGTAACATCCTAAACAATTCCTAGAAAACTAGAAAAATCCTAGCTTTAGGTTTTCTAGATCTGAATAAAGTGAATTATTTTACTGATGTCTCTTTCTGTCGTCCTCCCAGTCATTAACAGCCTAAAAGAATTAACTGAATTAGCACACCAAATTATGTATTTTTGGACATTTTAAGAAGGTCAGCAAAAAATATAAAGAAACAATTGTTAGGACATAACAGAGATAATCGCATGTATTGGTAATTAATAATTAGACACTCTCCCGTTTATATTTCTTTTATTTTACAAATTACTATAGCTTTAATTCCATCATTATATATCATCTACGTATCAGTTTAAGAATTCTTCAAAATTCAAGAAACATTGATTCTTCTCTTCATTGCGTACCACTTTTATAAAATGAACCACTAGTAGTTTAACCAGCAGGGAGAAAACTCTGAAGTATAGGAACTGAAATAAGATATTTGAGACTAATATAATTAGTTGATACCATTTAAATCATGAACTTATTACAAATAATACAAAATAAATAAGTTTTACTAACACTTACAACGTATTTATAACAGGACAATGAACATGGATTATTAAAATAATATTAAATATTACTACGAAATAAATATTGATTTTTAAATTTCTTTTGTTTAAATTTTAGTTTTAAATAAATTGAAAATTCACTTTCAATCGTGTTGTTTTTAAGCGCGATGATCTATTTTAAATTTGTGACTAGACTATATCCCAATTTTAGATATCAATATTAGTAATTTGTATAGAAAAGTCAGTATGAAGAATATTTTAATAATTAATAATTAAAATACACCTATTAAGACAGGATTATTTGACATTAAGAAAAACTATGAAAATATATCTCTTTCAATACACGAATTAAGAAAGTTTTATCTAATATAAATATTCCAGTACATATAAGCAGTTTGTTACTGAACACTCATCCAACTCTTTCATATAGCAGTAACAAATAGTTTTGAACTCCAAGATATATGTTTCACACATAACAATATTCTTAAATTTAAACCTTTCTCTTGTCACTAATGATTAAATTAATTGAAACTGAAATGTATCCTCTCCTAGTTAAAAATATATATTTCCTACTTGTTTGAACAATATTAATTTAAATGTTAGATTCTTGATGATAAAGTTGAGAAAAAAAAAATTCTGATCATTACTTTTAATTTATATAATTATAAAACATTGATGAGTATGATATTATTGATATTTATTTATTTTTAATTACATTTAAGAGCTATTCTTGTTTTACAAGTACCTCTCAAGTAAAACTTCATTTCCAACCTCACTTTTAGTACCCTTATAAAAGAGTTTATAACCCTAAAGTGTGCGTTTATTCTCTCATTTAAACTCTCAATGGCATAGTTAACAATACAATTGTTAACACTTTCGATATGTATATAATAATAATAATAATAATAATAATAATAATAATAATAATAATAATAATAATAATAATAATAATAATAATAATAATAATAATAATAATAATAATAATAACAATAATAATAATAATAAAACCATAGACACAATCTTCACAAACATAGTACTCATTTTCACCTTTAACTTTTCCACCTATAATTCAATCTTTCACCCTAGATGTCAGTCCTAGTGCTTCGGTTTGAATAAGTTTGTTAACCCTCTAGTACCCTTGATCCTTTTTTTTAAAATAACCTCTATTCCAATATCTTTATCTAAGTTTTCATCTTCGAAATATCAGATGTGGAATATAATTCTGAATTTCAAAACAGTAAGATGATAATATTATATTCCAGGAATGTAGAATAGTAATTTTATAAAAGCAAGCACATGTGTTGCAACTACGCATGTAATATTCAGAATTGATTTTGTACACATTTCTTAAAACGTGAACGATTCATTAAACATATTTATAAAGATCAATTTAAAATAAATATGGTGAGTAATAAGCGAGACTCAACAATTGAATATGTTCCCACCCATACAATACTGCCAATCCGGTTTAAAGTTTTTATTTAAATTTTTTTCATTTGTTGAAGTAAAAACTTTACATTTATTATCAAAGCTACGTTACAATTAAATATACAATATTACAAATACAAAATAAATGTATACTAATTAAGTAATATAAAATATCATTAAATCTCCATATTGGAATGTAAGAATTGAAAACTGTATAAAATAATCATTCCATTATTGTCAAAAATGGTTCAAAGCATTTATAAAATGTATACATAAATTGTTAACAAAACTGGAAAAAATATCTAGTCTTAGAGAATTTACATACTAATATTATTTCATTATCCAACTGATTCATTTTTTGAATGATAAAATTTTACCAAGTGTTTAATCTGAATCGTTCTACTTTTTCTTTATGTTATTATTTCAGAAATTTATATCAGAACCAACCATTTATGTATTTAACAATTGACAGGTTAAGCAAAAAATAAGGATTTATAATACTATTTTAACGTATAAAATTATTTTTAAATTATTGGCAAATGAGATTAGTTTGACAAAAAAGGTTTTAATTTTCTGTAAGAGTTACTGAGTACTATTCATAGATAATAATTTGTCAAAGTGTAGCAAAAGTAAAAAATCAAAGACGGTAAAAGTTTTAAACATTAGTCTTACAATTTGCAATTTATTTAACTACTTATGTTTCATGTAAGATACAATACTAATATTTCTAAAAATTCTCACGTCTTTCACTGTTTAAAAACTATAATTAGGCTAAAAGTGACAAAATTGAGTAAATACTATTTTCATTATTTGCAGATAGATACATAATAGGAATCATGTATGTACATAATACTCTCATATATATATATATATATATATATATATATATATATATATATATATATTGTAAGAGAGAGAGAGAGAGAGAGAGAGAGAGAGAGAGAGAGAGAGAGAGAGAGAGAGAGAGAGAGAGAGAGAGAGAGAGAGAGAGAGAGAGAGAGAGAGAGAGAGAGAGAGAGAGAGAGAGAGAGAGAGAGAGAGAGTGAGTGAGAGATGAACAGGAATTTTAAATTGTACACAGGAAGTAAATGAATAACAGAATATTTAATACCTCAAATTGAATGAATCTTACATTATTACATGATGTAACAGAGTGGACAAATTATTTTTACAAAAAGAAATGTGGTTTTGTTGTAGCAACTCTGGGAAGAATAACAAGATATAAAAATATAAATTCAGAGGATGACAGTGTAGCTCGTTTGATTAAAAATATGTATTTAAAATAAATAGGTAATCGCTCTGCTTTACCAATATGCAAATAGGTAATCCCTGAAAATCTATATGCATTTTATTTTAATAAAATATTGTTTCCTTCAAGATTTCTAGAACGTATTAAAAGTTATACTTTAGGTAACTTAATTAATGCAGACTCTTTTAACTAGTTTACCTGTAGTAATAAAACAAAATTGTTATTAAAATAATGTTGAAGTTTGTATTCAAGATACGATTTCTAAAGTCTACAAGAAAATGCAGTTAAAATAATTACAACATTCAAGCGTATTGTACTCTCATTAAAATAACACAATTATTAATAATTAACAAATTAAATAATTACACTCTATGTATTCCTTGTTTTAAATGTAAGATTTACCATCAGAGAAGTTAAACTATTTGTTTAAATAATATATTGCTTTATTTGAATCATTTTAATCAAATAAATGTAAAATGTTGCGAAAAATATTTAACTGGTTATCTTGTGTATTTTTAATATAATTAATGATTTTTTTTTTTACCGGGCACTTCAAAATATAATTTTCAAAAATATTTAATATAAAAGTATTCTAAAATATATATATTAAAATTACATCCATTAAACACAAACTGTAATTTCTGATCTGGTTTTCATGTACACCTCTAAAAACATGTCACTCTGATAATTAGTGGGAAATCTATTTGGTTATTATATATTAAACCAATTATTTGCTTTAACTTTGTTTATGTATAAGACAAAGTTCCGGTAAGACTTAACGGTTACCAGAACTTCAATTCCAACTCTGACATCTATTTGGTAGTTATTTAATAAAGACAGTTTAGTAAAACACGAATGATTTTTTTTAAACTAACATTTACAATATGTCAATACAAACATTATCAATAATTTATTGATGTATTGCAATGCACAATAATTCATAAATTGTTGGATAAAAGTTACCCATGCATGAGAAAGGTTGATAATTAAGTTATTATTGATTAAAAATTATTTGCAATTTTCTTTTTATTACTTCATACCTAAGAATGAACTATTTTTTTAACTTGCGAAAACTTCAAATACCAACAGATTTATATGTAAAACAATTGCATAATCTTACAGATAGATGATTCTGAGTTTCGTATAGTAATAATATAATCTAAAATCATCTGTGAGATTTATTACATATGATTGCTACGATATTATATGTTAACATAAAATGAAGACCAAATGATGTTTGAGTTTGTGCTACAAATTGTGAGATACGAGTAAAAGTAAAATGAAATCCAGATACTTAAATTTATATACAAAGGGATTCCCTTGTGTTGCGTTCTGCACATATGTAATAACGTTCACCAGATAATTACAATATTACTACATGAAACCATGTGCTCAGAATTACCACACACATAAATAAAAACAGCAGTGGCTTACAGCGGTTTAACCGTAGAAAGTTTCTCAATATGTGTTTTGAGCAAATTACAACGACTTCGATATTTATATACACTGAACGACAGATCGGGTAAAACGAGCTAAAGGAAAAGAAAAATTACCGAATAGGATTTTGAAATTGTTTGGTCAATTTGTTTATTATATTGACAACCTATCATTTAGTACCGATTAAAAAAAATAGATAAAGCTAGTCAATAGTAGTTAAAGTAATACAATGTTACAAACGATATTTGCATAACCAAATGCTTCCATTGTACGTTATCTATTTTAAAATTTTTTTAGACAACAGACATTTGATATTATTTCGTTTTAATTGTACACTTAAGTCCAAACCCGTATAAATTCGGTCTGGACGTACTTTTATATAATTCCAATACTGTTAAAATGTTCCTTAGAAATAAATATTTTTTTCTTTTATAGTCAAGTAATTTACTGTACTATTTTTCCTAGTTTGTAAAATTAAATTTCCCCTACAAAATAAAATGGCATCAGTAAATATTAAATATCCTCAAGCATTGTAATGGAAGGGTTTCATATCTGCGTTAATATGTTACATTTTCTTTTTACTTCGAATTTCTATTTTGGGTGAAAATGTTTATTTTATTATATTATTTAATTGGTTACACATTATTTACGAATGATCTACATATTAATATAATTGTTACATCACAGAGATGCAAATCATAGATTTTTTAAATGTTATTGACTTTGCTTAAACTTTAACAGCAGTAATAATAAGCTAATATTATGCATTTTGTGGATGAAAATAGAATATTTTACTTAATTAAAATATAGATTGTTATTTTTTTTATGAATAATTCCTTTTATAGCCCAAGTTATTCACTATATATCTAGTTTATTATATTTAATTTCTATTAAAAAATATATTGGTATCCAAAATATATAAATTTCTCCAAATGTTGTAATAAAAGTGTTTCTTCGTCAATTTAAACTCAAATTGCATTCATTTTTGTCTAATTTTTATTTTTAATTTTGGAGTTAAAATCTGTATTGTATTATGTTATTTAAATAGTTAAGGAGAAATATGATTTAGAAATTAGTTACGAATAATCTACATTAAGTACTAGTAGTCACACCACAGAGCTGCAAATCATGCTTTTTTATGTTGGTAATATTGTTCTAACTATTTGAGTAGTAATAACAAATTAAGATTCTGCAATGTGTATTATTCTGCAAATTAATATATTTATCAGTGAGAAGTCAAGAGTTGTTTATCTTTATCATCAGAGTTAGATCATGCTATATTATTTAGGTACCAGTATACTATGTCTTGATATGTTTAATTTGAATACATGGTCACTATATTTACCATAAACATATTTAACAAATATTCTATTTATTTTAGATATAAATGTTGATGAAACATTCATATAAAAAGCGTAAGATTATCTATAGGTTCAATTCTACGATAGCAGAATTACAACTTTCGGTAAACATTGGAAAAAGTCATTTAATGTCTCGTCATTTAAAATATGTAAACGTCATAACAATCTTAAAAATAACAACGATGGAGAAGATTTTTGGATTGAAGTATAAAATTCTGTATTCACGTTTATTTCCGTACATTGGTTTAGAGACTTATTTGAATAGAAAAGAGAATAACTTTTACTTACTTTACTTCGTCTGTAAAAAATAAAACGCCCAAAAGCATCAATATAAATGCAAAAACAGTTGGTGTATGCCTACTACCATTACACCGCCATGTGTAAAATAAAGGAAATAAAAAGAAGTGTACTCTCTTGCCTCGATAATGAGTTTCAATATTATTCTACGGAAATGATTATCTGCAACAATGTGGTTATTGATTTGCAAATTGCAACACGTATTCTAAATCCAATCCTCACGTAATTAATTTAAGATTAAAAAGCGATTTATTTAGTAAAAAAAATAAATACTTTGTATTGCTATACTTGTGTAAACAGTCTTGAGTACTCCTAAGGTGCCACACTCTCTCATACCCTCTAGTTACGTAAAACCTCAATTCGCTTTCTAAATGGCATTGAGCTTACATTTTACAAATAAATATATCCATTTATGTTATAATATGACACCGAATAATGTTACAACTATTTTGATATGAGTTAAAGATATTGAGTTGAGTAGGATTAAACGTTATTAGTGTGATTATTTTCTGTTAAGATAAAACGTGGTAAATGGATAATTATTGTGTAAAGCGGGAATGTACTGTTTAAAAAAATTAAAGAACTGAAATTACAAACACTGGTAGGAACACATCTCAATAAATTGGGCTTCAGAGTTCTAATTTTGCTTTAACAATTCACTAAATCAAATTGCTATTATGGCCTGCAGGAACATAAAATAAAAGGCCAAAATAATTAATTATTTTCAGTCTGGTAAACAATATGAATTCGGTATTTTAATATTTACTCTTAAATATTGTAAGCTATATTATTTTGAAAAAAAAGTTATATTGGACTACTCAATTCACATAATTAATTCATAATTTCCACCAACAAAATATTTTCTTAAATATATTTTGTTAAAATGTCAAATCCTCAATTATGTTTGTAACATGTCAAACATAACTACTGTATATAATAGAAAATATAATAGAAATTGGGCAAATATATATAGAAAATATTTGTAATACATTAGTGAATTAGAAATTGTGTTAAGTTGTTTGTTATTTTTTACTTGTTTGTGATTTTCCAACTTTAATCAAAACTACTGATAATTTGGCGAAAATTATATTTAAATTTATAGTATAATATAAATATATTTACGCAGTTTATATTTAAATATCTTCTTATCGGTGATTCGGTCTTGGTAAGCACATCAGCCTTGATAGCTTTGACATTTTAAACAGAATTACACTTATATCGTTCATATTAGAGACCTTGAACCAGTAACTCACTACAAATTATTCCCTTTAAACGGAGCACTGAATTTTAATTTAATATTTTTGAGAACAAAAGAAGAATAGGACAAATTTTAATCGGTATTTTCTTTATTATCATATATAAGTTGTACATATAATTTTTCTTAAAAGAATACTACAAATTATACTTTAAAATAATCACTATTAAGGGAACATTGTAAAAATCATTTAAATATTAAAAAGTAGTAGAATGGGTTCAGCAACATACTTCCTGCTTTCATACAGAAATCCTAATTTTTCATTTCAATATTTACTTTGATGTACATCTTACTGATTCCTTTCAAATTTATGAAAAAATATAACCTACATATTGTTCACGTATTAAAATTGGAATTTTGTCGTTTTTATTTTTATTATTCCCATTTTGAAAAATACTGAATAAGGGACTTAGGTGCAATTTGTCTGGATGTGGTAACAACTCAGTCCCAAACAGGATCAACATATGTCTTCATGAAGTATCGGGTTAGATCGCTTTCTTCAATTTTCTCCCTTTACCAACTTTTGTTCTCTTCTAACCCTAACGGTATTAGAGTATTGTATGTTAATCTGGAGATATTTTGCCTTAAAATAAATCATATTTTTATATGTTTTAAAAATCCATTTCGTTGTTTAAAGTAGATAATTATAAGTTATATCAAAAGTGAGTAAAACGCTTTACTATTACAAAATAACGAATTATAAATATATAAATTATATTAGCTCATAATAATTTTCAAAAAAGTCTAAATATTTTATGTATATATCACAGAAGTATATATCACAGGCATGTGATATTCTTTCATTCAAAAACTCAGTCTTTACACAAACTAAATCATATATGTTTTATAGCGATAATTTATTACTAAATAATAACTGAGCCATTGGAAATTGAAATGATTCTATATGTAAAATTAACAATATTCGATCGTTTGGTATGAATATATATTTTAATTATTGTGTCTGCTTTACTTAAAAATTGTACTAGGTTTAAAATGTAGAGCAAATCTAAACCCCCTTGAAAAGCAATTTTATTACAGAAAGACCCCACACAGGGATAACTTAACATTAATCATAGTTTTCTTATTCCTGACAGACACGCAATTTCCAACGAATCTGTAACTTTCAAACGATTTAAATGGTTATACGTCTACAAGGGTTAGCTAGGTCAAAAAACTTACTAAATTTATATAATTAACAGTTTCCCTTAATTGAACTTTATTCAATCTGAGATGCACTGCATTACACATATTGTGTAGAAAGAGGAAAATATTTACAATTCTGAATATCTTTTTAATCAATTTTATTTCAAATGCATTTGTAGTATTCACTTTTTCGATATTATTTTATTACAAATAAAAACTGTGATTTTGTTTTCAGTTTTACAGACATATACAATTAAAATTTTTGATATTATTAATATAAAAAATACTGTTCTTTGAAAACTAATAGAAAGTATATAATAACAATACTTTTACACTACAAATAATGCGCTAACAAAACAATAATATATAATGATAACAAAGGGTAACGCGCACTTTGATATCCTGCAAAAAATAACAAGCACACACAAGGGCGTTAAGTCATTGAATGTATGCGGGAACGATGAAACATTCAATAGACATACACCAACTCTCACATAGACATGTAAGGGATGGACGGACAGTGATTTTATTTACTTAACAAAGTAAAAGCTTATAAAAATCTTTTTGAATCATAAATAAAAGAAACCCCCCAGTTATATTTTTTTTAACATTCTAAATCGTTAAAAATAAATTATTTTTGTTTAATAGTTTTAATTTTATTTTCTGCTTGATAATATTTTTTGATTCCCTATTAATAAATAAAAACATTTACATTATATACAAAATTTAATTTGTTTTGCATATAGTTCTTGATTATTCATTTAGTTAATGTCATTTTAATTTCTGTTAGTAATTTCTACAATTATTACTAACACATTTTCATTTAATTTGATGAATTAATTAATTGAATTATATCTGAAGTAATCAACTGTATTCTCATCTATGTAAGCATTGATAGGATAATGCTACAATGGAAAAATTATTATTAATGATTGGTTTGAAATCATTTCTTTATATCATTTATCGTTGTAATTTCATTTAAGATATTTCGTTCTGAAATCTTTTGAATGTTCTGTTCAACTACATGATGTAACATTATTACTGATATTCTTATTGATAATAATACTTTTCTGCGTTTATTTATTTAAATAGTTTTTTATACAATTTGTTGTGAACTATTTAATTAATTTAACTTTCTCATTTTAAACTATACATTTTAACTTTAAATATTCTAGAGTAGATAATATATTAAATATCCTAAATTTATTTTAATTATTGTTTGTTTTGGATTAATATTGCCTTGTATACTCTATAATTTATTTTGTACTTTGGAAAATTAAACTTTTTAGGCAAAATGATCACTGAGCAGACTGTCAAAATAAATACATACTGACCGACGAAATTTTGATTTTATAAATATTGATTCAAACATTTCATTTACAAAAATTGTTCTTATATAATTAAAACTGAGCATTAAAAATTGATTGCTTATAGAAAAATTAACTTTTTTTTTTTTTTTCATTTTCTCAGTGGGGATGTTATGAAGAAGATAAGCGAACCGCCTTTGAAAAACTAGTTCCAAGCTATGATACAAGGGTTAACGTTGCCATAAATATATCATATATATTAAATAATATATCAAATATATCATAATGTTTATTTTCTGAGAACTAATGTATTCTCATAAAGGAATCAAATTCAAATTATACATTTATTTTAATTTACTGAGAGTTGAAATAATTATTGATTATAATAAGATAATTACTATATTTTATACGTCTTTTATATTTATAAAATAACAAATCATTACATGCATATAAATAATAACTATTTTTTCATGTCTATTACAATCGAATATATTTTTTGGTAGTTGTTGTTCACATTCACACTCACACTCTGCGCGCAAGGGATTTGGACCGCCCTTCCTTCCAACCCTATGAGTGACCTAGTCTATCGAACATTAATTTTGTTATACTTAAATTTATTTAAAAATTAATTATGTATACACAGATTCTTCATAACATTTCATGAAAAATGATACCAAACATAGTATGAATATTTACTCTATTAGACCTTAGATCACAATACAATGATAGTTTAGTTAACAAAGTACTGGCAAAATGATTCGTGGAAAAAAGCGGCCCATCAAACGTTTTTTGGGTGTATGTCTGCTATACCGACGGGTGCCAATGCCGCGGTGTTTTTATGCCGCCGACAATGGGATACCGCTATCGACAAAGTTGTTTGACTCGCCGCTGCTTTGGTGATACAATTACAATTTATTTTCGGAAACTCACATCCAACCAGTACACTACGATGGTTAATCCGAGGCTGGTTAACAGAGGTTCTACTGTACTATAGGCCCGATGACACAAACCAAAACACATGAGACAAAAACCAAAACATTCAACAAAAACATTACTTCGGCCAAGCAGAAGAAAGCAGGAAGGTCGAATCGACTGTCTCCAGACAACCCCTAATGGCTCGCAAATTACAGGGGGAAATTGTACAAACTACAAAGTACGTGAAGTCAATAATTATACAAAATAAAAAGTTCGTCAATAAAATAGTAAAATATAGGTACTAAATATTGGAATAATTAGTGGAGATCAAACAGAAATCCGGTATCCGGGCATTTTTTTCCTATCCGGTATTCGGCCGGATAATTGTTAGTATCCGGCCGAATATCGGATATGTAATCTCTATAATTATATATTATACAATAGAGATAATATATTATATATTGTAATATAATAATTATTATATAATAGATATTACATATACATCTCATAATACATATAAATCTACATATAAAAACTAGAAATATAATCATTTATCCATGAACTTTGTTCCAGGTTAGTCCATCTAAAAATTAAGGACTAGATTGACTGATTAGTGCTTTCTTTTCTGTTCTGTTACTTTCAATCTGGGGAATATCATTCAATAACAATAACAGCCCATACGGCCATAATTAATCAAAGTATAAAAGTCCTAAAGAGGGTTATAATTATACACCAACATTTCACTATTGAATTCCACTGTCACATAATAATAATACTACTACAGCATTTTGCTACAAAAATAATGCTTAATTACCAGTCAAATTATATTATTATTATTATTTCAATAAAATCAAATAAAAATACAAACAATAAAAAGACAAATATATAAATACAATGGTTCTGAGGATAGTAGTTCATCATTAATTAATTTTATAGGAAAATAGACTATGTATAATTTTACATGTCATTAATGCTTGAAATAAAATTTCTCAAATGTTTTCATTGAATGTATGAAATAGTACGAAATAGGTACTAAATGATGGCGTAATTAGTTTTTGCGAATTCAGACATGGCCGGGCAGAGAGGTCATTGACCTTTACCTTTAACGGGCTGTATCTCGGTTACCTTTTGAGGTACAAATTTTTATTGGAAGTACAAAATAGTACGAAATAGGTACTAAATCTTGGTGTAATTTTTGAGTTCAAATTCGATCATGGCCGGAAAGCCATGTCGCTGGCCCGGCACCCTTAAAAAATTTTATTACTCGGTTAAGGAAGAGGTACTAATTTTTTGATTGGAGGTACTAAATAGTACAAAAAGGTACTAAATCTTGTCATAATTAGTTTTTACAAATTCCGATATGGCCGGGTCAGCGACATGCACGTGGCTTTATCAACACATTTCTTGTCCGACTAACTTTGTTATGTTTTCAGCTACTACCCTGGGTCTCTCTAGGATGGTGTCATTTGATTCAGTTCATATGCGAAATATTTCTCTTCCCTGAAACTTGTGTTGCTTTTAAATAAACTATTTTACCAAACAAATATGTACATGAATGGCTTGAGAAGACATAATTATTTGTGAACTTGGTTTTTCGCAGAACGTTTGTGTTATTTCATAGTTAGGAATTTATATATTGAATGAGGAAAATATACTAAATAAAGGATACTTAGTAAAAATGGTGTTTTATATTATGGTTGTCAATAAATTAAATATATATATATATATATATATATATATATATATATATATATATATATATATATAACTATTAGCATTTGTTTGTTGGATATTTAACAATCATTGTCATAATATTGTTGATTAAACCGTGGTCTGATTTTTGTTTGTTTTATTTAGGGTCTTGTGACTGGGCAATAGGCCCTAATTATTTTTAAATTTAGTAATACTTTATTTAAAGTTTACTAAACCATTTGAAAGTAATTATAAATTTATAATACCTTTCTGAATTGAAGTACAAATGTTAACCATCACCAATTAAATAGATACGGAGATGACAAGCCTCAGCTGTAGAGCACATAATGACTATATAGTTTTACTGTTAATAATATCTTCTTCTTTTTTTAACAAGATATGTTTTGTTAGTCATAGCTTGTATATGACTAAAAAAAATATTTCGATTAAAACTTATTGTTAAGGTACATTGTTGTATTACATGTATTGATTAGAAAAATATTAAATACAATAAAACAAAATCTAATATACAATAATACTTAATTATTTAATATATTCACCTTGTTGATTGTAATAAATTTTAGATAATTTTAGATAATACTAAATCCATCATTAAATCTTATCGTTGACTATAGAAATACTTTTGCCACATTTAATTAACGAAGCCTAGAAATTTCATTGAAACATAAGAAGAATTTATTTCATCGATAATGATAATGAAATTTAAATGTTCCCTAGTTATTCAGGGATTTAGCTACAAACTTTCTTTTTTTACTAATTAGGCATATACATGTTTTGTTTTAGTTTCAAACGATGATAATTTATATTTTAAATTCACAAAATAATAACCAAAAAAACCACATAACAACATACATATATGTATGTTTGACGAAAAATTTGAAACTCATGCTATATCATGAGAGTATAATTACCAAAAAACTTTTAAAGAATTATTTTCCAACAGAAATCATAAAAAATATCGTATTTACGACAAACGTTCTCCCTAAACCAAATCCATGATCCAAATGTTTAACTTTTTGACAGGAAAAAGCTCACGTATGAGATGTAATCGCCTTATCTTCCCGTGTTGTCTGCAGTGCTTTTCGTTTAGAAATATTTTTTCTACGTCGAATGTTTACTTACTAAAAGGCTTTACAGAAATAAACTTCTTTTATATAAAAGTCTTACTCTGTTGATGTAATACCTTCAATATAGTTACAAAAGTATCAAAAAATAATAACGGAGAAATACAAAAGATTGTAGATGTTTTTTTACCAAATGAAACAGAATATATTTAGTGTTTACACTATTTTGTTTATATTGTTACGCAGCCCGATCATACAATGCAATATAAACAGATCCTCTAAAAGTAATGCCTAAAACGTGGTTTCTTGGAACTTGTAAATGTAAAATTGTTTTGGTAGATCATGGGCTCTTATAATCAGAAGGACTCCGTTTGTTTAAAACAGGTTTTAGGCAGGTATTCATAAATCTCGTAAATGTGTATATAATAATAAATTCTCCTACAACTTCGTTCGTGGCAGTGCCGCAAAGCTGTACATTTGTGAAGAAACCTCCACTCGCTATCTTATTATTGGTGACTCGGCCCTGGCAGATGTCGTAACTATACAAACATCGTATTTTTTTAGAAACTCAAGGTTCATTTAACAATAATTTTGTTAATTTTTAACGCTAAGATGTGGAGTTGCTATCGTTACATGCAGAATTGAATTTGTACTGAGGTTTACCTCAGGCGCCTATTCAAGCACACATCAGTACCATCCCTTAAGAGGCGGTAAAGTTGCCCGCCATTTTGAATTGTAGTAACAATAAAATATGTTGTAGTGTTTCCACATATCTCCTCCACTTTTTGTTCTAAATTTATGAATTAATTATATATCGTTTTAAAAATAATTTAATAACAAGGAAAGTTAGCTGCTCAATTTTTTTAATTTTTCTCCTAGCTGTGTATTGACATTACAGCAAATACACGGTAAATACAGTAAATGTGTAATTTTTACATTACAGTAATTGAACAAAAATATAGTAAGTATTGCATGTTCGTGTTGAGTGTTACAATGATTCGAGATACAAAGATGTGTAAAACGCCAAATTTGTTAACGATGAGTAATATAGCTTATTGACCATTTCCGGTATTTTTAAATGCATTTTTTAATGAGAGATTATTCCCTCAATTTATCTATATTGCACAGAGAAAATTTTCTTTAAATTATGTCTTCCTGCTCATTTGGAAGAATTATTATCATGGTCTATCGCACGATCACATTGTATATTTTATATAAATATTTAAAATAAATATGCTTACACGATTTTAAATAGCTTAAAAAATAACAAATTTTTAAGGCCTAAGTATTAAGCCTAATTCATTAAAAGGACAATTTATACATTGTACCAAGTCGCTTATTCAGTTAAAGAATAACTCATTGCACATATAGACAGCGCCCGACACAGATAACTATTATTCTAAATACCATCTTTTAGAGTTAGTGATACTTCAGACGGTATTATGTATGCAACAGTTTAAAGGACGTTTTGCAGCTTGATTAGTGCCAAGGAAAAGGGGCGGAGTGGGTAGGGGGTAGAAGGATAAATGATTACCACCCGACGAGGAAACCAACGTAGAGATACATTAGATAACAAAAGTTTAAATATCTCATGTGTATTCCACTTCATTTCTTCTATCAGTTTTTAGTGAATTGTAAAAAATATAAACATGACTTTTTTGACAATTTTTATATAAACTGTTATAATTTTGATTGTTTATTTTTTTGTACTACAGTAAACTGTCATCAATTTAAATACGTATCTAGATACCAGAAGTACGTTTTCGTTCTAAAAGCACTTATTATGTTTTGGAATATTAAAAATAATATTTCTTTGAGAATATTAAATTAAATTTTATCATTATTAATCTTCACTCTTTCTAAATTATAATAAATGACTATAATAATTTATAACGATGATCTTGGCCTTCGACTTCACCTTGATGAGTACGGGCTTGGCAATCCCGAGGGAACCAAGATCTATTTTTTCATCCTTCCTATCCTGACTGTCTTTGCCAACCATTGTGTTTTCCTACTTGTACGCTATTGGAATATTCAAGATCTAAGGGCCATTATTTTAAATTCTTTATTTTATTTTTTTTTTTTAAAGGTGATGCTGGGATTGGTACTATTACATTCAGAATTTGAATCTGAAAATTTAGATATAATTTAGTAAGCTATCAATTGAATAACACACGAGTCAAGAACACAAAACTGTTTAAATGGCTACCATTTCGACCTTTTCCATTGATTTTTCTGAAGTTGAATAGGGTTCACTATTTCCTCTATACCTAATTCCATGTTCCTATGTTAATATTGTGTTTGCTATAGTGTTTACGCACAGACAATGCGTCAACGATAATCTTGAAGGAGACACGGCATAGCGAAAATCATTTTGTCGGTTTCCTGTAGCCATGAAGCTTGAAGATCAATCAAAAAACGTAGGTTGACATTTTTTGTAACTACGAAACATACCCTGTATTTCGTATACTAGGTAAGTAATAAAAGATATATAGATTTCCAAATTGTTGAAATCGACTATTTTTTATTAAACGAACTGTGTTGAAGACATAATCAGTCTGTCCAGAGGTTTCGAGTTCCATGGACATGCGCAGAGAAAGGTTTCGTGGTGGTAGTGTGTCCTAGTGGTTGATAATGCTCCCCGTAACTATTTTGAGAGTGGAGGTCTGGTGTTGTGCAGAAAGGCTCTAGCTGCGCCGGGTCTCCTAATTATTCGTAGTAAATTTAAGTTATATAACTTTCAACTTATCAAAACATGTCTTTTTCAAGACAACTACAGATTAGGTCTTCAAACCATTCTAGTCAATTGCTCATTGATTTTATCTATCTCGTATGCTTACATTTCAATTTCGGTTGTTAAGAATAGAAAAACATTTTTATTTATAATATTCTATACCTCTTCAAGGGAAAATTCACGTAATATTTATTTTCATGAAGTACCTACTTCTTATACTACGCTTTTGCAATAAAGTTAAAAGTAGTTAGACGTAAAATATTTTATATACTTATATACGTTATCAATTAAAAACCTGGATAGTGTCTACTTAAATAGTTCATATAGTTAATAGTATGTGTAGGTGTATGTAAACAAGGACTTCAAGGACTTTTTGTATATGATGAATTAGAGCTGAGAGATGTGTAGTAGAAGGTGACAGACGACACCCGATATACCCTTTTATATGAAGCCGACACAGTTGACACATAGTAGAACATTTTTGGATGTCCCAATCAATTGCACACTTGTAAGAAAACTAAAATCGAAATGGTTACAATATATTTAGGATATTTATAGAGTTCGTTGTTTTTACTTCACTTGTATCACTTTTTAGTGAATTGTAAAATGTACAAAAATCTTTTTTTTTTCTCACATTCATAAACGAAACACCACTCATGGATTTGTTTGTTAAAACAATAAAAACTAAGATTGCGAAAATTATTTTGATAATGTAAACTATTGAGGGGATTTTTGTTTATAAAATGAAATATACTATGTCGTTATAAAAGCAATCACAATTAAAAAAAACAATTTTAAGTGATATATTTTGTTAGAATATACTTTTGTTACTATAGAAACAAAGTTACTTCTTTTATTCAGTTTGTAAGTCGTAATATGTCGAATACATTTACGAACTCATGGAATGTAATTTGATTTAAGAGCCAAGTTGCTGATTTTTTTTATTGATTAAAAGCTTCCATGGATCAATGATCATTTTTAAAAGAAAAAGAAAAGAAAATAATATAAAATATAGACAACTAGCCCTCATACTCTAAGGTCGGAAAAGAACTAGATTTCGTTAAGAGAGAATCGATACAGACTACATCAGACTACGATGAATAATGAAGAATGGTGTAGATCCAGCTAAGTACCCTCGGGATTGCCAAGTCCCAGAGAGAGGGTCCGAGCCACTGAACAATTATAACTTTTACAAAGTTGCTTTATAGTACAGGACAGAACGCCTCGTAACAATAAAAGTTAAATAATTATTTTTAATACAAAATAAATTTACGTTATTCAAGTTGTCAAAACAAGAGAAGATATTGAATTGTATGTGCAAGTTGATAAATTTATCACAACTTACTTACATCTTAAACCTCAAAGAGCGTAAGTTATTGTTTCCCTATAGATCTTATTACGAACTCCCCCATAGAGACAAAATTTTAATAAAATCGGAGGACTACAACAGTGTCTTCTCGAGCTTTCACAACTTATTTTGATCTAATTCGTCAATTACGGATAAAACTCTATTCCTATTCATTTAAAATAAAACTTTAAAAAAAATAGCACCCCATTTTAGAGGGTGGAACCAAAAAAAGTAAAGAATAAAATTCAGTTTTACATTTAAAGTAAAATTAAAATTAAAACTTGAAAAACATATATAATAAAATTTTTAAAAAACGACATAAAAATGTAAAAAAACTCAAAACATGTACAGATATAATTTAAACTTTGTTTCCCTATGTTTATTTTGACGATATCCCTCCTATTTGAAAAGAGAGGGGGTTGTTGACGATTAATCAAACGTGAAAATGAACCATGGACTCCGTCTTTGAACAACTATTAACATAAGTATCTAAACTTGTTTCGCTAGTGAAATAAGCTCATTGTAAATCGAATTAATTAATAAATAGTGTTGACATTTAATTTTGGTTTTTAACAATCCTGATCAGTAATATTTTTACTATAGTTTTTACACCAGGTTTAGGTCATTAAGCTTCACATTTCGCTACAATTTTAACGATATCTGTAAAACTAGAGTCGGAAGAAAACCAGAGATGGTCAAACAAAACCTGATAGGATAGATGTGTAGCATTCATAAAATAAATCTGCATTTTTGTTATCGACAGTCCACTCGCCGTCCCCCTTATCTTCCCTCTCCATATCTGTCTCTATCTAAGCGCAAAGTCCATTCCCTGGTTAGCCCACCTGTTCTAATACCCATTGCCAGTCTATCAAAAATAACTCACGATGATCTACATTCGATCATAAGCTCCGTCAGCCATAGTTCTTTTTTTTCGTTCTCAAAATCGCAACTCAGTTTCAACGATATGTTAACATACAGTTTGTGCGTTTTAGTTTTGTAAAATGTTAATTAAATTATTATTTTTCACGGCACAAGCTCACGTGCTCCGCGACAGGATTTTCCAGGTATTTCAGTTTTACAGATTTTATCATACCTTAAATTTTGTTAATGTTTTAAAATAATTTGTTAATTATCATGTATTCTTTAAAATATGTATTTCATGTTTTATTTAATATTCTATTTTCTTTTTGAAACTGAATGATTATAAAAATTTTCTTTTCTTAAGACATACTTTACAAAACCTTGCAAAGGCACATTTTGAGTTTTGGACAATTATGTGAAATAGGTGCAAACTAATGTTGAACATTAAATGATCAGAATATCTTATTAAACATGTCAAATATAAAATAATTAGAGAAATCTATTCTAAATCAGAAAATTTCGTTTTACAGACTTTTGCAGATCTTTGCAAGTCTTATACAAGCTTTGTTTTACACAAAACTAAATATATATAAATAGATTTATAATCATCTAAGAAGCTTTAATCACAATCTTAACGAATTTCTGTTATACTATCAATTTTCTTTAATTTTGACAAATAACCAGATATTTACTTTAATAATGAACATTAATGCTACAACATGTCTGATTTTGTACAGACGCTAAAAAACATGTTTTTTGCTATAGCTAATATGCTGGTAGAAGAAACACAGCTAAAGATCTAAACATGTTTCGCCCTGTTAACAAAACACGTTTTGTTCCACGTAGCTTCAGAGTTTAACGTGCACCAAAGTGATGTTACAAAAAAACTGACTTTATAGAACATTAATTAAACTCATATTGTATATGTGCCTAAATTTACTTCAGCGAATATGTTTCTCTTAAAAACTATCTTTTAGATGTAGACTTGTGAAATTAATTATAAAATATAAAAAAAATTATTGGGTGGAGCCTGCATGCAAACTTTCGGTCCTAACAACCTCCCAGAGGTTATTTTCTAAATTAATATAATTGACGTCAATTAAAAAAATTTAATATTCAAAATTTTCATTTCCTTTTCTTTTAAAATAAACTACTCATTTCATAATAAATTCTTTAGCTAAAACATAGATATATTTATTGGCCAATATAGCTTTTAAGAAATTTATCAAATAAGTAATATTATGTAACTGTTTTAAAAACTTATCATTTCATAAAGTTTAAAGGGGGGGGAGTAAATATCAGGATCTTTTCATCTTTTTTTTATTTTGTAATTTTTACATTAAGGGCGTATAATCTTTTTTTTTGGATTAATTATAATCCTGTTAATTGTTAAGCTGTGCTCATTGTCTTTTGTTAAATTTTGTAACTATAAAATATATAAACTAAAAGGGGGGATAAATCTTCAGAATTTATTGATTAATTTTTTTTATTTTTTAATTATAATATTTTACATTAAGGGCGTATAATAGTTATAATAGATTATAACTATAATCTTGTTAATCATAAGCTGTTTATGATAATTTTGTCTCAGGATGTATTTCTCAGTTGTAAATGATAAAATCTGAAACGTCGAAATTTTGTTTCAATAAACTTGAGCCTTGTTAATCACTAAATTTGTTTTTGTCTTTTTAATTTTTTTTTAATTTCTAAACATTGTTACCATTTTGGTTCCGCCTTTCTTAAATTTAAGTCCCCTGGTAACAGATGAAAGAGATGGGTGTAATCCAAGGCAGGTGTAAATCCAGATTGGAGTTCAGGTACAGCAATAGTTAAAAGAATAGTTATTATTTATTGTTGATGACCTTTTGAAGAAACTTTTTTTTCTCTATAAAATACCACCCTAATAAACAAACATTTAACTTATATTACGTATAACTTATATTAGTTTTTATTTATATTCCATAATGACAGCATTTCTAGACTCCCTGTATACTTTTGGAACATATCCTCATGTACGTTATATAGTGTCGTTTCATATTACTTCGCGAGCCGCATTCAACGTTGTTTTGTCAATAAGTACACACTATAGTTATTAATTCTGCCTGTCCCGCTTGACTTAACCTTGTTATATGCGCGCGCATGGTCACTCCAATGTTCGAGAGTGATTCAGCGAGAATATTCCAGTTACTTCGTTGGGGCATTGTATTCATCGCAAGTAGTGTCACATAAACTATGTCTTTTATTGTATTTCATCAACTTTGTAGGAATGACTAGTTTGTATATATTTTCGTTTAATATGCAAATTTATATATTTTGCACGTTGGACAGCCCTGATCTAGCTAACTACGTGGTAAATCCATTTGTATTTTAAAGTAAACTATAGTATATAGTAAGACAAGACAAAATTTAATTATCAGAAAAGGCGGTCTTTTTAAGTATAAAAAAGTGTTTAAGTTACATTTTGGAACAGGTAAAATTTGTATACATAAGACATACGATGTTAAATATGGACATTGATAATTTCGAAATACAAGTTGATATTCACAAAATAATTGCACTAACAAAATTAACATAACTTGATAAACTAATTACTTAAAAGTGGGTGTTAGGTTGAATAAACTACCTTAGGTTTTAACAAAGCTGCATGTTTTCTTCCAAAGTGCAAATAGTGAAGTTATAATAAAATTAAGTAAATATTAGACTACCAATTCTTATTATTATTCCTTTAACTAAATTACCCTATATATCTCTTTATAAAAGCCAAATACACTCACTCACTCACTTATCTCTGTATTTCAAGAACGACAGGTCTGCGAAGTATAATTTCGCATAGAGGTCCCTATGCATAATGTCCAATAATGCTGAATTTAGAAATTGAGTTTTTTAAGTGGCTAACAAAGGCTTACTTCTTAAACATGAAAAACTTTGGGTTTTCATGTTTTTCCGTTTGGCAAAGAAAAATGGCTTCACGTATTTCGATGAAACTTTTTCTTTTGCTTTGTAGAATTTTGGGAACGTTTTTTAGTTATTTAAACCACCATCAGCCATTGTGAAATAAATTGGGAGAGGCTTCGAAACTGAGCTTAGACAGAGATTTTGTCAGTTTTTTATTGCATAATTTGTATTACTTTAACCTTTCTTAATATGGAAAACTTAAAAGTATAACTTTTAAATGTTACCAATAATACTAGCTGCAACTTTGTGACAAATATGTCTTTAGTATTTATCGTCTAAGTCATAAAGAACTTCAACCTATAGAACAATAGAAGTATATTGGCGTTATAAATGCAGAATTATAAATTGTAGTTACAAAGGTTTTTATATTTAAAAAAAATATAACTGCTAACTTTTCCATATAAAAGATAGGTTAACAAAAAATAATTACCTACATTTCTTGAGAACAATAATTATAACATTCTCCTTAAAGTGTCTTGCTAAGGTAACTTTGGGGGGGGGGGGGTACGTGGATCGGCTTTTATTATACGTTGCCGGGTCATCAGATCGCGTGTGTGTATGTATACACTGGGCGAATCTCAATCTAGGCTAGTTATTTTTGAGGGGATCTAATTCTAAAACTAACTTACGTAAACAACACCAATATAGACAAAAAATTAAGTATTAATATAAATAAATTAATTACACTGTATTGGCACAACATGTCGGACTAACACAAAAAAGGCCTAACATGGCCGTGGGTTAGTTCAACTAATACTATTACGGTTCCAAAAAAAACCCCGATGCGCCCAGATATAAACCCTAGGACCGTACTGGCCCTATTCCTGTGTGTTTGGCAAGGCATACTTTTATATTGGGCGACTATTGGAAAAGAAGTGATTGGATTATCACACACGTCCTCCTTCTATCGTGGTTGATGCACGACTCCAGGTTATCAAGCCAGGAGGAGGGGGAGGCCAATGGTTCCTATATCACCACAGTCTTGAAGTGATTCTTTGTTACGAGATACATGTTGTACAGATGTAAATGTTTTAAAAAACAATTATTAAAAAATGTCTTTATATATTTCCTACTTATCTTTGCCAAAATAATTTGTTTGAACTTTCAAATATTTTCCTATTTATTTAAAATTTGGTAAAAACGTTAAGATCTTGAAGTTATGTTTTAAGATAGTTTGTTATAAACCACTTTTTTTTTAACTTTTAAAATATGCGTATTTTAATTTATTACTATAATATATCTCTGTTACCTTTGATATTAAAAGAAAACATATTTCACCCATCGAAAGACACATGAGACATCATTGTAAGACATCTTATACAATTTTGATTTTTTTAAAGTATTAAATACTTTGAAATCGTCCAATTGTTGCATATGAGATATTTTTATTCTACTTATAATAGTTACGATGGTTGCGCTGAAGGACATAATTATAAATTGCCTACAATAGAAATAGCATTTTCAAACTTTACAACATTCAATCAAACAAAAGGATTGTGTTTCAATCTTTGATAAAGAAACTAAAAATTGGTTTAGGTTCATGAATATATTTATAAAGAATACTCAGAATATAATCAGAGGATATGAGAGCAGTCACGTAGCCATTTAAGTATTGTAATCAATTAATTGATCACGAGAATGGTAAAGGTTCTTTAAATCATTTTATATTAATATTGTACAATATATTTTGTTTTAAAAATATTTTAAACGAAAATATAAATGTCGGTTTAAGATATATGTATATAAAGCCTATAACACGCGCTTTATATACATATATATTTGTATATAAAGATATACAAAGATTGCTGTAAATATCCAATGTATGCAATCATCCTATGTAAATATCCTAGTACGCTATGAAACTACTATTTCGTGTCTTTATAAGTTTTGTAGTCAGATTTATTGATTTATTTCAGTTGTATGAGTGCTGCTGCCTGCGTGAATTGACCCTGGACATTAATAGTGAAATAAAAATTGATCATGGTCCGTATAAAACACATGCTTCTAATTTGTTTTCATTATTTCAACAGGTGTTTTATTTAAAAAATGAGATCTCACTTGGGTATTTATTATAATCCTAAAACTGAAAATAATTAGCTATTATGAAGGGGAAATACATCTCATTCACCTGTTACAGTAAATATGTATACAACAATAAATATCTAAAAATAAATGTATATATATAAATATATATATATATATTTAATCATTTGTATAAAAATAATAAATGAATGAAAAGAGAAATGCAAAATATATTTCACGTTTAGAACGCTTTTCAACAATGTAAAATTTTAAAATCTAGTTTTTTAATATCAGTTTTCTTTTCTTTATTTTTTAAATATAAATATCTAAAATAATAAAGACTTTTGTTATTATTTTATCAAGGTATCTGTATATATGAAGGTAAAAAATATAACAGACACTATATAATAAACAGAAACTGATATATTTTGCTTCTGCTTATGTCAACGAAGAAAGAGTATAACTCCCCTTTTGTTGACAAAGGCAAGATACAAAATATACTAAACAAGATTATTTATGTCTATTATCGAGGGTCTTATATATTTGTTTACGTTTACCTTATGGTGAAAGCCCACGTATTGAAACCATTAGAATATTTATTTTCCAAGAATATGTACACACAAATAAAACCTTCTGTGAATATGCATTCAAATTAACATTGTTGGTTAATGATTATAAACATTTATATCGAGTTTCATGGCCAGACATAATAGAAAATATTATGTCTGGCCAACCATATTCAATCCGAGTATGAAGACAAAAATAAACTGATGTAATAAATTTTTAAAACATCAAATTTTACTGTAGTTCAAGTTTATTTATTTTTTTACAATTAGTTTTATGATTATTGAAGGTGAAAAACCTCTTGCTCATCACTGCCTTATAAAAAAGAGGAAGAAAAATAGAGCATGAAATAAAGACACTGCGTTCAAGAATACTCTGAAAGCGTCTAGGTCAAAAGAGAACAAAAGTTGACTAAAAGGTTTCTAATAGAAAAGATAAAAGAGAGGGTTCTTACCAAGACTGCATGTAGAAACTTGTAAATACAGTTATGAACCTCGGGATTGGAACTCTCGTACATACAGTTAAATGTGTAATAGTTAAAATAATACAACCATCTTTTGCTAAACACTCGTCTGATTCTAATAAAATATAATCAGCTTTAAAAGAAGTCAAAATATAAAGGAGTGCTATCAAAATCACTTGAGAAACATTTCCCCAAACAGTTTTCCAGGGTGAATACATATCAACTTTAATGTAATAGAAGATATTTCTTGTTGAAACTCCATATTCAAGGATAAAATAAAGCAAAAGCTTAAAGTTTCAAATATTTAATAGTATAAATGAGCTACAATTGTTTCGCCTTACGGCATCGACGGGCTACTGATAATAACAGGTATAGACAATTATTCAAACATAAGTACAGGAAACTGAAATACAATAGAGAAATAAGGAAAGGTAGGGGGTGACCTAGCAGTTAGATAAAGGTTGATGAACTATGGTACGGATGGGTTTTAGAAGAGGTGACGAATTTAATACAATTTGGTCATTTAAGTTGAGAATAGGCCTAAGTGAAATAGATCTATTTATTTCTAAACATTCTAAATTATTTAATCTATTGCTTTTATTTTCTATATGTAAGAGTTTAACATTCAATTTCGGATCAAAACTATGACCCGAGTCCAAAAGGTGGTTAGCAAAGTTAGAGTTTCTAAAGCCATGTTTCCAGCTATTTACATGTTCTTTAATTCTAACTTTTATAGATCTACCTGTTTGACCTATGTACTCAGAGTCACAATCTTGACAAGATATTTTATAAACTCCACTATTTTCTAACATTTCTTTTTTATCTTTATTATTAACCAACATTTTCCCTAGATTTTTTGTACAATAAAAGGCAACTTTACGATTACATTTAGTAGAAATAAGGTTACTGATTTTATAACTAGTTCTGTTGATATAAGATAATTTACAATATCTAACTATTTCAATGTTCTCGTTATGGGAAGAGTGGACTAAATTTTCAGCTCTACGCTTTAACTTTTTTCTTAAAATATTATCTATTAAACTAACCTCATACTTATTATTAACAGCAATTTGTTTAACGACATTCAGTTCATCATAAAAGTCATTAGGTGAAAGAGGTATACTAATAAGTCTATGTAACATACTATGAAAAGTAGCATGTTTATATCTGATAGGATGGTTAGAATCAGCAGGTATAACTGTATCTGTATAAGTAGGTTTTCTGAAAATTTAAAATTTATGATAACTATCACTGATATTAATGTTAAGGTCCAAGAAATTAATGGTGTTATTGTTACCCACTTCCATAGTGAACTGAATGTTGTTATTTACAGAATTTATGGTTTTAAGGAGAGAGTCTAACTGTCTATTAGTGCCACTAAACAAACACAAAACATCGTCAACATAACGGTACCAATAAATTATATTTTTAAATAAAGGTTTGTCTTTACCAAATAAATTATTTTCGAAATCAGCCATGCAAATTTCTGCTAGAAGAGGTGACAAAGGTGAACCCATTGCCAAGCCTTCTGGTAAAATTGGTAAAATTTATCGTTAAATTTAAAATAATTTTGACTATTGCAAATTTCTATGGCTGTTTTTAATTCATTACTAAGTCTAGTATCAACATTGATATCGCTAATTATGTCATTGACTATGTTTTTACATTGGTTAATGTGTATACTTGTAAACAGGCTTTTAACATCGAAAGATACAATTTTAGCATTGGAAGGTATAGTAACATTTCCAATTTTGTTAACTAAATCTAAAGAATTCTTAATACTATATTTAGATGTAAAATTAGTGGCACTTTTAAATACAGTATACTTTTTGGGCCAATTTATAAGTAGGAGCATTGTTAAAAGATACTACGGGACGAACAGGAATATTTGGTTTGTGAAGCTTAGGTAGGCCATACAATCTGGGTGGTTGGGGGTTCATAACTTTAAGCTTTTGCTTTATTTTATCCTTGAATACATATCATTAATAAAGCCTGTTTTTTTTTTATTTATTCATTTTTATTTTTGTTAGTGACTATTTTTGTGTTTTTTGGGGGTTGACAGACATTTCCATTCCATTTCATGCTTATCAGTAACAAATATTCAGTTATATTTCTCAAAATATCTCTTAAACTAAAAGAGTTATAGAATTTTTAATTAACAAAACTGTCCGTCTCATGTAGAAGAAATGAATAAGAAACATAAGAAAGACTATTTCGGGTAACATGTAAAATCACGTGAGACATTTTATTCATAAATACCACACTTAGACAGATTTTAGCAAAAAATTAAAACCAATAAAAATTTGCAATAAGTGGAAATTCATAAACGCTGTAGAAGAATTCAAAATCTCTTGGGTATTTAAAGAAGATGTCATTGGCGGAAAATATAAGGTATTGCATTATTATTTTATATTTTGACACCTGGATATGCAATGAATTCATTACTAGCTTTATTTTATTTTTTTTAGTCAAGGATTAAAATATATTTTGTTATCTTATCATAAATAAATCTAAATGATCTTTGTAAAATTACATATTATTCAAATATATAGAAAAGGAACGTAACTGAGCACTCTGCAGAACCTATCATATAGTTTTATATTTTTAAGTTCATATATATAATATAATGATATATTGATACATAACAGACTAAAATAATAGATATCATGCTATATTAATAAGGTTAAATACATTTTATATACTACATATATTTTTTCGTAATGCAAACTTTTTTAATACAAACAAACCCTTAGAAGTAATTTCAGATTATAGTAATATTATCACCCCTTTTTATTTAAAACCGTTATGGAGCCAACTTACAATGAAACCGATTCAAACCACAAATACCTAATATTAAGAATGTATAATTCAAATTATACAGTTAATGTGGAATGAACAAATATGATGTCTTCCAGTTTTTCGAATTTCTGATTATAATTTTATTAGCAAACGATATTATAAATTTTTGTTGTTCAATAAATATGTTTGTTATTAGTAGAACATAAAAGTGAAGTTTTACACCAATAACAGTAGTATATTAAAAACGTATTTTCAGAAATATTATATCAGGAACAATTAATAAGAAACAACCTACTTTTACAGAGTTATTCATATATGTCACTAGTTGCAAATTGAGGAGCTTTACTCTATCTCTTATCTAAAGGTTAGGTTAAAATTTGATTTCAACGACATCTCTTCAGATAGAATAATAAGTGCAACTTAATTAGGTTAGCTGACTTCAACCTTAGAATGTTCTCAATAGTTTTATTCTCGTTTTATTAGAAAACTAAAAGAAAATTTTAAATAAATTAAACATTTAGTAAAATAAGGAGTATATTGTTATTTCATAAAATCTAAAGAAAAACAAACAGGATATGACTGTTGTTATCCACTGGGTATTTTTATGTAACTATGTTTTCATTCGGTACTTCCTATAACAATATTAATCTACGTTTGAAACAAATCTGTTAAGTAGTTTTATTTAGTTAAATAAATTTAACATATTCTGGCCTGGAAGCCGTTTTGGTTAATTTCTTTAAATGTAAGTAAAAATTAATTTCTTGATAAGGAAGCTGAGTTATACATTTAGAAAACAGTGGACATATTGAAGTTTCGGTTTGAACATATTAGACAACAGCTTGTTCATTCCTACTCTAACTGATGTAGATTAAATTAATTTTGTAACTAGTACACTAACCAATGATCATCGTTAAGTGTCAAGTGGTGTATTTACTAGTGCGCTTCAATTATCCTACATTGTTAAAATCCCTCTGAAAACATTTGTAACAATAAAAAATAATATATTTCTTTGATTACTGTAATCCAAGTATTGTGTTTATTTTTCTCGAACAATATGTATAAAGATATATTTAACATAAGTTGGTAAAACAATTCACAAAAAACTGCCACTAATATCAAATCTGATTTCGTAACCACAGTCCACGCTTCCTCTTCTTCCAATAATAAACTCGAGGCTTCAGAACAGGTAAATTAGCAGAATACCGACGGCAATATGAATACTCGTCTCGTAATAGAGCAAACTTAAAAAAAAAAAAAAAAAAAAAAAAAAAAAAAAAAAAAAATTGTCATTCACTGAAAGATGCAAAGTTTATCTTGGAACAAAACATGAAATATAAAAATAAATAAATTTAATAACAAAATGTTTCTCATTTATTATTTTGTTAATTTTCGCATTAACCGAAAATGGTTTAAGTTTAAAACAATATGTATTTAATTTCATATTTTGTTACACATAGAATATTTATAATTTCAAACGTTACAAATAACTTAAAAAGTTGAAAACTTAATTTAATTCTGTAATATAAATGTTCGCAATATAATTTTGTAGGGACATGAAGACCGCACTAAGTAGAAGTAATCTAGGTATTGCAACCCACAAAGCAGAATATTTTAAATTTTTTTGTTCTATTAAGAGGTTTAGCCAATAGAATGTTAACCGTAAATTCGTGTTTTTTAAATGGTTAGCTTACAATTTATAAATTTACCTAACAGTAGAACATATCAAATATACAAATTGTTAAAATTAATAAATTTATCTAATTGGAATCAAGAGATGATCTATGTTTTAATTTTAATAATTTGTAATTTAAATTTAGGTGTTTCATAAAGCACAACGTTATATATTTGAAGTTAACTTTAATTCAAGGTTATCAGTTTTATGTTGTTTTTTAATCAAATACATGCAAGAAGAATGTTTACCTGAGCATTCAATAGAAAGGAATCTAAATCATAAGTTTTAAATTAATTTAAGTGTTGAATTTACCCACCTTAATTAGAAATAATACAAAATTATTTAATTCTTTCGTTATTCGATAAATAAATGAATTGAAACACAATTTTCCATAATAAACACTTGTTTTTACAAAAAAATGCAAGACGACCTTTCTATGATTAAGTCTACAGATGTCATAAACATACCAATCTTTAAAAAGGTTTTACACATTCTTTGTTAAACAAAAATATATATTTCCGTATATAATACCTGTATAAATGTAGATAAGAGATTCAAGTAATAGTGTAACAGATTCAGAATATAATTTTAAAAAACAATATTAGAATATTATGAATGAACATTAAGGAGAGCTGTTTATGGGTTTCTCATTTGACAAAAGTAAACGTTTTTACAAGATTTAAAATAACAACGATGTGAAGGGTTTTTCTGGACTAAAGATACACATTTGAATTTACGTTTATCTCCTCAACTGTGTTTCGCAGAGTATTTAAAATAAATTAGAATAGCTTGTAATCATAAGACCACAGAAAAAAAAAGAAAAAAAAAAACGCAGCAATGTTAATGTATATTGAGAGAGAATGTGCCTACAACCAAAAAAAGCCGTGTACAAAATACATAAGTTAAAAAGTATTCTTTGCCATAACGTTTTATGTAGGATCATATATGGACTTTTTTATATGTACAAAATGATGGTCATTTTGGTTTTTGAAGTAATTTGTTTTAGTCATTGTTTTGGTAAAAGTTTAACATATCTTTAATTCTATTTAATTTTTGCTAAACAACTTGAAACCTCTTCGTCCAACACTACGCGCTGCTGTTCCAAAAACTCACTTCTAATAATTTTAATAAAATAAAGCAATCCTCGATATAATTGTCTAATAGAACTTTATAAGTTTTGTTAATTTATTGATTTTAACAATTATACATTATTTTACCAAGCTACTATTATTGATTAAAAAGTTATTTCATGTGAAAAATATACGACCTGAACCGGGAATCGAAACCAGTACGTGCGTTGGATTTACGTAGACCGTTGGCGCGTAAAGCCAAAGGTCCTGGGTTTGATTCCTGGTGTTGTTCGTATATTTTTCAATTAAAATAATTATTTAATTTATAAGTTTCTTTTTTTTTTTTAATGATTATAAAATTTTGAACAAAGTCAGATGTAAAACGTTGTTATAAACATGTAAAACTAAGATATTACATGAAAGATGTAAACTCCTATATAAGGTAACCATTAACATGGAAACTATAAGGAGAGGGTGTTTTTATTTTTATTTTGAATAGTTTATGGTAGTTGGTAGTTGGTGAAAAGAAAGGGTGTAAATTTCACAAGGTTCACAAGTTATGTTCTGAACAATATATATATATATATATATATATATATATATATATATATATATATATATATATATATATATATATATATAAATCTTGGTCAGGAAATGCTTACATTATTTTGTTTAAACATTGTATTTATAAATTTAATTATCTCATAAAAAACCGGCGATATGAAGTAAATAAAAATGGAATGTTATTCTACTATCATCTTGAAAGGATTTCTAAGTTTGTTAATTTTTCTAAGTTTTACAATAACATCAAATTATTATTTATTACCTTAGTCTCTATTGTCTCTCCATCATTCACAGATGTTCTGAACATATTATAACATTAATTTTAAATGTTGCTTTTTGAGCGTGGTTTTCAACCAATAAATAATATTATTGCGTTTATATTTTATTTCGTAGTATGTAACAAATAATTCACTAATTTAGCAGGATGGAAATGTAAATATAAAGTTATATATACTAGGAAGCATTTTCTTATAATGTGGGTGCTTTAATGTTATTAGCTGTAACTATACTTTTCACTCCGATTTATTTAGATCCTTGTTAATACAATTTCTAAATAATTGTTACTATGCACTTCATAAACATTTCAACTAACATTGATGTTGTCATTTACATAAAAATAAGTAATAGTTTTATAGCAATTCTCTGAAATTTAGCTACATTGACGTTTAGAATATCAGTCGAAATCAGTTATTTGAAGGTACCTTAAAGAAATGGTTTTAAAACAGAAACATCAATTTACATAAATATTTATAGGCAACAATAATAACTTCCTTATTAAGTGCTACTGTTGTATAATGAAGCTGATTAGCTTAGAGCGATCTAACATTAAACACTGCTTATATGAACGAATAAACAGACAGTCAACAGCAATTAATTCTGCCAGAGTTAACATTGATACTGATTTATTTTGTATTTGTACGAATGTGACACCAATTTTGTTCTATCGTCAACAGTAGTCAACTTAATTATTTTAACCTGTTATGTAATATACAACATAGTAGAGTGTTATATGTTGAAATAATTGTTGATAAGTTTTATAAATTTCATAAGGTTCATGTTCTTTAACAATTTTACTGTCTCCTAATCTAATCACATATGACTTATTATAAAATTATATATTCCAATAAACTCAAACTACAAAAATGAAGAAAAAAAGACATTTAATATTTAAAATAAAACAACCATCAATTGCAGTTAAAATTTTTTAAAATAAAATTCCATTTAGTTTAGGCACATACATTTAGGTACACGTTCAATATTTAAATTGAAACTTAACTGTTTTCCGCATATTTTGAAAATAGAGCCTCAGAGAGTTTAATGACAGTTATACATATTTATTATTAAAGGAGACTATTTTTTACACCGTAGCAACCAAAAACAAATTAGCTGAACCTTAAAAGCCAGGATATATTAGAATAATTGGCTAACAATGAACGGTACACAGTTGTTCTTTTAAATTTATGTTTACATATTATAATTCTAGAAATCGCTTAATAATCATCAATTTCATTTGTTTAAGTATATTAAGATCCATTCCCAGTTTGCAATTTACAATAAAATTGTTTTGTATTGTAAAACAATCTTTAGTTTATATTTAACAATTACATTCTATAATTTTAGAGAAAATAAATATGTGCTATAAGCGAGATATAAGAGACCACTGACCGGAGAATGAAAAATTTAGATTGTGAAGATATTTTAAAAAAAGATTGCATAAGAACAAAATAAATAAATAAAGTAAATTATATAAATAAATATCTGGTATATAGGATAAAATACAGACAAATTAACAAACAAAGAAAACATGAATAATTTTTATAAACATGGTTTATTACATGCCTATACACTGTAATGTCAGATATATTAAATTGAGATATCAAATATATTTTAGCATATAAATACTTCCTACCTAATTAACAAAAAATAAATAAAAATTTTAAGTTATAGCGTATTAGTAACAAAATAATTTTAGCATCTACCTTTGTAGTAATAATAAAGAAACAATTTCTAAACAAGATCTTTTCAAAGCTCACATTATTTTCTTAGTTATTAATTTTCTAAGGGGATAATACTAATTTTCTTGTCTTATTTAAAGTGTTATCTAACAAAAGAATCTGTTACTTATTTTGATTGAATAGTAAAAATTACCAATTGTATTGACATTATTTTTACACGTTAACACTTAATTAAAACTTTATAAGTATTTTCACAAAAACTAATTCAATAAAGACGACTAGTAGTAAAAAGAAGGGCCGCAAACGAATATTGCCCGACCTTACCTTTAGAACACAACCTTAGTTTGAATAACGTGCAAAATATCTGTGGGTTTATGTATCTGATCTGTGTAGCTTTGTAAATTTACTGCTGCTTTACGAGGTTTAGGTTGATCCCATATTTTGAAGTAGGTATCAATACTGATCTGTTTACACAAACTCGTTTTTCATATTATTAAAGTGCTATGACTCTCCTCTCCCTATTGTTGACGTGTTACGTACATCTAAACTTTTATGATCAGGTCACTGAACTTTATTTTTCTTATTTATCGAGATACGTCTGGGTTTATTAATATTCTTTACTTTTTAGATTTATTAGATATACTATTTGATTATTAATGTCTTAAAAAGATAATCACTTACTAAATAATTGCTAAATTTTAAACATGTAATCTAATTCTGTAATTAATATTTTACCTTGGTTACAAAATGTACTGATATTTTTATTCTCCCATTTCCACTTTGCCACAAAGCAAACATGTGTTTTTCTAACAATAAATATTGTTTAATTTTGTAATAATTATTATGAATTTTTAAATGTCCTAAATTTGTGGTTATATATATAACATTGCTCTGGCGTTTAATTGAACATTCCCCTCCAATTAGTCTTATTTTTATTCATACTCTTATTTCTAAATTTAAAACTTTTTAAAAATTTATTTATACAGAACTATGTTAGTAATGAAATAATGCTATGTTATTCATAGAAATAATTTTAATATTTTATTTTTTCCTTACTTTAAAAGTTACAGAACTCGATTTATCCTATTTATTCCATTGCTTTTATTTTACTTTTGAATGAATTTTACTTAGACAACAGTTGAATGAAGTATTAAAAAGTAAACAAACCATAGTTTAAAATTACTAACTATAATTCACTAATTGTAATTATAAATTATATTATTTTATATAATGATTCACACTGTTTAAAAAAGTCAAATAAACATAAGTTTCTATTCACTGAACAACGTTTATACAAATTTACGATGAAAATAATTGTTGCGTGGTGAATATACCAACGTTTTTATGAATCACCAAAATCGTAAAAATGTTTGTCTTTTGAAAATTTACAGAATAATATTATAAAAAGTCAAATGTTTTGGGGTCAATGATAAATGTGATTAGTTACGTTAGGTTTTGTATTACATTAATAAATCTACTATACCTAAAAACAGAAGAGAGAAGTATCATACTTATACTTATTGCCTTATTATCTCTCAAATTATAAAAAAAGGATATTATTTACTTTCTTGTACTTAATAAGTCTTATTTTCCACAAATTGTCTGCCTAATACAATTTTCTGTCTATAATATAAATATGAAAAATCAACCTAATTGACGAGTACACGAATTTATTAAAATACTAAACTACTAAAAAACTCAACAGATAAGTACCGGTACTAAGGTTTATTTTTGTTTGTCTAATTAACTCAATGAATACAGCATCTAACAGCAACGCAGGATTAGTTCAATAAAACCACAGATTACAACAATGTATTATTATAAATAATAATTTTCGATTTACTTTTGATGGGAAAGAATTCTTTTCTATATGTGCGCTTTTTTAAAACATTTATATAAAGGTACATTCAAATAAACACACTTCTTTGCCTTCAATATATTTCAGTAAATTTCCTCTCACTTAGGCTACTATCCAGAAATTTAAGAATTTATTACAAATTGAGGAACTGAATAATAAAATTTGTAGAGTAAATGAATCAATTTTTTGTGCGGCGTATGCACCATAATCTTGTTTAAATAGTTTGTGTTATGAATCTCATGTATACATTACAATTGAATTGGATTTGTCCTTCTTCAAAATTTTCAGAGCAATGAAATTAATAGCGATTTAATTACCGAATACAACAAAATAAAATAATGTCTACAACAAGGAATTAAATAAACACCTAACATTTAAGAATTATCTTGCTGCAGATGGGAATTTAATATTATTTAAATTACTATACAAATAATTCGGTAATTATTGTATTAATTGCTACTTGTTCTAAACAGTTTTTAATGGGTGCAACTGATTGACTATAGAATGAAGAGCTTCCATTTTATACAAGCATACAAATTGATAAAAAAAGGATATTTAGGTGTATTCATTTGCGTTCATAAGTATCTAATAGCTAAATATCTGAACTAATAACTTGTTTACTCAATTCTTTTACAGTAAATACATTTCAACACTTGTTGAAAATTGAAGCAATAAGTAGAAGAAACAAAATTTCTACAATAATAACTTAATAACGAAGTTTCAATGGCTAACTAATCATCTTCAATTGTTACATGTAATAAATATAAGAAGTCATTATCGAAGGATAATTTAACTTAACAAAACTAGTCATCTACTTTATTTTTACTCAAAGCGAATCCTCCAATTGGAATAGTTATCGGAATATTTCAAGTAAAATTAATAATAATAAACGAGTTATTGAATATTAGTAAAAATCAAACAATATATTCGAAAAAATATGGAAGCTTTGCGTTGCCATACACAAAGAAAGACAAAACCTTTATTTATTTAAACACTAGAAGGAAAAATCATTAAGGCAATATTTTAAATGTAGCCTATTGACAGTTGTTCCTAAATAATATTTTTCATAAAAATCAATTTGTGAAATTTTGTCCTAATAATCAAACTTTACTCAGGCACTTTTGGTTTCCCTGGCAATGTCTGCTATTGGTATTATTAACACTTGGGCTGAAAACATATTGTATTCAAATAAATTACCAATTGGTAAGATATTTAGTTGAATAAAGTAGGGAATTTATTATCTCTTGTTTTCCAGAATATAATTTGACTGGTAAATTGTCAATTCTAAGCAACTTAAAGTAATTCAAATTTTTTTGAATTGAAATAAAAGAAGAAGAAGAGCAAATATGTTTTAGAGTTGACAAATCAAGTTTTTATAAATAATAATATATATTAAAACAAAAGTTTTATGAATAATGACAACCCTATATTATTTAACTAGGCTATTGTATAAGATAATAATTCATCCAAAATGCCGATTCATAAGATGTGTAATTTGCAAATAGAATATTATTACATATATTTTATCTTCATATACTATTTTCGCATTATCAGTTGCTTCAGGAAACATCACAACGCACTACATAAGTAATATGTTTGTAATTTCATAACTTTTCAAACTAGTAGTTTTTATATTCTCTATGCCAAGTTTTAAGATATTTTTAACTTCACGTTTGCTATATAACAACTACAAAAAACACGACGTTCTTCCATTTAACTTGAACAAAATAATGAACATTCAGAAACATTTCACAGTATCCTGTAGAAAAACCCTCAAAACCATTTGTGTTATTCATGGAAAGAAGTTTGCTATATTCTCCATGTAGGGTCGTATGGTTTCAACGCATCATGTTAAATAAAAGGTATATTTATTATTGTCAGTTAACGTGAAATTTGTAATTCAATTTGGTTGATTAAAGCCTCTGGTAATCAGCTATTCGAACTCATATTGTCTGTACTGTAAAACTTATGAGGTTACTATGATAGCTGTTTAGCAACTTCCTGAAATTAGTTATTCGGCGATATTTATGAAAAATTATGTTGTTATTATCACATTTTATTGTGAGATCAAATATTTTAAATTTTTATAATAAATAAAGTGTTTTATTTTATACGATTTGCTATATATTTATGTTAATAATTCAGATATAATCAAATTGCAATTTTGTTCTGATATATATCCCCATTATGTAAGTATAACAGTTTTTTTGCGTTGGCCACAGTGCCTTGTATATATTTTTCGTTTGTTTAAAATGTAATTCAGTTTCCCGTTCTCTTTAAACTTCTTTACAGTAACAAAATGTACAATTTTAGCAAAAAATGAAACAAGAAACAATATAAATATCTATCTTACATAATATTACATCATAATGAAGGTGTTTATAGATTACATAAAATCAAAAACTACAACATTCGTATTAAGGGAAATATAATAAACGGAATATAGAAGTATGTGATACGTTTAGTGAAATCCATAACAAATCTATAGTAAACTCTGCATTATTTTTAACGTTTTAACTAAAAACGAAAATGGCTGAAGATTGTAATTTTCAGCGTAATTTTTAAAATATACTGTTTTAAGCTCTAGGTGCAAAAATAATCACAGACCTGTTTATGTAAGACCAATTTTAATTCGATTGTGTTTATAATTATGAATATTTTAAATATTAAAACAATTTTTTTTTAAAGTTGAGATTTGAGAACCATGTTATTGAAAATTAATAACAAATTCGAACTTTGCATCTATAAAATATATACATATGTATTATCGGTTTAATTTAAATCAGCAGATGAAAAACAGTTAAAATATATTAGGTAATGTTGATAATGTAATATTACTGTATTGTAAAAATTTGGTCAAATTAACCAAGAGTCTTAAAAACTTTATGAAATACGAATTTCAATAAATATCCTAACTTTCCATGTTTTCATTCAGTATAATGACGTAACTGACTTTGGAAGCAAAGACATTAAACTCAATTTCTATGCTAATTTAAGCAGGTTTCGATATCGGTTTAAGTTACGCGCTACAATATGTATTTTATTTATCTTACTCTTAAAATCTGCATTACTTTTTAAGTATATACTTACACTATTACGTATACAATAAACTTAAGTGCTAATTTCCTTGTCCCTTTAAATTTATAAAGTTTTAATTTAATTCGACTAGAAAAAGTTTTAGAAATGTTTTAAAATGATACCACCTGTGTCATTAAATATTCCATAATAATCCATCGAACATTCCAGTCGAATACTTGTTCCACCAAGGTATATTTTCAGTTTTTTTTTCCCAACGGCTCGGATATCCTTTTAACGTAAAAAAAAAAAAAAAAAAAATTATAAAAACTGTTTTTTTTTTGTCGTTATAACAGAAAACTTTTTTTTTTTAAATATTGTAAATGGTTTATAAAGTTAACGGTTCCTAGATATTCGATTTTAAGAATTTCAAACTGCCACTAATTTGGAAATATGCAACATAAAGGTTTTGTTTTTATTAAACTTGTATATCATAACACCGCACAAGAAATATGAACCAAATATCTTATTTCTTTTTAAAGTTAATTTTGTTTAGGCATAATGACGAATCTAGGTTAAACAAATTTAAATTAGAAAAAAATTAACTCAACTGTTTTGTTCCTTTTGATATGTAGAATCATAAAACGTTGTGCGTTAAAGATTTTTGGAATCCACTGCATAATCTTATAAAATTTGATAATAGTATAGTCATAAATATTTGAAAGGATATAGTAAATAATTAAATGATATAAATATGTTTATTAATTATTTAGTAACGACTTTCTACATTCAAGTTGAACATTGGTTTTTTTGAACTGACTTATGATTTCTAATAATGTATTATAAGATATTTATCTTGTAATAAATCATACATTTTTGAATACAAAAAATTTCGCGCCAAGATTGGCTTAAAAAAGAAGTGAAAATAGACACCCGTAGGCCTCGCTCGAATACTTAATAGCGTCAAAGTTGAAAGAGATCAACAGTTGGTCATGAGCAACCAGACTTGAAAATTAAAAGAGATTGATCTATTCTAAGATTACATACAAAATGTGTAGATTTCCACACCTAACTCATTATAAGCACTTTATGGGTTAAATCTTATCATTATAATCTTATTTAAGAAGGTCTTACTGTGTTCAAGACCATATCACGGCAATTTTTTTAATTACTGCACATACGTGTTTAGTAGTGACATGCACACACAAGGCATTAATGCAATCTGAGCATGTTAAAACAAACAAAACCTACAACCTGGCATAAAAAAATGCAATATATTTTATAATTTGTAAGGCCAGAGTATACTGAGAGTTTTGAAACTGGATATATAAATTTTTGGCAAGTTAAACTCTTGACTTATTTTATGGTGTCACCACAGAAACTTGAATTTTCGTCCCTTAATAAATAAACAAATAGTTTTACTAAAAAATATTTCGGTATATCTTTTGAAAACTGTTTCGACAGATATTACAAATTTTTGGAGGAAATAAAAAATATTACTATAAATATAAATATCAAATGTATGCTTAATATTGCAATATTTCATTAAATCAATGGCACAAACTAATAAATTAACAGACAGACTATAAGTGGAAAAATTGCCAGATTTTTAGAGATAGTTCTAATAATTTAAATTTTTGTATTATTTTGTTATGCTGATTACTCAGTATATGATAACATTTTACTTATTTATACATTGCAACTTATAATTCTTTTGTATTCCGAAGGGAAAGTTAACTATTTTATATTCGAGCTCTGACGACTAAAGTACTGCACAGTAAAAATACACATAGATTAAATAGACAAACTACTTGTTTTAGTGTACAATAACAGTTTTAGTGGCCACATACATCAAGTGTCAATACAACATATTAGTGATATAAAAAAATGTATTGAAATTATATCTATTTTATTAGATTAAGAGTTTTCTAACATATATCACATTATGTAAAGATTAAGTCTTGTGCATAAGTAAACATTTCATATATATGTCTAGTAACTGTGACTTGAAACATCTTAATTGTTTTTTAAAAAACTTTTAATTCACTCTTAATACATTTGAGATATATTCAATATGCAACATGAATAGAATATTATGTTTTTTCCAATTTATAAAATCAATAAACCATTTTAAAGAAAGTTTCGCCCAAATTGAAAAGAGATTGTAATGTGAAAAATTAAGAAATAAATCAGATTAACGAAACTAAACATATTGCTTTTGATTGAATTACTCTCACTTTCGTAAAAGCAAATTTTTGTTAGATATAAAACATAATATGTAAAAGTCGAAGTGGTAACAAACATGGGGTACTGGATTTTTTTTTTCAGCAATCATATAACGTAGTTTTTTTTAAACAGCAGCCATTTTGAAAGTTGTGTTCGACTGAGATATTTTATAAGAAATAATTGTTTAAGTTCGAAGAAAAAGAAAAATTAGCCCAGAAACTAAAGATGACACAAAAATTGCCTTTCTCTATAACACCAAGTTAACATGATTATCAGAGTTCTAGTGTCATGAAGGTCAAACATAATTTTAATCATATTCCCTGTCATGGAAGAGAACCAAATTCCGTTACAAGGCATTGTTCACTTTAATTTTTAATTAACAACTCTTAATTTAAATCTACTTTAATTTCACCTTAATTTTAATTTAAACCAAACAAGTATGGAAAGAGTTTCGTATTAAATTGTATGCATATTTTTGGTTTAACTCAGTATAAAACAAATCATGTTTTTCATACGTAATTTAATTTAATTATTCATATATTCTGCAATACAATCAAAATATACGTCTTTATATGTTTATTAAAATTTTAATTTATCTCTGGATTAGTAACTATAGTGGAACAACTTACTAGGAATACTAACCTGTGTTACGCTTAACCTGGTGATTGACAGTTAGTTACATTATTTGTTGAACATTATTTATCATTAAAGATAAATTATCCTAATAATTATATGTTTCCCCATCATTACTAAAAATTAATATATGACACTAATATGTGTTGTAATATTTACTAATTCTACTTTTATTTTGAGAACTTAACAAATCTGCTTTTAACATTTACTTATATAATGTTAAGAAATGCCGTGTAAGGGAGGGATTTCTCCACTCGACATATGGACTACCAATGGATATTATTTTTTTCAGTATAGAATTAAATTTGAACAGTTTACATTGTGTATTCGTAGGTTTCGCTTTAAGGTCTTCCAGTGTAACGTACAATGTAACTATTTTTGTACGTCCTCAAACATAAGCCTTAATGCAAATATTAGTCCATTCTACGGACTGGTTTTATGCGTACCATTGAATACAATTGGTTTTTTCGGTTAACTAAATTCGACCTATTGTAAGGGAATTAACAGTAAACCCCTTTACAAAGATCAAAGCTGTAGAGAAGTCCAGATTATACAGATGCATATTAATCATTAATTGAACTATTTCAAAGAAAACTAAGATTATGATTTATAATAGAATGTTTTTAATATGCTGACCAGCCATATGTTCGTTTCATTTGTTTATTTACTGCTTCAAGGAACATTTTAATTTACATTTGTCTTTCCGTCCTTTCTTAATTATCTTTTAATTACGAAATAATTAATACAAACTTATAATAACAACACTCCTATAATAACCGAAATAGAATGAATAAAAATGGAAATACATATAGCAAATAATATTTTTTTTGAAAGAAAGAAAATACTTTGCCTAAAAAATTAACACACAATAGGGCCCCTAAGACTATATCATTGCTTAGGGATGAAATTACAAAGATTAAAAATTACAAATATTCAAATTGAATACAAGATTCCTTGCGGTTTACAAAACACTATTCATACAGATTCCCATTTCTTAAAAAAAAATATAGACATATTATTAAACTCAAATTAATTTACCATTTTTAATAAAGAGCTAACTTGAGGGCTGGATCATTTCATCCAAACACACATGTATGTACAGATTTTATAATACATCACATTAACACTGATTAATATATGTATAATATATAAACAACAAACATTCTCATACCCACACATATATGATAATGAAGAGCAATGCCGCCATAGTATCTGCCCTAAGAGGCATTTACCATAATCACATAATATGTCACTTAATAGAAGAATAACAAAATATTGACAATAGACTTTAATAATGTCTAGAGTGCCTAAACCCTCTACATCTTTGCACTCTACATCTCTACATCTTTGCAAACTAATAAACAATTTCTTACACCTCCAAGAAAAGTTATTGAGTTCTTAAAACATTAAATTTCTTGGAGTGAGTTATTATAAACCACGGAGCACGAGAGTTCAATGTTCCTTAATTGAAGGTTTTGGCACTCGAAGTTTGTTTCCCCTAAGCCTATTTCTATAATCCTGTTCTGAGCATGGGGAATTTCCGCTTCTCTAATAAAAACAATTTAGTACTTTATAACTAAATAAATTTACAGGCAGAACGTTGAGACTAAGAAAAAATGGGTATGAAAATTCGAGTCTACATATTTTTAAAATAAGTCTAACAAATAATTGTGCATACCTCACTTCTTGAAAGATATCTCGAAAGTCCCTCCACAACATAAAATCCCATATTCTATTCTACTATGTATAGAGTACGTACTGTCCGCAACGGACAAATGCCATGAAGGAAGTAAAACAAACGAATACATGCAATTACGTTTGATTTAATTTTTATATGCGACACTTCCAATTTAAATCTTAGTCCAAAAAAGCCTCTAAATACTTAGTTTGCTTAACTTTTAGTACTTAGAGCACAAAACACACTCATTTTTCTTACATAAACAAGTCAGACTTTTGTACGATATTCTACTGGATAAACTGGTGTCAACCTTTAAATAAAAATGCAAAACTAATAATGGGATACGAACTGCTTTATTCTGTATTCTATCCCTAGATTTCAAGAGCTACCTTATTATTAAACTGGTGTACATAGTGTGTAATAAATAATACAAGTGTACATGAAATCTTCACCAATTGAAAAGTTACACCAATATGTCCGTCTATAAACTCTCATTCAAAGTAATAAAATTCTCTTATATACTTTAACTACACAACAACTTACTTCAGAATTGTGCAACTACTTTACCTTGTCACATGGGGTCAATAAACGATATTAAACCCTGAACTTTTGATTTTAAAAGTGTTTGAGTTTTGAAACTTATATAGCAACAATATATAACAAATAAACATCTTACTTTGTTTGTTGGTTACATCACTTGGTTCTGTAATTACTAACAAGTTATGACAAGTTTATGGCAAATACTAGATAAAATTGGTTTGAATCTAAGCATAGCAAGTTGAAAGGTTATTTTCTTTAAATCTATTTACGGTTTAATTAAATAATGTCATAGAAATCCGTTAAGAATAAGTGATTCCTAAAATATATCATGATTTTCATTTTGCCTAATATTTACAGGATAAAATGAAATAACTTTTGAAACAATAAGTATTGTACTTGTCTTTTGACTTTAGTAGTAAAACTGCAGATATTTATTATTTATAGCATGTTTATATCACCGCTCATAATCTCATTTTCTTAACATGAATTAAACAGCAATACCTGAGATATGCAGCAAAGTCAATTCCTTATTTTATCCAAACAGAACAAAAAAAAAAAAAAAAAAAAAAAATGAATCAGAAAAAACCAACTACAATATGTTTATCTTCAAAGTTCCAAATGGTTTACTATTGTATTTTTATTACTAAAATATTGTAATCGTTAGGCCACAATTCAAGTTGTCGCAGTAGGAAATGCCGGCCGTGATTCACTTGCCATGCGCAAGGAGACGGTTCTTGCTAGCAGTGCGTCTCAGGCATTGCAATCCAACGGTTGGATTTTTTTTTTCACTGGCGACCGATTAAAGAAAAACCAAATATATTATACATTAAATAATGTTTGGTGTAACAAATCGGACGGGTCTCAAGACTGAGGGATTCTGGATTATTAAGTTCTCGCGATAATTGTAACAGAGATAGTTATGATCGACAAGAGTTACGCAATATTTGAAGCAGATTCCGTTTCCCCATACGCAATTGGTAATACTTAATCAATTGGTAATCACTAGATTAGTATTATAGGTACTATTAGTAATTGATTAAACTCCTTATAAAGCTAGCTTAGTGCATCAGTGACCTGGAGTCCTCTTGGAAAAATGACTAATATAATTAACGGCTCACACATTTATCTAACAATTATTTGAACAACCCTAATTGTTTTAAATCCCCTTCATCCTATAAAATTAACCCACCATCACAAACAACTATTTTTATATATTTTGGTAGGTGTTTATTGTGATCTAATGTATTGAAGAATTCTATTCCGATGATAACTCAGGTGAAAACATAAACATTTAACTCCATTTGTGCTTATAAAAACATAGGAAATAAGCCAAATACGATTATAGAATACATAATTGTTTTCTTATGAAACATAAATACAAACGATATGTATATAAGAACAATAATAAGAGCATTTGAAAACTCTATTGAAACCTGGTGAAGGGTTATCTACCTTGATAAGTACATATTTTAAAGTTCAAGGTTTTGTTTTACCGACACTTGAAATAGGCCCTACATGTTTCCAAAAAGATATTAGGTAAATAAAATGATTAATTTATTGCTAGGTTGTCATTAGCAGAATGTTCTGTAATATTATAGTAATATACAGTATTAGTGTCGTTATTATTTGTTTTGTAATAAATTAAAAAAAAATATATAATTATGCATATCCAATCCTCTGTTATATTAGATGGATTCTTTTATAAACGTGTTTATAAAATTACACCCTTATATTATTAAGAGTAAAAATAACATTTTGTATACACTTTGCATGAAATAATTATGGGTATTTGATCTAAATTTAAATTTGAGATTTCATTTAATATATAAAGCTTTGTTTTTGTTTCAGGTAAATTAATCATCGAATTCACACTTACTCTACTATAAAAAAGTAAAAGTACACTTTTAACGTTTTATTTCTTCCATTATAAAGGTTTAAACCACCAAGAAGTTAAAAAATAAACAGAATGAAAGACCCTAAAAGTTCATACAGTAAATAAAATTTAGTACGAAATTCTTGTTTTTGTCTTTTAAATGAAATATGTTTATTCCAGTTAGTTATAAATCAAAATGATTGAATAAAATCTTTGTAAATTTACGTTTACAAATAAAAAGGTGGGAGCGTTCTGTTTATTCATTTGTTTTATATTGAACATCAAACACAGCACATAGGTCGCGTAAATTTAATTAAATAATTGTTCAATCTACCGAAACTGTCACAATAGCTCTATACTTGTTTAATATTTTCTAATATAAACGCATTGACTAATTATATATCACATTATTTTGATAAAGGTAAACAAATTATACACTTCATATATTTTGGCAATACAATAAAAGTAACAATTTAATATAAGCAAACATTTTCTTTAAAAAAAACAAAAAAAAAACACACACACACACACACATAAGTAATTTAAGTTTATATTAATGTTATTACAAATTCTGAATTCCTTTTAACTATCCTTTAAGTTCTACAGACAATGAAACTTAATAATACAAGACGTAATTATATTTCAATTCTACATCAGTTTGTGAAGGGTCAGCTATGATATTCAATTTTGCTATAATGTTTTGAACAGTTATAGTTTAGTATTGATCCAAAATATTTTTCTTTCGTATAAAAGTTGAACATAAAAAAGGACTTTTATGAATATTATTAAAATGGTTTACGACACGGACGGAATGCGGACTACTTTTGAATAGTTGACTTGTAAGAGAGTTGAGCAGCAAACATTCCTAGTTATAAGTATAAAGCTATATCTATTTAATATAGGTTGCTTGATACTTCTAAATATTTCCTATTTGAAAATCCGACTTTGTCAGTTTATACAATTAATCCCCCACCCTCCTAAATAAACTTATTGCTTATATTCTCGTTCCACAGCCTAACACCTATAATTCGAAATTGGAAGGCAATATGAAACCTTGTCTCACAATAAATAAACAGAATACAAGAAACAATACTTTTTTGTTTTTTATACGGTAAAGTAGAACACTTATTTAGATATCACACACAACCTAATTAAAATGTGATTTTCAAATTTAGAGTACTAATTTAAATACTACAGATATGTAAACATGTTAAGAAAAACTGTAGACAGACACACGCTTTAAAAGTAAACGTTGCTTAAATGTTCACCGAATGTTCTTGTTGTATGTTCTTAACTATTTTCTTCTCTGTCTGTTATTGCCCTGCACACTTTGATTGTTGTTCACGTTTTATAAAGGTCTTTGTATTCAGACAGAGAGGAAATCATTGTCAAATCATCCTTTCGCGAATAAAGTATTGCACAATAAAATTACACCTAGGAAAATAGGGCATGGGTGTTTAAGCTCCAAGGTAATTATCTTTTATGGCTGCCATAGTCATAAAAATGCAGTCAAAGGAGGCGAAGATTGTCATTAATATTCATTAATTTAAAACATTTTGTAAGCCTCCTGGATGCGTGATGTGGACGCTTAAATTAAAACAGATAGATTGCATTTTCACCAGAACAAATAGTGGTCCTATGTTGGCGTTATTATTAGGGTACAGGAGCCGGTGTAATTATCGCATACGAAGTTTTAATAAAACTTCCATATACTAATTATTATTAATATAATTCCATAGTTTTATAATAATTTCATTTTTTTTAGGTTAGGATTTATAAATAAATATTGAGCTTGACTTGTGATATAATATAAGATCAAATTAAACTCGAACACAAGATCTCACAAAAAATATGCGAGGATGGCGACTTTGTCGTTGAAACGCGTTTGATTAAATAAACGTAATTTTGATTGAAAACGCACATTTAGTTCATTATTAATAGAGAAAGATTAAATTATGTTTGTCAATTCATTTCAGATTTCATTATTGTTCTTTCATCCTATTAAATGTATTACCTAATATCTTTTTTAGTTATAATATATATATATATATATTTAATTTTTTAAGAAAATTCATGCACATTGCCATTATAAGTAATTTTAGTTGTTCATTTTGGCGGATTGTTGATGTTATTTTAAACAATATTAATTTGTGTATATATAAATTAATACGCAAAATGTGGAGAGTTCCGATAAACGAGAAGGTTTAAACAAGAATTAAATTGTATCAATTTTAACTATTAAGGATATCCTCAATTTATGACAAATATATCAGAGTTATGGATTTGATTTTCTTGTTCACCATTTTGAAACTTGTGAACGGCCGATATCTTTACATAATTTAATTGAATTTTGTTAAAATCAAAACTTTTCCAGGAACAAGAAAGGACTATAATTATTCATTTATGTACACAATTTGGAATAAATATTGTATATGGACACTAGAAGTCATAAGGACCATATTCAGCACATATGTCTATATTGTTGCATTATTTTCTGTCATTAAGATAATCTCTATGGCTTATTCTTTTAAACTAAATTAACTGTTCTAATATAAATGTAATCCATCACACATTAATTTAATAACAACTTGTGCAGGTTCAATTACTGCAAATGCAATGCAAAGTAATTATTATTTTGTGGTGAATATAACAGTCACTACGGTACATTATAACTGTATAATTTATTCTTATTTTACATATCTTCTATACAAAGCCGTTACTATTTTTCCTTTCATAAACATTTACAAAAGAAATGTAAATCTAATAAAAACAGGTGGTTATTTCTGCTGTCTGATTTTGTAGTTTACCTTGTTAAAAGTATCCAAAACTATGAACCAGTTTCAACGAAACTAATACATTACTTTTTCTAGTGAATTTTTCGGACTTGATTATACATAAAAATCTGCTCCTTCGTTTAAGCCATTCGATTGTTGATATAAATCTCCAAAAATATACATAAGGATAATTTATGTAGGACAAAACTCAGAGCCATATAGTTTTACCAAAACATATTGTGATAAAAATAGTCTAAAAGAGTAACAATAGTGATGAATTTTTTCATCCCCAATTTTTAAGCAAAAATATATATTACAACGATTATAGTGAACAGCTTAAATGGAATTTCAAATTTACAGTAAACATAGTTTGCCCCACGATGGGCGTTAATTTTTCTACAATTAAATTTCTCAACTTTTTTGTTAACTGTCCATTTTAATTTTATATTTATTTTGTTATAAAATAATTAGTTAAAAGCACCTACTGGAAGTATTAGGATTATTGTGTTTGACCTAGGTGCCGCAACTGGTTGCCGAATATTTCGTTGTCTTCCGACTAAATCTCTTTCAACAACAAACTTCCAGTTATCAAATTTAAATATACTATTTAATATGCTCAGCTCAAAAATAATGACTTTAATGTTACTTTTAATATATCTCTGATCTGTGAGTACACTGGAACTGACCTTATAACTTAATTTACTTATACTTTGGATATTTCTATAATTAAACACTGTGATAATAATAAATAATAGGAAACATTGTGATTGGATATTCATACAACTTTACTGGTAAGTTATAACTCAAAAACTTCTGAACTTTGAATTACAAACGATGAATTTATTCAAACTTTAAAATTAAAAAATCAAACAAAATAAAAACATAATTTACTTTGGTATCTTTCCCAAATACGAATTTATATCAACTTAATTTTAATTCGAATGATACAATAATAACTAGGCAGAACAATTATTAATTTAAATAACCCTTGTTTATACACAATTTATGTTGTTTTCTTTAATATGGCTTTAGGTAATTATTGTAAAATTATTATTTTGAATTTAACTTTACTTTATGTAATTTTGATTTTTTAATGAATTATTTTTATTTTTAATTTTTATGATAAATCAAGATTCAAGAAATCAAATAATTTACTATTCTATTTAACCCAGAATATATAAAAAAAAATAGATGACTTTTCTCAGATAAGTTTAATTTAGGAAATAACTACGAACTTGACGGTGTTATTGACATCAGGTGTAGTTGTCGGTTAAAGATGAAATCTGCGTGCTGAGTTCTTTTTGCCGTGTTGCTACGTTAAAACTGTCTTTCTGATGGATTTAAGATTGATGTTCTCCTGAAGTCCTGGGTGTCCACCACTTTTGAATTGCTCAGGTTTTTGGACCCTAGGCCTTGGCTAATCTAATTTCTTCTATTGTTCTTTTAATTCTCAGAAGTGTCGGATATTCACGTGAGTTTTATTTTCGTAATTGTCGTGATTTTTACTTTTACCACCAACTCAAACTGTAATAGTACGACATCTTGATTGTTGTTCATTTAAGTTTCTCGTGGTAAAATCTCCGAGTATTCAAGTTCTATATATCAGTCCATATGAAGTCATTAGCTGGCGTATGAAATTGTTTGCTGGTCTTTTGTTCTTATGGGACTTATAATTTCTACTGTTTTTTCTGATTTTTATATTTTAATTAACTTTCGGAAATATATTTGATATACTGGTCTCTTTTTACATTTTTTACTTATTATTACCCTCACTTTAATATTGTTATTTTAATTTGTCTTTTTATTTAACAAAAAGTTGTGAAAACTCTCACCCTTCCACCTTAATTATATTAAAAATTTTTACTTTATTTTATTATAAAACATTACCTACTTTAGTAATTTTATATTTAATGACGTGTGAACCTCGTCATCTTAGCTATTTTCTAAATTATGACAAATTTATTAACACAATCTATACCATTTATTTCTGGTTGGTAGAATCCAAAATACCTTTCTTTTTGTAAATTTAAATATTCCTTTAATTTTAATCTTTAATTACATAAACACTCTATGCTAGTATGATTTGAGAATTAGATAGTTATTAAATACTCTTTTAACTTCCTGAAACCTGGTATTCCCCTGAAATTTATTAATTCGACGCTGAGTCAGTTTACATTCATAGACTTCAACAGCCATCTCTGCAGATAACACTCATCTCGTTTGAACTCGTCGTTTTTGCCCTACATCCATACAGTTACTCATGCTGCCTTAGAAAAATTATTTTTACAATTTTTTGTAAATTTAGTACTTTCCACGAATTACACGGGTCCTGCCCGTTGCAAGACATATTGTTTTTTCTGCCTTAAATTAAACTTTAACTGATAAATTATAGTCAGAAATAATAGAACGTTATGGTATCTCTCTGGTACTCATGAGTTCGATAACAGCTAAATTTTGTTTATAGTTTTAAAGAGTATGAAGTGCAAGTTCATACTTCGGAGATGTATTGGGAGATTTAAAAATACGTACAGCACAGTGTTGTATATAGCTTATAAGAGATAATCAATATTTTATTACTATAAATTATATGGAAAATGAATTTGATTGCACTTTTTTAAATAAAAAAATTATTAAAAATAATAATTTTAAGACTTAGGCCTCAAGTTAATAACCTGAGTTAATATATTTTAACAGCCATTTTGAATCTTTTAATGGTTTGGGTTTAATTGCTTATATATTTCAAAAAATTCAAATTTCTAGAATGTCTATAAGCATGCTTTGAATTCTACTGACCCGGACATTATTGTAATTGCATTATATTTAATGATACAGATTGGGTTGTCATAACAAACTATAAATGAACTGAAACCCAAGAGGGACATATTAGAGACATAATGTAAATTTTACAATTTTATTATTTTCGGAGATAGATTGGATTTAGTGCATTTTTACTTGACAATCGTTTTGAAGCTTTTTCTACTGAATTATGAAACTTATTACGTATATAATTTTGGTCGGCTTACTGCATAATTCAATGAAATCAAATTCATTTTCTAAACTAAGCCTATTTTTCAAAAAAAATAATAATAAAATAATAATAATTCAAATTCTTATAATCTATTCTGAAATATCAGTAGCCTATCAGGTATATATTAGTTTGGAAAATAGTTATATTAAAATCAAATATTTAAAAACATAATTAAATTTGTTTTCCTCAATACCGATTAAACCCATGGCAAATGCTATCAATAGGTTTTCGATATACGAACAGAAAAAATAACATTAATACCAAAGTGTTTTAAATGTGTAAAAAATTACTTACATTTTTTTATAAAATGAACATGCATTTGTTAATAATTCGTTTTTAAAATTTGTACATGTCATGCTTCTGTATGAAATTAGTTCAATACGTTGGTACAAACCGTTGAAAATAAACCAACCCTTACACAGTTTTACACAATCTACACAAGTTTTAACTATTTAAAATACCCTCCACTTGATACGCTCATATCAATAACCTCATCCATTAAGGTAATTGTAATTATGAATACTCGAATTTAGTGACATATCTTATTTGTAATTGTGAAAACGAAAATGCCTTTTTGTAAGATGGCTTGTCGAGACTATGAACTAATAACACGTTAGAATTATTATTCACCTACAACTAGAGAAATATCCTGAAAAATTATTTAATGACAATTTTGGTTTAAAAGATGACTCTTATTTACAACATTAGTAGTTGGTATTTCCTTACATGCATGCAGTCTATGATACTGATATGACCAGTTCTAGAGTGCATTAAGTTGAACTATTCCATGAATATAAAAAACAAACTTCTTGAAATAACCATCGCTCAAATATTCGTCTTATTTTCCTTTATTTCGCGGTACCTTATTCAGAACTATATAATGTCTATTTATTTTTTTAAGTTATCGGTATGGAAGTTTAGTTTTAATTTTAAATAAGATAAACCCCCAAAAATATGTTTATAATTGATACTCCCGTCGTAACAACAAGCATCACTTTCATAAAAATAATCCGTTTATACACATTATGGAATTCAATTTTAAAAATAATACTGTACATAATTCAACATTTTTAATTCATTTGTTTCATAATGGTAATAGCAAGATATAATTAAACAACAAATGCTGTTGGCAGCAAATATTGTTCCACCCATTGTTACTTTCGAATACTTTAAACTTCTAATCATCATTGTTTTACTATTAAATTATATTTTATTTAATACCTATATATTTATTTAATTATTATACTAAAAATATTACATTTAAATATAACAATTTCAATTCTCTTGGTGGAACTAATTGTAATTAAAAAAACTCCTATATAATTAAATCTTATACTTTATTTAAAATTAAGTTTATAAAATAAAGTACAAAATTTAGTTCATTTGGCTCTGTAATTGTTGTATAACTCAACATATTCTGAATGGAAACACAAGTTTATGTTTAGGAAAATAATTTGGATTAAATATATAATAAATTGAACTTTGTAAATAAATTGTGGTTAAAAATATGTTCATCTTATACTGAAATTACTTTTTTACAATAACAGTTACTTTTGTCATGAATTCATTGAATAATTACAAATAAAAAAATTAGAGAACTGAATAGGCAATATTTTACCAACCCATGTTATCTGACAAAACCAAAAACGCTTCACTGTGTCAACTATCTTCTTCTGCTTTAATCTAATTCACAATAAGCGGGACGTCGTATCGTTAGATAGAATATATTTATTTGAGAATATTTAGTAACGGACATAAGTAGTAATTAGAACTAATTTAGTTTGGTATTAGTAAGAGAAATATTTGTTAGTGACCAAACGAAGAAAAAACAAAGCACCAAATACTTTACTTCCAACAACTGAGAATCTTGTCTTAATCATTCAAACAATGCAAAAAAAAAGTGTTTGCTCATTTCAAGCGAATAGTTTAAAAAATACAACTTTAACACAATATCTCATAAATAATACGTTTATTAAATCAAGGGCGTTTCACAAATGTCGTTATCTTCAGTGATGCATAAACTACAATTATAAACTGCTGTATAACTAACTGAGAACTCTACGATATCCCGTAGTTATACAAAAGGCTGGATGATGGGTGTTGTCTAAACTTAGTTGACAATTCTAAATATTAAAGCGAAAACAAATGCCCTAGGACATCCTAATAACGCATGTAACTAATACAATATTACTAAAATAAACGTAAGCATCACTAAAGATGGCGTCATTGTCGCTGAGAAGCGTTTGGTTTAATAAACGTATTATTTGAGATCAATTGTAGTCAAGCTTATTTTAATTTTTAAACATCTCACAAGTCAAGGTCATTATTTATTATTTATAAATATGTGTTGATTTTTGTTTTTTAGATACAATAAAATGTGTTCCCCAACATTTAGTGTGTGTTAGAGATTATAATAGTGGGCTTAGATAATAAATCAACTAATGCGACTTACAGACCTGGCCATCGATGTGTAGCCTACGTCATCAGAGTTTGATTATTAACATGGCTATGAAAGATTACTGTCGAGAATGGTTTAATCCGACTCACTGAATACAATTGCTATTATCAGTTAGCATTAATCAACCCATTGTAAGGGAATTAACAGTGAAATCTGATCTAAAGGGTTGCAGATCGGTATTATTCATTAAATTAACATTTCGCAATGATTAGACAACATGTCAATATTTATAATTTAATAATGCAACATTTATTAACTTGAATTTATCTGATAAATACAAATTATTTTAATTTAAGTTTTTCATTTATTATTTCATTCTGTTGCTTTAGATTTTAATCTATTTATACGTATTGTCTTCATAATATTTATGTATTTCATTTTATTCCGTAAGCAATCATAATTTTACCATTAAAAGTTTTGAAACGATAATAAATTAGGAAGCAAGTATTTTACTGAGGAACAGAACTGAATTTCTTGAAATACACGTTAGTAATGAAAACTTAATTTTAAATGTCAGAATTAACATTGTACGAGTCGGTGAAAATCGTATCCTCATATAAAGTTTCGGTAATATTTGACACCGAACTCAATATAGTTTCAAAACTTCCAAATTTATGACACCTCGATTCGGGCTGATATTACGTGATACAGCTCGTAAATTTCCTTTTCTAATTATTATTAATTGCGTGTTCATAAGGATAAGTTGCAGGACTTTTATCATTTAGTAATAAGTATCATTATGCAAGTGTGAACCACACGTGCGCAATGTACAGTGATTGAACCAAATGAGCTACAGCCTTCTGTTTTAACTTAAACCCCTCTATTTCGATCCTAGAGAATTTACTAAAAATGTTTTTAATACTAAAAAAATATACAAAAGTAATTTATGTTGGGTGGGCGTACAAATTTTCAAATGTAAAGGTAGGTCGATTGATACCTCATTTTAAAGGTGTCTGTTCACTAATCATTTTTGTAACAAAAGTTTTAACTAATCTTACTACTTATGTACAGAATGTTCCAAAACCTCAAAAAAGTAGTGATTTACAGTTAGTTTTATTGTTACCAATAACATAGCCTACATAATCCAAATTTTTATCCTAGATTCATGGGATGATATACTTTCCGAAAATGTGTTTTTTTTTTCTTTTCAAAATAGTGCCGGGGAAAGTTATTCTCCAACACCCTTTATTGCCTATTACACAATGACATTTGCCATTTTTTGGTGGGGTGGTAGGAGGGCCGTTGACATTAAACTTTCCTATTCACATTACGCTTACTCAAATATTTTTTTCGTTAAAACTAACCATTGCATTAAATATATGTAAATGATTTTAAAATTTCAAAGTACAGTTAAAAATTATTTAGTATCTTCCTTATCTTTAGGAAAATACAAATTGAAGTTCTCAAAGTTACAGTATTTATTTGTGATATTCGTAGGGATGAGTAGTAGTAAGGTAAATAAGAGAGGTACAGCCTAAAAAACCGTCTTTGACGTGTCATTGTAAAACGGTTAGAAATTAAAAAAAACTTTAAATACAAAAAGTGTTAGTTTTTTGAAAGACCTTTTCAATGATGCGCTCCGCGACTAATGTTACTGCTAGAATGTTTTGAGTTTTAACCTGTTTTTTCACCAAAATTCAACTTTTTTTAAATTTTTAATTTTTTGTTTACCGGGCAACCTCAGCACATTTTTTAAAAGGGTATCTTCTCTTGAAGCTATGATAATAATTTGGATTATGTAGGCTATGTTATGTGATAACAATAAAACTAACTGTAAAAGACTAAGTTTTTTGACATTTCGGAACACCCTGTACCTACGTAGTAAGTTAATATAAGTTAAATTTTTTTTCAAAATGATCAGTGAACAGAGATCTTTAATATGAGGTATCACTCGATCTTCATTTACATTTGAAATTTTTACAAAAACGACCCCCACCCCTAAAGAGCACTTTTGAAGCATTTTGAGATTTGAAAACATTTTAATTGAATTCTATAGGGTTGAAATAGGGGGGGGGGTTTAATACGAAGACTGTACCTCATTTGGTTCAGTCGCTATGTATTGCGTACGAGTGGTCTTATTCACTCTGTATAGAGTAACAAATGAAATATATTAACATTTACTAAACAAATCATAATTACATAAACAATTCAAAATTGAAAACAATTTCTAAAAGTAGTTTATAAAATAGTGTAATTTTGTTTTTGGTGTATTAGAAGTTCTTTATCAACCCTTTTTGAATAGAGACTTTACTTTTTGGTTGTTCATAAACTACTTAAAATTGATCATTTAGGTTTTTCAACCATATCAAGGCTTGTGGTCAGAATATTTTTGAAAACTTGGTTATTTCTTTTTTTTCCTTTTTTTTAATAGAGATAAAAGCCATCAGAAGTTAACTGGAATATATGATCATGTAAATTTTTTTCAAATTATCCAAACACGAGATGATGGTTTCAATATTGCTAATCAAGTTTCTGCCATTGATTTTTACTTCTTCAAAATGTCGGGTCACCTTGATAACTTCAGCAATTTCTTATCTTTTACAAATATAATCTAATAATAAGAGAATATATCTGTCATGACAGTTTTAATAAAATGTGTGGTAGCACACACCCTTCGAAACTCCATCAATACATAAAAATAGGTTTATAAATCTATATAATAATAATATTAATAATAAAATCTTAGGTTAATTTTATACGTTTATTTCTTTTATATCACAAAATAATATATGACTTCAAATATTACGAATATATAAAGTACACATAGAAATATTGATTTATAATTACACCATCGTGACCAAAACTATCATTATATGTCATTTCAATAAGGGAAGTTAAAAATCTTAATTATATTTAAATCTCCATAACGAAAGTTACCAATTAATTATTAGTGTTTGCTTGGTCACTTCTAATAATTCTAAAAATATTTCGAGTGTGAACCTGTTATCTGCGTTTTTATAATGTCAAACACATCTTAGTAAAATTCCTCTTCTAAAGTATGTGGTACTCTATGCATTTACAAGTAGTAAGTAGAATCAACTAATTCAAATCCCACAGTACTAAATATAATATATTTACACACACAAAATTAAATTAAAAAAATTATAGTAATATTTTGTCTGTGATAAGTCAAAATATATGTCAATTACTATCTCCTTAAACAGTTTTTAATTACCAATTATGTGAGGTATGAACATAATGATATTATTATAAAAGTTATTAACATATTACTAAATGGTAATAATATAAAACTAAGATTTAACTATAATAAAATATTTGTGTTACCGAATGTCTTCATATCGTTAGTTAAGGCACAACCAATGTTACACGTCTATCGATCGGATGCCCAACACTATTAGAGAGAGAGAGAGAGAGAGAGAGAGAGAGGAGAGAGAGAGAGAGAGAGAGAGAGAGAGAGAGAGAGAGAGAGAGAGAGAGAGAGAGAGAGAGAGAGAGAGAGAGAGAGAGAGAGAGAGAGAGAGAGAGAGAGAGAGAGAGAGAGAGAGAGAGAGAGAGAGAGAGAGAGAGAGAGAGAGGACACTATTATTAATGGAAGACTTGATATTTAGTGCATCAACAATTTTTTATTTTATATTTTATATATTATTTTATATTTTAATTAATTAATAAGTAAAAGATCACATATATACATTTCTTAATACAGATTACCTCTTTAATTTGAACATAACCATTAATACTACCCAGAGCGTTTTAGTCTACTAATTACTTTTCAAAAAAAAACTCTCTTGAAAGTAAAGATTTAAGTAAATCGCAAATAAGAGAATACTCACCCATCTAAAAAAACAAATCGTCAAAAAAAATTATAACCTTGAAATTAAATTTATTAAACAATTATTATCAAACAATGACTAAATAACAATTAAAAAGGAGTAAGTACAATTTGGACTCAAACGCCCTCCCCTCCATGAATTAGAGTTGTAGATTTAAAAAGCATTATCAATTATTGTTAATACATTTCCCATCCCCATTGAATTATTTTAATATGGTGGTATTAACATGTATTTAATTCTAGTTTATATTATAAAAAAATATATGGAACAAATTTTTTGTGTAATTTGTATATAATATGTTTAGTACGCATTTGTATATTAGCTGTTCATTATAAATTAAAATAACAAACAGCTGCGACTCGTTATTACGTTTGTGGTTTTGAGTTATAAATATCTCTACAACAGTTGAAACTTAAATTAATTATGACATATCTTGACATAGCACTATTTTCTTATAGAGGACGTGAATTCATTTTAACTTTAATAAAAGTTGTGTAATGTACGTAAAATACTTATTTTGTCCAACTCGTGTGCTGTGTATTAGGGTGGGTCGAAAAAAAAAAGTTTTTACGATTTCTAAATCCCATTCCCACGCAAAAGTTGCAGTTTGTTACTCTGAATTTGAGAAAAATAATGAAACAATTCTGAATTATCATCTTTAGTTTGCGCATGTAGCTTAAATTTTGAGAAAAAAAATTAAAATTTTTGATAATTTTTTAAACTCTTTAAAATTATTCTTTTAAACTCCAACAGTAATAAAACGACTGTATGCAACGTATTTGCGATAAAACAATAAGCTTTATACATCTTTTATATCATCTTTAGTTCAAGATTTAGGCTCGAATAGTGTAAAATTAGCCATGAACTAGACATTTCAATATATTTTTTTTTTTTTTTTTAATATCATTCATTTAAATTATAACTGAACTGCCTGGATTCGATCAAAGTCATGCTCTTCTTTCTTCTTTTATCGTGAACGGATTGCTGAACAAGTTCTACTTCTAATTAAAACATCATAAACTTGCGTGCAGCTCTTAGCTCGTTTCAAAGACAACGAAACTACCCAGAACTCACCACGGGGAGGTTGCTGCACTTCGAGTTCAACCCACTCCCTACCCATCCATCCATCCAATTGTCGGGGTGTTTTTGTACAATATTTACATATAGTTTGATGTAGTACCTTAATCAGAACTAAAATAGCCAATCAACGTGAGCGCGAATTTAATTTTACTTATGATCTTTAGGCATTGTTTTGAATTCATTTGCAATTTAAATGTGGCATAACTTATCTTGAGAGCATTGTTGCTCTTATGTAACCATCTCTATTTTCTTCCCTGCAAACTTTAGTACAAGACTCTGTTACAAGTTTTAATATTCTTTCTGCACTTTGCGTATGGCACGGAAATTTCATCAGGTCAAACTCCGCAAAACATCAGTACCAATTAATTGTTCTAAGCTCTCATTTGACAGATGGTGCATTGCTGGAGAAGGTGAAAGTTGCACTGAGAACATTCAATCAGTTCGATGTAATCTGAAGCAGCAATATTGATGGGTGGAGTTTGAAATGTACGCACTGCTTTTCTTTTTGGCTCTTGCTTTCTAGCCTTTAGCAATCTTCTAAAAGCTGACTTCCGAACATGGATTCTTTCATCTACTGCCATTGATATTAACATATTTTCCGGATGACGTAAAAAGCATTCCTCTGAATCACAGGACCAATGATTTGCTTTACACTATCGGGTAGCTGTCGTGACGACTGAACAACTTTCAAGGTGTGAACGGGTCCAAACTTCACTGATGGATGCCTTTTGATTTCAAACCAAACTGGAGCGTACATTTTCATAATGTAGTTGACAAGCATCTTAAATTCTTCGGAAGGTTTCACTTTAGACATGTATAGCCTTAGTGTCCTATTTGCACATGTCAACCACCTCATGGAATAACTAAGAGGACCAGGTCCTTTCACAGCGAGATCTGAAGGACACTCTACTTTTTTCACTGCTTGGTAAATGTCAAGTAGATATTATTGGTCCTTGTTTAAGTCAGTTTTGGTTATGTTAATATCTTCACTAGTGATCATTTTGAAATCAGAAACCGGGCGTTTTTCACAGTCCTGTGAAAGTTTGCCCATTTTTCCTGAGAAATCTCTTGGCCATGAAGTCTCACCATCTACACTTTCAAACAAATGTTTGAACGGAAGTTCATTGAAGTGAAGCCAGCATACGAACCATTGCACTGGCGGCCAAGTTTAATCTCAATATTCCTTATATCACCGTTTTTACAACCTATATTTGTTGCTGTTCCGTCGCATCAGATAGCAATAAGCTCATCATGGTCAAAGTTCGTACTTTCTAAAAAGCACCAAATGGTTGTAGCTATTTCGCTTCCTGTGCCACTTCAAGGTGTCAAAAGGCCTATGTACTTTCCACCAGGCTCTTGTACTAAACTTATATGCTCTTCCTTCTTCAGTTTCCGACACATTTTATTATCAATTCTCTCTGGAAAATAAGTGTTGTCTTTCTTTCTGTCGAAATATACCCCATATATCTTAACAACACTGTTATTTTCGGTTTGTAAGGTCTCTCGAACTTTATGTTCTTCACGTCTGATCTTGTTCTTGTCTATTACAAGCAATAAATCTCCTTCATTGATTAGGCCAAGGTCTTGCAAAACACTTGAACCGATATCCCTTATCTATCACTCATCAATGTAGTTGCAGGAAATTTAATTTGTATTTGAGAAGTTGATGGTAAACTGTCACAACTTTCTTCAGTTGACGCTGGCTTAACGTGTGCATCTCTGCCTCGGTGAATGTTTTGATTTCTTTTTTACTTGTATAGAAACATACAAGCATTGAACATGACTTCAAACACACATCTAGTCTATATTTTGGTATAGTTACAACATTTTAAACAACCTATTACGGTACGAAGAGGTGATTTAAAATTAGTGAAAAATGTTCAAATTAGCCTTTATTTAAACCAAATTAGGGCTTGTGCACGAACTAAAGATGTTATAAAAAACCAATAAGAACTAACTTGTTATCGAAAATATGTTACATACTGTTATTTTATTACTGTTGGATAACGAAAAATGTTAAAAAAATAAATTTTAATGAATTAAAAAATATATCAAAAATTCAATTTTATTTCAAACTTTAATGTACATGCGCGAACTAAAGATGATAATTTATAATTTTTCATTATTTTTCCCGAATTCAGAGTAACAAACTGCAACTTTTGCGCGGTAATGGGATTTCGAAATCGCAAAAACTTCTTTTTTTTCGACCCACCCTACTGTGTATGCCTCCTATTGATCTTATTAAATATGAATGACCTAATGAAAATTTTTTAATAAACCATTTGCATATCGAGGACATCTTAACAGAACTCTGCTAATAATCAATGGTGAAAAAAAAATTTAATTTAATCTTCATCACCATTACCTACTCATTGTTTTAAGGCGTACAAATATTTATTTTAGTAATGGAAAGGACGAAAAATGTCTTATGCTGACAAAATGAGAAGTCACTTCAAGGAATTCCTTTCTTTTCAACCGACGTTTAGAAAATAAAGCTATGTATTGATTACTTCCAATTGGTGTTGTATTGGGCCTCATTTCTGTAAAATAAGAGTAAGTGTAACACATTATTACTATGTTACATCACTGTATCTGTGATCGACGGTAGATATAGGTTACTCTTCATGGATTTCTGCTACTTTTATCAAAACAGAATGTTTGTCCTCAAACTTCAAAGTCAGATGGGGAATAAATAGTAAGATGGGATGAGAAATACAGCCCTTTTGAAAGAGTAGGTAACTACTTATTAGTGATCGCCACCATTTTTCAAATAAAGTCAATTAAATTTTTTCACAAAAATCACTCTATTTGTCCAATACAAATACAAGACGACATGTCAATGACTAAGTCTTCATCCTCGTTGATACATGCACACAAACCCTTACTGAAACTTGACTACCTTTCATATACTTAAACTTCAAAGACTTGCCAGCCACAGTCAGCAGGGTTTATGTGTATGTAGCAACTAAGGATGATGACTTACTCACTGAATGGTCGTCTTGTATTTGTATTGAACAAATAAAATTTGTGTGTGGAAAATTGTGTTTTATTTTATTTGGTGATTGACGTTAACTAATTACAGCTGAACCAGCAATCCGATTAATATAATTTTTATAATAATTGTCTTATGGAGACGGCGTGGTAACTGTTCTATGACCGTTTGGTATGCCACTCACAAGATCTATGACTACCAAGTGAAACTCTCATTCAATTATTGTAATGCCGGGGGAGGGGGGTACTTCATAAGCTATCCTACCCTCAGTGCGTCACCCCTTGGGTTTTTTTTGAGCTTAAGAATGAACTCACATTGTTTAAGCACTAATCAAATATGTATTTATTTAAGCATCAGATGTGTAAACTTCAATCTACTAGGTGATCATTCAATGGAAATACTAGTAATTTTTTAACATCAATGAGATGGTTTACAGCTTTTTGTTGTAGAAGAATGATCATCAACGAAATAAATATTACAACATTTCAACATCTTTAAAAAAATTTTAAGAAATAATTTAAAGGTATAGGTATAGAACGATGTTATTTATTTAAACCAAAATACATTAAAACCAATTTTCTATGACCTTTTTTTTCTCTCGATAGTAGCAATTGTTATTTACTGTTTCTATGCATTTAAATGGTTTTACAATTTCTTTAATTCTTTGTATAAAATGTTTTATTACATTTTACTTCCAGTTATATCAAAGATATTTGACAAACCTTGTTAACCACAGTTTGCAGAAAATTAAGCAAATATTAAACATGATAATCGTTCGTAGATTCTTCTTTAAGGCAATACAGACAGTTATAATCAGGAAGGAGAATAAAACTAGTAATCTCATTACGACACAGAATAAAGCTATCATACAGAAAAATATCAGTTGAGAAAAACACTTATAATTCTGTAAAATGTGAACTGACATGAAACTTATACTGTTAACATACTTTCAATCGAGGCCACGAACTAGAGAAACCACCTTTTAATTTTTAAATAATATTATTGTTGAAACGAAACATTAGTTATAAGAAAATTAGTTTCGATTTATATAAAAAAAAAATAATAATAATTCCTTATAATAATACAATTTTTTTCTTAGATGATTTAGAAAAATATGTCGTTTTTATAAACATGTATTGTTATTTTTACTTTTTAAATAGAAATGAAGTACCGAAGTGTTATTGAATGCAGTCGGGTGAATAGCCTGTAGGTATGGAGTTAGAGTCATCCCTTCTTAGAGTGAAATGTAGCAATGAAAACGTGTTGACTTTGCATGTGAAAGCTAAAACGATATAGTGATGCTTCTTAGGGCTCTTTGTGTGTGAAGAAATGAATGCTTTACTTGGTACTGGTGGTTAAGCTGAAATTATTTCGTCAGAGTTTACGTTCCTTACCGTGAGATATATGTTAAGAACGGAGTGATGGAGTTGTTATTGTCAATAGTCACAGGTTTAAACTTCTCGAAGTCAGCGACAGACTTCGCTCTTCTGGATTACATTCTATTCGAAACGAACTTTAATTAATTTTACATTGTCATGGTAATTCGAGACGTTCCTGTTCTTCCAAATAAAGTTTAATAAAGTTTATATATTTTATTATAAATTATTTTAATCGAATAATCTTATACAGTAATGTAGGTTACTATGAAATTTTGAAAATCTGTTAATTTTTGACACAAATGAAAACATACAATTTGATCAAAACATCTTATTGGTGAAATTGCAATAAAGTGAATTGATAAATCGCACACGTAAAATGCATAACATTTATTACTTGTTAGCTACAATAAATCGGATTGTAGATTAAAACTGTGATAGGTACACAGACATTTAGGACAGTCTTAAAGACATCGTAAGAATTCGTCTTTCTAAAAGTGTGTTATGTTAATTATTTTGATATGTGTTTAATTTTTCGTAAAATGACTTATGTACATATTATTTTTTTCATATATATTTAAAATGTTATTAAATAATATACTTATAAAGTTGAAAATGGCATAATTTTTCATACACACGAATTGACAAAATATGCTTTCTAACAGAATAATTATAAACAGATATAATAACACCACATTGTTTTAAAGTAACATTACAGATAAACTGAATATGGTTATATAATTGAATTTGGAATTATTAAGTTGTATCTTCAGATATATAAATAATAGTAAAATAATATCTAAAAGATAAATTTACAATATCACTCTAAAATTTGTATTTTGAATAATAATTAAATCATATATGAACCAATTATATTGAATTAAGAATGAAATATGACTACATAAAATTTACTAAATATGATGTTATATCCAATGTTCAATACAAAAAGTTTGTTTAAACCTAGGACCGGAAACGCATCTTTTTCGGACATTATCCTTGTGTTTTGTTTACAATTCAATATCTCTACCACAGATAAGAACGTTTTAAAAACTTCCCAAATTATTTGATTTCAGTTACCTTTTATTATTTTAATAATTCGAAATTAGTTAACTTTAAGCGTTTTAAAAGTTTGAACCACAGATGTTTATATAATTATTAATTTAAAATTACTGGCATGTTGAATGTCTTATAAAATCAAGGTTTCTTATTTAACGAATTTTAGAAATTAGCAATATTTCAAAAATTGAAAGAACAGATTTAATAATGGCCTGCTTGACCATTAAAACAGATGTTGGAATTTCAGGTGAAATTTCGACCGTCTAAAAATATACCTTTGAAATTTAAACATAAAGTTTCAAACTCTACTCACATTTGACTAACTTATCATGGTTGAACGAGCGGAAAATAATTAGCAAATACCAGAACGGTAAACTGAAACTGATTTTTATTTACACGGATATAACTTAAATAATTCTCTAGTACCAACAGTAGAGAATTAATAATATCGAAATTGCAAAATATTGCACCGAGATAGAATGTCATTTAAAGAAGTATAAGTTTCTTGTAGGCAGCATGTATAAAATAATGTTCATTTTTCAAAGTTATATTTCTTCGTCAAATCTAATGCATGAAATAAAATTATACATATTTCATATTTAGTATGGAGTTTTGCAAAATTATGTTTTACAATAAATTAGGACTAAAAGGTTATAGTAAGAAGTAAATATTAGTAAATATTGTAATCAACTTAAGTTCTAGCCCGCCAATTAAAAATAAATAAACATAATAAACTATAATAACAACGTTTCTTCTAATACCATTGCAGATAAGTTTTTTTAAAAGTACTGTTTTGCGTTCACTATAATTTTGGAATTAAATTTACATAGTTTTATAGTCTCTAAATTAAAGAAAAAGAGGTATTTTGTAATAAAAATATTGTGAATCATGTAACCTAAAGAAGGATATTATTTTATGGCGGAAGCAAGACACCAAGAAAATCTTCACGTAGGTTAAAAACCAAAACCATTTAAATCACACTATTTTAATAACTAGTCTTTGCTAAATCAAGACGTTTCAGATTTTGTTACAACAAGGTATCGTATGTTGTTTTGCTTCATATAGATCCCATTTAATTAAAGTTGTTCTTTAGAATCAATATATATATATATATCAAAAATGTGTTTTAATAACTTTAAACTTATACACATTTCCTATATCGTAATTTCAAAATATTATTATAAATAATTTTTGCAATATATGTAAAGGAGATAATGGATTGTTTTAAACCACACTGTAGAGAAATTCATGTTATTACTGTGGAATTCATTTAAACAAGAAAATTGAGTATGTTTAAATTAAAATACTTTTTGATATAACTCAGACTAAATACCAGGTATGCCAACTTCCTATGTAAACAACTGCACCTGAGTCTGTTTACATGGAAATAGCAACCATGACATAACTTTGCACTTGCGCGGTTGTAATAATTTGCAACTATATAGACTAAGTATACCAAGACATACTTACATTATCTCTTCGTTTAGCAAATAATAAATACATGATACTCAACAAATTTAATGTTGTTAACTTTTTATTTATTTGTATGCTATAATTTTTTTAAATTGTAATTATATTTGTGATAAAAACAACATAGACGATTTGCCAATGTGTGGTGGACGACTCACCAGTAATACTACATTACATGTGTCTGATACTATATTGTGATGAGAATTAAAAGTGATAAACATCCTATTTTCTTATATTATTCACCTACCATAGTAAAACACTTCATTTTGATTTTAACAAGACGTACTTGAGAGGGGAAGATTGAATTTTGATAACATTTTTAACAAACATGTAAAACAAAAAACACAGACATACAAAGAATAACAAAATATTCAAAATACATTCATATCTGTATATGTATGTAAAATCAGTATTAGCTGTAACATAAGAAGCTTCATTAACTACATATTTTATTTTGTTATTTGTTTTTAAACTATAAACAATGGTTCTAAAACATTTAATTATGTGAAGAGAACTGAAGTCACTGAACTAAATATATATATAGAATTTTTTTTAGATATAAGTAAATTAAGTTAGTTGAATAAATAAAATTAATGTATATACAACATTCTCTGAATATCCCATGACGACCTTAATGACGTATTTATTCAAGGTAACATCTGTAGAAGACCTTAAACCACTAAACTTACATATGCAGACTGATTGTAAATAATAAATTTGATTAATATATTTAAATGTTTAGGAAAGTCTGTCTATTTTTTATCTTGCCAAACACAAGCCTCATTGATAACTCTTCACATTAGGAACAGCAGACATCATTTTAATCCTATGCATGCAAATGACAATATCTCTTTCATCTCCTGTAACTAATTCCAGTTTAATCTATCTTTTGAGCTACCCACGGTTCAACAAGCGAGCACCATTCAACATCTATATTGCTAATATCCCTTACGATGGGATACACTTTTATTGTACGTTTTTATTATGGTAACCCGCTAAGAGTAATTAAATTTATGGAATCCAATGGAACATTGATCATTTGCATTGGGTTATATGATGTGATAGGGTCAGTAGACCACTGAGTCACTTACAATGATATAAATCAAAATAATAATAAAATAAGCCAAAAGTGTAATTACAATATTTTTGACTGTCGATATATTTAATTATTTATATGTTGATTTGGATAATTTAATATCTTTATAAATAACCATGATATCGATTGTAATGAAGAGAACATAATCATCCTTGACGTTAAGAGCATTATACATTTCTTTTTGTAGTAAATATTTTCATAGCTTTATATTTAAAAAAAAATGTTGTACTCAAAAGTTATAGAATTACACATTTCCAGTGAGTTAATCAATCAGTCAACTATTTAAATTATAGTTATGTTTTTATTATTCATATATATTTATAAATATTCAATTATGTTACCATATTTTTTTAAAAACTTTGAATTTTATGCAGATATATACGAGTGGTATTTCAATTATGAAGTATGGTGAACACCATTTTTTGTACAAATAGTTGTATCTCGTTGAATTGTATCAATTGATATAAAATGAGGGTTATATTAAATCTTTGTGTTTAAAAAATAATGGTAATACGAAACAACTCTATAATAAGTAAATATATAACATTCTCCTCCTAAACAAATTATGTTCTGAGCGATCAGTCAAATTTTTGATCACCAGAAAATTAGTTTTATATTAAAACATAAATTTTATTTTCTACAGTGTTAAACATTTAATCTACCTTTAACAATAGTTGTATTTGGTTGAACTCTATATATTAAAAATCTTTAAGTACTGGTTCCCGGTTCTCACAGACCCCACGTGGATAAATTTAACGGACCCCACGTGATGCTAACCAGATTAAATATATATATATATATATATATATATATATATATATATATATATAAAT